>PVIA01000161.1:0-347121 GCA_004024845.1 Tonatia bakeri
ATAGCTAAAAAGAGTCTAAGGAGACATGACAACTAAATGTAATGGGATATCCCGAAAAGAGCATTGGGTAAAGACTAAGGCTATCTGAGTAAAGTGTGGGTTTCAATTAATAATAATATATCATTGTTGATCATTAATTGCAACAATATGTCTTTAATGACTAATGCAAAATGTTCATAATGAGGGAGATAAATTGAAACTCAATGTGCCTTCTGTTAATTTTTTTCTGTAAATCTAAAACTTTTCTTAAAAAATCATCTATTAACACATTGACTGGTGTGGCTTAGTTGGTTGGGCATTGTCCCATAAGACAAAAGTTTGCAGGTTTGATTCCTGGTCAGGGCACATGCCCAGATTGTGGGTTGGGTCCTCAGGGCGCATGCAAGAGGCAACTGATCAATGTTTCTCTCCCTCTCTTTCTCCCTCTCTTATCCTTTCTCTAAAAATAATAAACCACCCATCAATAAAAACTTAAGCAAAAAAAAAAATAAAATCACAAAACATGAATATAATTCACCCTATGCATATGCTTTGTTTTTACTGTTGGGATTCTGTATATGATTTGAATGACACCAGATAGTCATTATTAAAATGGCAGGTAATGCAACTGAAAGGAAGTTCATGGAAAATATATAATTTTTTAGAATGGTAGCCCTGGCTGGGTGGCTCAGTTGGTTGGAGCATCATTCTATACACCAAAAATGTGTACGGGATGTACGTCTGACTCGTGTCAGGGCACGTGCTGATGTTGGGGCATGTATGGGAGGTCGATGCTTCTGTCTCACATTGATGTCTCTCTCTCTCTCTCTCTCTCTCTCTCTCTCTCTCTCTCTCTCTCTCTCAAATCAGTAAGTATATCCTCAAGTGAGGATTTTAAAAAATGTTATGGGGACAACTAAAGAGCTAGGGAGAAAAAGGCAGGATTAAGGTTATGAAGAGAAATTTTCAATGTTCAATTAAAGTTGTTGAAAGATGAAGGTAAGCAAGGATATGTCAGTGGAAAAAATGAGGAGTAAAAATGAGGAGTTCAATAATAAGGAGAGCTCTTACTTTGATTTGTTTACTGACTAAATGTTGGAAAAAGAGGAACAAAGTATAAAAGAAAATACTAGTAGTACCTGTTTGATTATACATCCCCCAGCCTGCTGCTTCTGTGTGTTTGCTCCTCATACTCAGAATGCTTCTCCCTCATACCAAACACTGTGCTGCCGTTCCTCGAAGTGCTGTTCAAATGACATATTCTCTGAGAACTCTTTCCAAATTGTGTCTCCCCTCTTCTCAGTTAGAAGCCATCTTCCTCTATGCAATACCCACAGCACTTCCTCTATGCCTGTCTCATAGTATACATCATTATATACCCTGTACTATGGTCAATATTGTTTTAGCTCCTCAAATAACCTGTAAAGAAATGGGGATTAGCTTCCATGTTTGATGTTTTCCACAGCTCTTAGCACAGTAGCATAGCTGACACATAATAACAGATGGTCAAATAAATACACCAGTATCTTAAAGCTATGTTTCATAATACAAGACCTTCTGTTTGCTGCATCTCTATATTACAAAATACAATAGCAGTTCAATTAGTTATTCATACTAAGTCCTGAATAAATAGTATTTGATGTCTAACCATATGCTGTACACCTGAAATGGATACAAAATAATATTGAATATAAACAGTAATTGAAAAAATAAATAAATACATATGAACAAATAACTAATTGATTTGCAAACTTGTTAAACACAGCTTGTGTTTAAACTGGCCTCTTTAAATCAACTTACCAGGTCCAAGGTAATGGTACAGGCACTACAATTCTTATAACTATTGCCCCAGTCATTTAAAAGGTAACCTTGGCAGAAAAACAAGGATGTATAGTTTTGTGTTGTTGATTTTTAGATTTTGGGAAGGTATCTGGACCAAGAACAAGGTATGACATCTGTCTGGAAAAAGTCCAGCCATTGTTAACATAATGAGAACAGTTTGTGTGACATTGATGTAGCCTGGCAGCCAAGGAGAGTGGAATGGAATGTGCATGCGTGAACAATGATGACTTCACTCTACTAGTCAGTGGGGGAGGTAGACGCTGTTGAGTGAGCACATGTACTGTGTGGCCTTTACATTGAAAATTACAGAGAGTAGAGCAATGAATGTGCATGAAATTTTGCATTAAACTTGGACATTCCTCTACAAGATGATTCAGAAGGCTGCAGCCACGGGCAACTGGTGATTGGCAGCTTCATCATGACAATGTGCCCAGTCATGCATCACGTCTCATGAAGTTTTTTTGGGAAACATCAAATTACTCAGGTGACACAGCCCCCCTACAACCCAGATTTGGTGCCTGAGACTTCTGGCTTTTCCTCAAACTAAAATCACCTTTGAAAGGAACGATCTTTCAGACTGTCAATGAGATTCACAAAAATATGAAGGGGCAGCTGATGGTGATTGGGAGAACTGTGTGAGGTCCCAAGGTGCCTACTTTGAAGGGGACCGAGATGTCATTGCCCTATGTACCATGTTTCTTGTACCTTGTATCTTCTTTAATAAATGTCTCTATTTTTTCATATTACATGGCTGGATACCTTCTGGACAGACTTTGTATATCAAAAAAAGAAATTAAAAATAAATAATGATAGTCAAATTTTATATACTATTTTATCAATATCAGCCTCAGACAATAACTAAAACTGTGGGGATGCATCCTTTACTCAGAATATTGGCTTCAGAAGAGCACTGACTCATATATAGAATGTTTTCACAAGGAGAGGTCTAGTTTCTTAGCAATAAACCAAAAGATACAGACTTTTGATGAATTTAGATAACAGAGAGTCATTTGAATCTCTATTTTAGGCAGTTATTTTGGAAATGTGAGGGATAAAGTCAGTTTAGAGGAAACTGGAGTACTTCCAATAAAAAGAGTGTTGTAAGTTTATGCTTTGAAGATTCCTCTGCTCAAAAGCAATAATAATGATAGATTAAATATAAAAAGAGATGACTAAAGTGATACAACCAAAGTCCAAGTTTAGTCAGATATCTCTATGGATCATAAACATAAGAAAAACAAAAATGCAATAAGCAGGTAAAAAACCACTGGCCTGAAATACTTTAGCTGTAGAAGCAGGCAGAGACAGCTGGGACCTCTTTTCCTGAGTAAAGGGACAAACTTCAAGAGAAGGAAGGGACAAAAGGCAGTGTTGCTGACTAAAACTAGAAGAGGGCTCTATTATTTAGGCTGAGAAAAGGCACCGATCTCTGAATCCAGGAAGACAGGAGAAAGCAGACATCTTGGAACAAGGCACCATGGGCTCAGTGACTATACTCGCTCTATTTCTAAAATCACCGTGGAACAAGAGACCCAAGATCAAAATTAAGATCTGACTCCAGATTAAAAGTCTGTAGTATTAAATGAAGAAAGGCTCAAGAACATTAATAAGGAAAGGTGAGCACAGGTGATGAGGGATGGGATTCTCATTCCTAATGACTTGAAAATTAAATTGCCAAACATAAGAAGAAAAGAAACATGTAAGGATGACTGCCAAAAAAGCAACTCTAAGACGATTGTCTCCAGATGAAATGAAAACAGGGCAGTTCCTAGAACACTGTTGGTAGGGATGCAGACTGGTGCAGCCACTGTGGGAAACAGTATGGAATTTCCTTAAGCTAAAGATGGAACTGCCTTTCAATCCAGCAATCCCACTGCTGGGACTATACCCTAAAAATCCTGAATCACCAATTTAAAAGAATCTATGCACTACAATGCTCATAGCAGCATTATTTACATAGCCAAGTGCTGGAAACAGCCTAAGTGCCCATAAGTAAACAAGAGGATCAAAACACTGAGGTACATTTACACAATGGAATAACAATGGAATACTACTCAGCAGAAAGAAGGAGCCCCTACCCTTCTCAACAGCATGGGTGGAACTGGAGAGCATTATGCTAAGTGAAATAAGCCAGGTGGTGAAAGACAAATACCATATGACCTCACCTATAAATGAAAACTAATCAATAAAACAAACAAATGAGCAAAATAGGAAATAAAGAACAAACTGACAGTGGCCAGAGGGGAAGGGGGAAGAGAATAACAGGGGAAAGAAGGGGAAGGGGCAACCAAAGGAACACGAACAGAGGACTCATGGGCATGGACAATGGGGGAGACTGACTGTGGGAGTGGGGGGGTGGGGTAACAAGAGCAATGCGAAAAAAGGCAGGACAACTGTAATGGAACAACAATAAAAGAAAGAAAGAAAACAGAGCAGTGTAAAAATGTCTTTATAATGAGAATATTTGGGATCCACCAAGAGATAAAAAAGAGAGTATATTCATTTTTTTAAAAACTCACAAAATGTTAAAACAAAATTTGGCTAAAATAAAAAATAAAACATGTTACTATAAAAAGAAATAATTAGAAATACAAAATTTAATCACTGAAATAAAAAACTCAATAAAAGTGAAAATCTCTAGGCTGAGCTAAGTATGGCTTTAAAACCTTGGATATTATGTATAAATATATAATTGTTTAGATATAATCATTTATTTATATTTATATCATATGTGTGATTATAGAATTATGCCTAACGAACATAAGGAAACTAAAAGGCATAGAGAAAAAAGCAAACGTGAGGAAGAGCAGCACGTCAGTGAGTTCCCTGGGCTTCCTTTCACTCATATTCAGGATTGAATGCTAGACAAACTGGGATCCAGAAATGCTAAAAGAAACCAGCAAAAAAGAAATTTCCAAAAAAAAAAGACTGCTTTCTCTAACTAAAGGACCAGGAAAGGGACACCTACTTTCTAAGAGACAGAAAACTTCTGGATGTTAACTCCTCTTCTTCCTTCCTTTTAAAGGAAGCCAGAGGAACTCTGGCACTTTCACAACCAGCCAGTGGTAATGAAGCAGCGTGAGAAAATGGCACCTTACCGCAAGGGAAGAACAATGTGCATATTTTTCACCAGAAACCATGGTTTCAGAAAGAAGCAACACAACATTTTTCTAGTCCTGAAAAAACTATTAACTCTGCATACCATATTCAGTGAAGCTATGCTTCAAGAATGAAGGGGAAATAAAAACAACCTCAGATGAAGGAAAACTACTTTTTACTAGCTGGCCTGTACTAAAACAATCGGCTAAAGGAATTTGTCTAACCAGAAGGAAGAAAGAATGATGGAAAAAGCACAAACATGGGTAAATATCACAGAATTTTCTTTCCTCTTGAGTTTTCTACATTATGTTTGACAATTGAAACCAAAATGAACATTGTCTGACATGGTTGCCAGTGACTATAGAGGAAATATTTAAGAATATCTATTATAATGAGAGAAAGTATAGAGTCTTAAAGAATAAGTTTATATATTTCATTCAAACTGATAAAATGTTGACATTAGGAGACTGATAAGCTATGTATATATAATAGAACAATCACTAAAAAAATCTATACAGATAGAAAACACAAAAACTGTAGATATATCAAAATGTAATGACAAAAAAATGATTAAGTACCCTATAGGACTCCTATAGGAGGATAGGAAAAGAAGAAAAAAAAAAGTAAAACCAGAACACAAAAAACTAAAATGGGAGATTTAAGACTTAACATATAAGTAATTACATTAACTACAATTGGTGTGAACACACTAATTAAAAGACAGAGATTGACACAATGGACAAAAAATTAAATGGATCTAATTATACACAAAATACTAAATGAAAAAAAATGTCAACTGGAAAAGGTCTCAAACTAGATGATTCAATTTATATAAAAATCTTGAATGAAAAAATTATAGAAGTAGAGAACAGCTCAGTGGTTGTCAGAGATTAGGAATGGTGGGAGAGAAAAAGGTGGATATTGCTATAAAGCAACAATTCTCAACCTGTTTACCACAATAATTTTTAAAATAGAAAATACCTATTTTCCCTCAGATTGTCAAATAAAAAAAAAATGACAACAGCTAAAAAGTAGCAAGATGGCTACATTTGTGTTTTGTGAATGCCCAGTCTGGAACCATAAATATATGGCTCAAATAATAGAGTTGAATCTTATTGGTCACATTGCATTATAAGGTTGCATCTGATTGATTAATCTTGTATACAAGTATATGCACTTGATTTTATTAAAAGTCAGTTTGGAGCAAAAATGATAGGTAATTACTATCATTGTTATTGAAAATTAATAAAATATTTTGTCAGAATGACAAAAAATTACCATGGGAAAATACCTCACCTACAGTAAGAAATGCCAGAAGACAAAAGCACAGTAACCAAAACTCTTTTTCTACCTACAAAACTGTATTGTAAAAGGACAAAAATAGGCATTTTCAGACATTGAAATAAGATCAATTGTTATACTTTATTATATTTATGAGTAACATCAACTTTATACATTCCTGAGCATACAGAAATAAAAGATACAACATTTATACAAACAAAATTAAGATGGACATTCTTATACTTATAAGTGTTTTAGTTGAAAATGTGTTTCATCACAAATTATATTACACATCACAAAAACAGAATAAAAGGTTGTGGAAACTGCAGACAGTTGTTTCCAAAGTTCTAATTTTTATTTGAATCAGAGAGATTGGTTAGTTTTCCTTATGAATGTCTGTCCTGAATTCATTAGATTATCCAGATGAAAATCCTCTTTTAGAAAATATATTATTTTCTTTTGTCTTATAAGTTTGTTTTGCATGATTCCAAAATAACTTCTATTTCTTCCCTACTCTGAATTTTGGGGGAATATCAAAAAACAGATACATAATATAACATTTTATTTAGTATTCAAATATATGGCTTTTTTCTAGTTCACTCATTTGAGAGCTGTTCTAATTATTTGACAGGACTTTAGTCAATTTTTGTCACTTGTCAACAAATTACAATTATAGTCTGCTATATAATCATATTTTATTTTACTAAAAATATTATAACACATGAGTGACTGAATATTTTATGATTTCAGTTAATTTCATGCGAAGAATACAAAACAGAAGTAAAAATAATTCTAAAATGCAATGGATAATTTCCTTTCCGTCATTATAAAATGGCAGGTTGAAGCAGCAAAGTGACATCTTGCTGTGCTCTGGCGATGGTTTCCCATTTGTCTTACTGACGTGAGAGGAATGGCAGAAGAGGAAGTGGTGTGACCAGTCGTAAACCGGTTGAGTAGAATTCACTACAGTAGTCCTGAATTTCACAGAACCACCACCATCTTGTGTAATGGCAAGTCACACAAAAGAAACCAGCTTGATTATTTCATTTAGCAAAGCATTCCTTTACTATTTTCTAAACATAAATATTAACTGATAGGGTTAGAGCCAAGCATGT
The DNA here is from genome assembly GCA_004024845.1 of Tonatia bakeri. Classification (NCBI taxonomy): domain Eukaryota; kingdom Metazoa; phylum Chordata; class Mammalia; order Chiroptera; family Phyllostomidae; genus Tonatia; species Tonatia bakeri. The sequence goes on from PVIA01000161.1 coordinate 7,317, forward strand.
CTGCACTGACAGAAGAAAGAAAATTGAGATTTTTCAATATTCCATGGCAGAGTATAGGTTTGTTTTCATTCATATTTGTTTTATCTGACCACTTTGGCATGGAGCCAAGATTCTGGCTACCAAAAACATATGCAAAACTTTATTATAAATATATTTTAATTGCATTTGTGGTCAATGGCATTCATTTGAATCAACTTATCCACCCTATCATTTAACTGCACCCTGATAAATTCAGTTTTACATGGATGTTCTTACTTACAGTTGTCATAAAAACAAGGATTTATTCTGTTAGTCGACCCTTGGCTTTGTTTGCAATAATAGATTAGAAAATATCAGACCCTCTCATCTCTACCATCCATCCAAAAGGGAAGTTCAAGGATGGACTTCAGGAAGTTGCAATGGATTCTTTTAAATGCCTCTGTCATTCACATCGAGGCCCCCATTGGATTGTCTCTTTATAGAGGTACACTGGAGATTGTCACCCACTTTCTTCATGCTCTAAGTAGTGCAAGTTAAAGCCTACCTAGGGAAATGGCTATAGGGCAAGTGGAACAATTCTAAAATTTAGGAAAATATGGCATGCTTAGCTGACCAACACTCCAAGACACCACCAAAGCCTCTGCTGCGTGGGCTCATTTCCCATGATGAATGGACTCTTCGAGTCCCGTTAATAAAAACCTGAGTGAAAACTGACTCAAGCCTTCTTAATGTTTTGTCAATTAAATTTTATAGTATACAGAATTAAGCACTGAATCATTAACTTATAGCACTTTCCATATTTATTATATTTTTACTAATAACTAAAAAAATTATTGCCCCCACACCATGTTGTGAATCTAAGACAGTCCTCTGCAGGCAGATCCTTCTCCCAGCAGTGACGGTAATGGCAGAGTTCAGTGAGTCTTACACATAATTATTCAACACCAGCGCTTAAAACAAATCTTGGGAAGAGATCAGACTAACTTCCTGAATTATCTTGAACTATAAAGAAAAAAAACTAAAATTTTTATATTACTAATATTATTGTTACATACAATGTCATTTAATACCTTTTCTATAAATTTATCATTATCAATCTGAAGTTAATGTCATTACAAGTTTTTCAAAAACAAAACAATTTGCTTAAAAAGAGTTTTATAAAATTTTAACCATTCATCTCAACTAAACCTAAAACATCTCATATACATCTTTGTACTTAAAAACAAATGGCTAAATATACTCAAAAAGTGGGAACCAATGTGTAGAGGTCATTTTGTTATTTACCTATCAACATTTAATCCCATATGCCAGTCAAACTTTTGATTAAAAACTATTTTCTAAGTGTTTTCTTAGGCAGCGAGAATCATCTAGTATAGTTGCTACAATTCCACATGCTTTCACACCAAAGTTTGAATTGAAAAACAGGCCATGTAAGTTTATAAAGTGTGCTGACAAAATAATCTCTTGCGTGTTTTTATTTTTTTGTAAATGTTCATCATGAAAATACTGAAACTGATGTTGTGGTGATATTTAGTTACCAAGAAAAACTATGACTAACTCTTATGAATAGAACCACTTTCCCCTATATAGCTCTGGACTTAAAAAGTCCCTCATTAAACCGAATTATTCCAACTGCCACAGTATTACTTACTAGAGTTTGATTTTTCACCTCTTTTAACCTACTAACAGAAAAGTAACACTACAGCTTCACAGACTTTATACAGTAGCCAGTGTATAGAGTATTTTCCCTTTCTTCAGGAGACTCTAATAATGTATTTTGCATGGAAAATAAAATTGCAGAATACAAGGGGGGGCTTAAAAAATAGAATTATCTTTTGGAGGGTGGACTCCTTCTAGCACAGGCTTCCCCACTGGGTGAATGTCTAGGAACCCATCTGTATCAGTGTACCAGCTGGTATTGTTGTGAGAGGCTGCATTAGGCTTCAGTGAATTATTTTCAAAGACACTTTCAACATGTTTGCCCATTTCATGATGGATGATTTACAAGCACACCTGCCCACTGAGTATTTAACGGCTTTTGACCAAAAAAGGGCATGAGCCCCATGCTGTGTCAATCTGTGTGACTTCTTGGTTTCTTCAATGAAAAAAATCCTCAAGGAGAAACACTTTGCCAATGTGGAAGAGTTGAAACAAAAAATGGCAGAAGCATTAAAAGGCATTACAATTGACAAGTTCAAAAACTTTTTTGAGCAGTGGAAAGATGTCTCAATAGGTGTATTGCATCAAATGGAGAGCACCTTGAGGGTAACTGAAGTTGAAACATGTAAGAATAAATACATATTTTTTAATAAATAAGTTCTGGGTTATTTTTGGGTCTCCCCTGTAGGTCTCAATCATGCAAATATTCTTTTTCCATTTATTTTCCTATGCTGAGTGTTTGAAACAATACCTGCGTTTTCTCAGTCAATTTTCTCAGTAAAATTCAAAATACTCAGGGAAGGTAGGTTATTTGCCCATCGACCTGTGTGTTTCACTGGATCACGACGGGGTGGCTGCTGTTTTGTTTTTGTCTAGAAGCAGCATGTGCTCCATCTCTACTGGCGGCTTCTCTGGAACATTCAGAGAGAATGTTTTAGATACCCTTCTTTCCAAATTTAGTCAAGAGAAAAATTTGTGACTGCTGTAATGCAATTTGGTTGAAATTGCAGTCAAATGTGTCCTGGGACTTATATTCTGAGAAATGCATGCAAAGCACACCCAAATTAATAAATGAAATGGAAAAAATCTTCTACATTAGTAAATGTTTTTATTTTAAAACTTCCTCTCAGTTTTACATTTGTTTTGTAATCCACTTATTGTAAAAGTAAGTACTGGTTTTTGGATGACAGGTGGACAGAATGACTAAGTGAAATAAGATTAGTATTTATTTTGGCAAAGCTCTGGGAAGATACAATGATTAAGCAAGGCTGTTCATAACTTATGTCCACTATGGCACGACGATCAGGGAACAGGTCAGGGTGGCATCCAAGCCGGGGTCCCGACGTGCCACTCAGAGTTAACACGTGCACAAGCAGAGGCTTGCAGAGTGTGGGGTGGATGTACAGGCAGTGATTTTGAGCCCAAAACACCAAACTGAAACATAGTCAGTGGATAGAATGGAGTTCCGAAAGACAATTCAGCCATAGGAACCAGAATTAAGACTTCAAGGTATAGTACAAGCTCACAGCCATCATATATAGGTGACAAAGATCACCTCTGATGAAGCCAAGCAGTAAGATGGAAGACACTGCCACTGACAACCTGGGCTGTGAGAGGAGAACGGTTACGACAAGACTGGGTGGAAGTCACGGAACTAGGAAACTAATCCAAAAACAAGAAACAGCCTTCATATTAGATTTTAAGATTTTGCTTGTGGTAGTATGCTCAAGGTCATAGCATGCCAATGACATCGCTTATCACAACTAGAAAAACAAGATGAATTACGGGAGGCAGGAAGACCTGCAGAAGCAAATGAAACTATACATGTGAGACATTTCGGAGAGGGAGGCTGACAAGTCCTGGTTGGCCCCTGGCAGAGGGCTGCTGCAAGGGACAGAGGGACCAGGGGAGATTTCCGTGGCTGTGTGGAATGAGACTAACAAAACTGAAGACTTGAGGGGCTTCAAATGTACGACTTGTCCCCCCTAAGAACATTTGAGAGATTCTGAAGGGTAGAAATCCTTCAAAAGCCTCTTAAAAACAGAAGATAAATTTCAAACAAAGACCTGCAGATTCCTAATTGAAAGACTAGAACTGGTACAAAACATAGTCAACTGAGTCATAGCAAAACTGAAATCCGACCTCACCCTAACACAGTTTATGACTGGATTAAGTAATCGGTCCCATACTCTCTCTTGCAGATAAAAAAGGTGTACAGTTTAAACACCTGAAAAAAATTGTTTAACCTTTTGGAGCCTTTGAAGTTTCTTAAGCATAGATACCCAGCATTCGATGAAAATAATGAGGTTTTCACAAGGACAGGACTGATAACTAAGGGAAAGGAGGACATAGAAGCAGGCTGGCGATTCAGCTATTAAAGTCAGCTGTCAAAGACTCTCATTAACATGTTTACTAAAGAGACAGGGGAACATTAACAAAATAAACTTATAAATAAGCAATTTTAACATAGAAATATAACCATGAAGAGAAACAATTTCACAAATTTCAACAGACGGCATCCTAATTTAAGAATTCAATGAGTGGTTTAGAGGCATTTTGGACCTACTTGAAGATACAAAAAAATTAGTGAACTAAAACACAGTTCTGTAGAATTATCCAAACTGTAGTACACAGAGAAAAAAATGAATAGAAAAAGTGGAATAGAGCATAACAGATACTTGAAACACAGACATAAGGTATAAAATGAAGGTAATTGGAGTCTCATAAGAAGAGGAACAGATGATGGCCAAAAATTAAAAAACAAAAAATAAAGACAAAACACTAAATGATACATATTGAAGAAGCTTAACCAACCCCAAACGGGAACAGAAAATAAAAGAAAGGAAAAAATAAAATTGCATATGCATATCATCAAAACTTCCGAAGGCTAAAAACAGATAATATTGTGTCTTAAAAGCAGCCAATTAAAAAAAAAAATGTTTTCAAAACGCAGTAATAAGATGTTCAGGACAATGGACTCCAGAAGACAGTAAGATCACACTTAAAGTGCTGAAAGAATCTGTCAACCCAGAATTCTATATGCAGTAAATCTCTTCTTCCAAAATGAAGGTGAAATATCAAATCACGCCTGCTCTAAGGCACAAGTTTTTAAAAAATATTCTTTCTTTGGTTCAAAAGGAAGGAGTAAAGTTCCTTGTCTAGGTTCTAATTTTTAAATATTGCCTTATGCCTCTTTTAACGTAAGTGGTTTTTATATATTTCCTGCTTTGGGTCACAACTGAATTTGTAAGGCTCCTTGTCTACTTTCTAATGTAAAAATACCACTGTTCATCTCTTCTCTTCATCAACATATGCCTCTCTTGACCTAGCCACAAGGGCTGCATGTAGTGACTACTCTGAAAACGTCTATGTTTTCTCAAGAACTGAGAGAAACTCCAGGGAGTGGACCGGAGCAGAAACACAGACACAGGTGGAAGCTACACTCTCGTGGTGCCTGGACCATAGCACGTTTCGGTCTCCTGCGACTCTAGTGCCCCCTTAGAGGTGTGGTCGTGGCAGTATAGTACCCGAGACATTTCAGGGAAGAGAGTTTGTTGCAACTCTCTTTGCATGGCACCGTTAAGAATACTCAGCATATCTTTCAGTCATTACTTTCCACTCCTATCATAAATGTGTTTTTCTGTCATCACACAAAAAAATGGAGATACTCTCTTAAGTCCTTAGTATATCTCTTTTAAATTATTTTTTAATTTTTTAATTTTATTGTTGACACTTTTAGAGATATCCCACTCCTCCCCTCCCCTCCCCTTTGCCCGCCTGCACCCATCTCCCACCCCCTTCCCTCTGGCTGTCAACACAGTGTTGTCTGGGTCAGTCTATGAGCTACACATAGTGTTCTTTGGCTTAGTATATTTGTACTCAGCTTTTCTTTTTCATCTTTTCTAGCACTACTTTGCAGAAAAACATGATTCTGTTCTGTAGAGGAACGGCAACAGAGAAAAGCAATTTATAGTCCTTCTTTTTTTGAAGTGCCCTAGAGACTGAAACACAAGAACATTGGCACCATCCGTGACAGTCTCAGAAGGAATTTACCATTAGGTTTCTGAAAAGAGCGGTGACATCTAAATGATCATATTCCAGCTGATTCATTATTGTTATGCCCAACATATTTGAAGGTAGAACATGCTTCTTTCCCAGGACCCTGGGATCACAATTCATGGGCTTTAGGTTTACCAATTCAAGAATAATCACTGACCCACAAGCTTTCAGATGTGAATAAGAATAAATCAAATACAAATGAAAGAAATTTCTGTGCACAGCTCAGCTTTTCATTTTGCATGTAAATTTGTCATTGTTTTGTGACTTTAGCATGCTAACATAGTATCAGTCCATTTCAAGTGCCAGAAAAATCTATCGTGTTTTTCTTACATATAGTAAGGGACTAGAATACTCAATGTTTCTTTTTAGTAGGGCTATGAAAAATATCCTAAGAGAGCTATTATAAAACCCTTCTTTCTGACTTACTATCAAATACTCCACTTTTCCAAACAAGCTCTTGTTACTAGACTTTCTTTCATCATTATTATTGATTTGAGAGAGAGAGAGAGAGAAACATCAATTTGCTGTTCTTATTTTTATGCATTCATTGGTTGATTCTTCTATGTACCCTTACCAGGAATTGAACTTACAACCTTGGAGTATTGGGACAATGCTGTAATGGACTGCGCTACCCAGCCAGGGCCTCTAGTCATTAGCCTTTTTGCTGAGGGCCTGCTCAGCTTTGTTTGGATGCCTATCATTTGGGATTGTGAGTTAAGCCATGAGGCAGTGGTTTCAGCTGTGTTTGTCTTTGAGCTCATAGATTTAGTCATAGCTGTGGCCCAAAATGAAACCACCAGAGGAATGGATTTATATGCACTGAAAAGAGGCCATGGGGAAAAGAAGCAAATAGTAGGAATAGTTTCACCCTGTTGTGCCAATGTTCATATGGCGATATTTTTCTTACATTATTTATAGCTTTCCACTAGTTTTTATTGTTGTTCATTTACAGTCATCCCAATTTTCCCTCATTGCTCTCCCCCAACCCACCCCACTCCCCCAATCAGTCTCCTCCCTGTTGTCCATGTCCATAGGTCCTGTATACATGCTCCTGTACATGTCAAGGAGCATGTATAAGGGACCATGTTCCTCTTCTTGTCCCCACTATCCCCCCGAAAGAAATAACCCCATTAACAAATAGATTGGGATCTCTCAGAGCCCTGTATAAATGCTCTGTTTTCAGGGCAGTTGGTAAGAGCCAGGCGCAAAGTATTCTACGCGGAAATAGTGAAGGAGATGACAAGAAAGGAATGGGATAGGTCGTGCTGGTTATGAAGAAGGGATTCAACCAGTTATTGTCTTGTGATAGAGATTTGATATCTTTCAAACTGCCTTCATATGCTTATATTTCATAGTTTCTGCTGCCAATTCCAAACACAGTAAAAGAAGAACAGAAAAATAGGTTATTTAAAACCTCAACAGTCTGCTTTTCATTAGTATTCTTGGTTTTTTAAACTTAGTTTCTCTTATAAAATCTATTCTGTCCCACCACAGAACCAGCTTTTATGAGGGCCAAAGAACCATTGCATCATGTTACTTTGTTGTAATTCTCAGTCACTGGTAAAGTTTTTTTTTTTTTTTTCCATTGCCTATTTGGAGTTTGAATTTCCCACATTTCCCCCAAGAAAATATATTGGTTCATTTAAGGTATGAGTTTTCTTTTGGAATGACATCAGTTTAAATGGCCACACTTATTCCAGAAATTCTAATTTTAAAAATCCCATCTCTTTTTCATAGACTTACCTAGAGAACTGATTGTAAATCATACTTTTTACACCAATTTTATAGGTTTATTTAAAATAATTATCAGATGTTTCAGGCAAGTGAACAACTAATCAATTATTTATTTAAAGAGTGCACATTATTTTTGCAACAAGGTGTTCTTTGTCATTTTGACCTAATAAACCTAATTTCTTTAACAGTTAGGATTAGAATAATTTAGGTTTTAACCAATTTAAAACACTAAAACTTCACTATCCTATTACACAGGATATTACAAAGGCATTCTTAGTAGAGCACCCAAGTGAAGTCCCATAACCAGGCGCCTTATGAGTCAGAGTAAGAGAAAGGACTGAGGTAGGCATGAGAAAAATTATTTGGGAGTTAAGCATTTCAATGGTGATGACAGGGAGTTTAGAGAACAAGGGCTTAAAGGTGGGTCTGAGAGGCACTGCGGTCAGAAATGGGATTACCTGCTGACCCATATTTGGAATATTTAGCATTCCTTTCACTCCATAAACTGCTTTCTCCTTTTTCACACTGGCTGCTAAAATTTACAGTGACTTATTAAATCTACTTCACAATTTGCATTAGCCAGTCAGAAAAATGTAATTGTTTTCATTTCTAGAAAAGATACTGGGATATAAAGGTAAACATCTAAAATGTTTCTTTACATATCATAAATTTATGTATTTCTAATTTGAATTATCAGTTAAGTGGGGGGGACTACAGTTTTCACAAAAATTGATAAGCGAAGGTAAAATTAGAATCAGCTTTCAATGTATTCCTTTTTTTTACATTTTAAAACATTTTAATACAAAGGTTAGCAATTCAAATCATTTTGCATTTCTGCTTGTCTTTGTGTTGTACTAAAATTACTTTACATGAAAGAACTAGTTGATGTATCATGACAATAAATGAGAAACAGTCTTTGACATTCTCATCTCTATTAATGGATATTTCACAGTCCACTGAAATACATTTTCTAGTATACACCAAAAAATCTAACAAAGCAAATCTATAATGCTCATCTATTTGAAAGAATATAGCCAGTATTTCCTATTACTGTCTTAGGGAAATACATTGACTTTCTTAAAAGTATATTGTATTATGCTAAATGAAATAAGCCAAGCAGTGAAAGACAAATACCATATGATCTCACCTTTAAAAGGAACCTAAACAACAAAACAAACAAACAAGCAAAATATAGCCAAAGACACTGAAATAGAGAACAGGCTGACAGTGACCAGAGGGGAGGGAATTTCAGGGGAATTTCAGGGGAGAATGGGAAGTGTTTACAGGAACAAATATAAAGGACACATGGACAAAAACTAGGGGGGGGAGTGGAAATGGGAGGGAGGTGGGGAGGAATGGGTGGGTGGGCTGGGGTGGGAGTAAAGGACAGAAAACTATACTTGAACAATGACTAAAATAAAATTTTAAAAATTAAAAATAGAACTACAAAAAATTTATTGTATTGATTATGATATTACAGTTGTCCCGTTTTTTTATCCCCTTTATTGCCCTCCATCCGCATTCCTTCCAGCATTCCCCTATCTTAGTTCATGTCTATGGGTCATACATACAAGTTCTTCAGCTTTTCCATTTCCTATATTATTCTTAACCTCCCTGTCTATTGTATGCCTACCAGTTACGCTTCTTATTCCCTGAACCTTTCCCCCAATTCTCTCCCCTTTCCCCATCCCTGCTGATAACCTTCCATGTGATCTCCATTTCTCTGATTCTGTTCCTGTTCTAGTTGTTTGCTTAGTTTGTTTTTGTTTTTGTTTTAGGTTCAGTTGTTGATAGTTGTGAGTTTGTTGTCATTTTACTGTTCATAGTTTTGATCCTCTTCTTTTCCTTAGATTAGCCCCTTTAACATTTCATATAATAAGGGCTTGGTGATGATGAACTCCTTTAACTTCACCTTATCTGGGAAGCACTTTATCTGCCCTTCCATTCTAAATCATAGCTTTGCTGGATAGAGCAATCTTGGATGTAGGTCCTTGCCTTTCATGACTTAGAATACTTCTTTCCAGCTCCTTCTTACCTGCAAGATTTCTTTTGAGAAATCAGCTGATAGTCTTATGGGAACTCCTTTGTAGGTAACTCTCTCCTCTTCTCTTCCCACTTTTAAGATTTTCTTATCTTTCATCTTGGGTAATGTAATTACGATATGCCTTAGTGAGTGCTTCCTTGGGTTCAACTTCTTTGGAGCTCTCTAGCTTTCCTGGACTTCCTGGAAGTCTATTTCCTTTGCCATGTTAGAGAAGTCCTCCATTATTTTTTCAAATGATTTTTCAATTTTTTGCTCTTGCTCTTCTCCTTCTGGTACCTCTATGATTCTGATGTTGGAACATTTAAAGTTGTCCCTGAGGTTCCTAGGCCTCTCCTCATTTTTTTTTTTTGAATTCTTGTTTCTTTATTCTGTTCTGATTGAGTGTTTATTTCTTCCTTCTGGTCCAAATCATTGATTCGAGTCCCAGTTTCCTTCCTGTCACTGTTGGTTCCCTGTACATTTTTCTTTATTTCACTTTGCATAGCCTTTAGTTTTTCCTCTATTTTGCAATTATACTCAACCATTTCTGTGACTATGCTGATTACCAGTGTTTTGAACTGTGCATCTGATAGGTTAGCTATCTCTTCATTGCTTAGTTCTATTTTTAGAGTTTAGATCTGTTCTTTCACTTGAGCCACATATTTTTGTTGTGCACCTGTTACGTAGTAAAGGGTGGAGCCTTAGATATTTGCCAGGGCAGGGCAACCCACATTGCTGCATTGTGGTGCTGTTTGTAGGGGAGAGGTCTGACAGGGAACAATGCTGTTTGCTCAGCTCCAGGCTGGCTTTCAGTCACTTCTGCTGCTTCCCACAAGCAAATTGAGCCCTTCTGGTGCTAATTGCCAGGTAGGTAAGTTTGTGTGCATTCTATGACCCTGTAGGTCTCTCCAATGAACTCTACTGTGGGGTTGAGAATTTCTCCTGCCACCACAACCCCACAGGTTTTTACAGCCAGAGGTTTTAAGGCTTTATTTTTTCATGCTGGAACCCTGGGTTGCACAATCTGTCTTGCTCCCCAGTTGTTCCTTCCAGTTTATCTCTATGCAAATGTGGGACTGCCTACTCTGCCAGCCACTGCCTTGTTCCATACTCTCTGTCCCAGCTGCCTGTCTCCACCCCTCCTACTGGTATGGATGAATATTTCTCCTTTAATTCTTTGTCGAACTTCCATGCAGTTCAATGTTCTGGTAGTTCTGGTTGTCCTTTGCTTTTTAATTTGTTGCTGTACTTCTTTTGTTTGTATGAGGAGGCACAATGTATCTACCTACATCTTCATTTTGATATTAGATACATTTTAGATCCATGGTGACAGCCTTACATATAAAACATGGGCAATCATAGGCACTTACTTATAAACTGCATTCAAGTGTATTTTTATTCCATTTTCTTCTTGTATCAGCATTGAAGAAAAATAACTTTTAAATCTTATACAAATATAGAGATTTTTTTCTCTTGGTGTACACACATGCACAACTTTTTTGTTTTCATATCTGATATTGGTGCTACACATTTTGAACTAGTATTTGATTACAGTGTTTTGTGTTTTAATAGTTCTTGCAAATATCTGCTATAAATAGTCATTGCTTTTTAGAACACACTGTGCAAGACTCAAGTAAATTACATTTGAGACAAGAAAATTGAGAAATTTCATGAAGGTTACAATTGCCAGGACGGGAAAACTACCAAGAGATGAAAAGAAGACCTGATTACACAGATGTTTGATCATTTAATCTTGAAAACTGAATGAGTAAAGCATCATTTTAAAAGAAATATTACTTAGAATGTGAAGTAAATATTTATAGAACATCTAATGACAAAAGTCAACTTCTGTCTTTTTAAGCCTGTAAACAGTTATAAGGGTAGAATATTAGAGGTATAAAATTGACAGTAATTTATTAAATCTGCTTTGCAATTTGCATCAGTCAATCAGATAAAATGTAATAGTTCTTATTTCTAGAAAAGATATTGGGATATAAAGGTAAACTTCTAAAATGTTCCTTTATATATCATAAATTCCCATAAGACTATCAGGTGATTTCTCAAAAGAAAACCTTGCAGGCAAGATGGTGCTGGAAAGAAGTATTCTAAGTCATGAAAGGCAAGGACCTACATCCAAGATTGCTCTATCCAGCAAAGCTATGATTTAGAATGGAAGGGCAGATAAAGTGCTTCCCAGATAAGGTGAAGTTAAAGGAGTTCATCATCACCAAGCCCTTATTATATGAAATGTTAAAGGGGCTAATCTAAGGAAAAGAAGAGGATCAAAACTATGAACAGTAAAATGACAACAAACTCACAACTATCAACAACTGAACCTAAAACAAAAACAAAAACAAACTAAGCAAACAACTAGAACAGGAACAGAATCAGAGAAATGGAGATCACATGGAGGGTTATCAGTGGGAAGGGGAAGGAGGAAGAATGGGGAAAAGGTACAGGGAATAAGAAGCGTAACTGGTAGGCATACAATAGACAGGGAGGTTAAGAATAGTATAGGAAGTGGAGAAGCCATAGAACTTATATGTATGATCTATGGACATGAACTAAGGTGAGGGAATCCTGGTGGGAGTGGAGTACAGGTGGAGGGTAATAAAGAGGAGAAAAAAATGGGACAATTGTAATAGCATAATCAATAAAATATATTTTTAAAAATAAAAATGAAATACACCTAATATCAAAACAATAATGTATCAATTATATAACATGTGTTGGCCATCCTTCTGGGAACTTGGATCCAACTCTCCTAGGGAGCATGATAAACTTTATTGAAAGAGACAGGTAATTAAAGACACAGCTGTAGTACCATGTGATATAACCGGGCCATAACAGAGGAAGCACAAAGAGAGGTAGAAGTACATGTCAAGGGCATGTATTTTAGCCTTGGCAGAGTCCAAAAGGAACTTGGGGGACAGGAGGCCTAAGCTGACATAGCTAACAAAGGTAGATGGGCAAAGGAAAGTTGATGGGACAGGGTAGTTAAAAGGGATATTCATCAGAAGAAACAGCTGGTGGTACTGTCCCTGAAATGTGAGAGCACATGACAGTGTTTTAGAAGTTAAAAAATAACAAATATTTGGAACATAGATTGCCAGGGGTGAGTTTAGAGAGAAGTTATCGACTTAAGAGGGAACTGGATAATTTAGAACTTTGTTACAATATTAAGAAGTTTAGACTTTAAAAGTGTTGGCAAATCATTGACAGGTTCTAAGCTGGAAGAAACCTGATCAGATTTCTCTAATAGAAAAGATGTTCTGCTCATTGAACATGGGGGAGCTATTCTGATCTGGGTCTTTGCAAGTCATGCACACACTGAAGCAATCATGTCTAATGGACCTATAGTTGGCATTGACCTTAGCATCACTGACTATTGTGTGGGTGTCTTCCAGCATGGAAAAATAGAAATAATTGCCTACAATCAGGGAAACTGAACTACCCCAAGTTATGCCACCATTTTTCTGATCCCGATTGATAGGTGATGCTGCAAAGAATCAGGTTGCAATGAGTCCTTCCAACATGGGTTTTGATGTCAAACACTTAGTTGGGTGTAAATTTGATGGTGCAGCTGTCCAATCTGATATGAAGCATTGGCTTTTCATGGTAGTGAATGATGCTGGCAGGCCCAAGATCCAAGTAGAATAGAAGGGAGAAACAAAAAGTTTCTATCCAGAAAAGGTGTCATCTATGGCTTTGACAAAGATGAAGGAAATTGCAGAAGTCTATCTTGGAAAGACTGTTACCAGTGCTGCCATCACAGTACCTGATTACTTCAATGATTCTCAGCATCTGGCTACCAAAGACGCTGCAACTATTATTGATCTCAATGTACTTACAATCATCAATGAGCCAACTGTTGCCGCTATTACTTGTGGTTTAGACAAAAAGGTTGGAGCTGAAAGAAATGTGCTAATATTTGGCTTGGGAGGTGACACTTCAGGTGTGTCAATTCTTACAACTGAAGATGGAATCTATAGCTGGTGACACTCACTTAGGTGGAGGAGACTTTGACAACCAAACAGTCAGCCATTTCATTGCAGAGTTCAAGCGCAAGCACAAAAAGGACCTCAGTGAGAAAAAAGAAAGCTGTTCATTGCCTCCACACTGCTTGTGAACATGCTAATCGTACTCTCTTCCAGCATCCAGGCCAGTATTGAAATTGATTCACTCTATGAAGGCATCAACTTTTATACCTCTGTCACCTGTGCCCGATTTGAAGAATTGAATGCTGACCTTTTCTGTGTTACCCTGGACCCCATAGAGAAAGCCCTTCCAGATACCAAGCTTGACAAGTCTCATATCCATGATATTGTCCTAGTGGGGGGTTCTACCCATATCAACAAGATTCAGAAGCTCCTGTAGGACTTCTTCAATGGAAAAGAGCTGAATAAACCATCAATCCTGATGAGGCTGTTGCTTATGGTGCAGCTGTCCATCCAGCCATCCTCTCTGGAGACAAATCTAAAAATGTTCAAGATTTACTGCTGTTGGATGTCACTCCTTTTTCCTTTGGCATTGAGACTGTTGTGGAGCCATGACTGTCCTCACAAAATGCAATACCATCATTCCTACCCAGCAGACACAGACCTTCATCATTTACTCTTACAACTTGCCTGGTGTGTTCATTCAGGTTTATGAAGGCAAAGGTGCCTTGACAAAGAATAACAACCTACTAGGCAAGTTTGGACTCACAGGCTTACCTCTTGTACTTTGTGGTGGTCCTCAAATTGAAGTCACTTTTGATATCAATGGCAATGGCATCCTTAATGTCTCTACTGCAGATAAGAGTACAAGAAAAAAGAACAAGATCACCATCACTAATGACAAGGGTCACCTGAGCAAGGAAGACATTGAACACATGGTCCAGGAAGCTGAGAAGTACAAAACTGAAGATGAGAAGCAGAGAAGCAAGGTATCTTCCAAGAAGTCACTTGAATTCTATGCATTCAACATAAAAGCAACTGTTGAAGATTAAAACCTTCCAGGCAAAATCCATAATGAGGATAAACAGGAAATTCTTTACAATTACAGTGAAATCAACTGGCTTGATAAGAGTCAGACTGCAGAAAAGGAAGAATTTGAACATCAGCAGAAAGAGCTGGAAAAAGTCTGCAACCCAATCATCACTAAGCTATACCAGAGTACAGGAACCATGCCAGGAAGAATGCCTGGGGGCTTCCCTGGTGGTGGAGCCCCTCCGTTCAGGATGCCTCCTCTGGGCACAGCATTGAAGAGGTTAATTAAGCCACCCTCTTACATAGATTTAGCATTGTTCCACACAAAACACGGAAGGACCCAAGTTTGTAGCAAATTCCATATGGTTTTAAAATTTGAGCTGCTATATAATAAAACTGAGCATTCTTGATACTTGAGTATGAACTAAGTACACAGGGAAAGGAAATAATGCACTTTATAAGCCCTGTATTATAAAGTGGAAAATGTGATGTCTTAAATAAAACTATATAAAATTGGCACCAAAAAAAAAAAAAAGAAAAGATGTTCTGACAATTGTGTGAAGAATTGGTTGGAAGAGTCCTGAATACAGGTAGTTCAGTTTGGAAGCTATTGCAGTAATTCGGGGTCTGGAAAATGATCATTTGAACCAGGTTAGAGAGAGGTTTAAGAGAAAGAATGAACAGGACTCGGAGACTGGCTTACTATGGGACAGGAGTGAGAAAGGAGAAGGGACTCAAAGATTGTATCCAGTTTCTGGCTCATGGGACTTACGGAAATGTTGAGTTTGAGGTAGTTACTGAGATTCCAAACAGGAAGAGTTCAGAAAATAGTCACTCTCAGAAGTGAAAGCAGAGCCGAAGATACAGGTCTTGGAGTCATCAGCATCCAACTGGTCAATGACGCCACGGGAGAGGTTGATATTGCCCAGGAAGAGAGTGGGGGACTAGACAAGGAGGGAGCCTAGTGGCAACCCTGAGTAATAGAAGCACTTAAGGGTTTGGCTGAGGAAGAAAGACCTCTAAGTAGACAAAATTTTAGCCAAGAGTTGGGCGGTGGAGGTAATCTTATGGCTTAAGTCATTCTTTAGAGTGGGCATGAATTTGATCTGGATCATCCACTCCACATTTAAATAAGTGGCACATGTGTAAACTGCTTACACATGGCTTGCTATGTAGATAGATTATTTGTATTATACCATATCTGGGTGTGTATATACAGTAAAAATAGATACTATGTAGCTTTCTTCTCTATGTTTTATGCTTAATTTCAACAGATAAATTAAAAATTATTTTGCTTGTTTCCTTGCTAATTTTAATTTTTAAAACAACAATATATTTGAGGAGGTTTAGTGCAATAACCATATTTCAGACTTTTTGAGCAGGTTTGGCAGGAGGTTGGGGATATCATAAGACTTCTTGGAAATCAGTTCTTGTAAAATAAAATGTTGGTGGTTTTAGAAAATTATTCAGGAACAGATGGATCAAATTTACTTCCACACACATGCATTTAAGTATGAATGGTTGACCAAATGTATTTTAACCTCATCTAAATATAACAACTATGAATACTGAATTGAACAAATGCTAATTTGTGTGTTCTTTTGCCCTTCTAATATTTGGCCATCATCCTTTACCAGTCAATTCTTTCTTTGGTTTCTCTGGTGGCTCATTAATTGTAGTAGTGTACATAATTTTGAGGTAAGAAGGAAAGTTTTAAAATAAACATTCTTTGTTAAGGTTTTCTTAAAGATTGATAACTGTAGCAGATGCTTCAGAGGCACTTGATTTCCTCCCATCAGCCCATCCCTCATTTCAGTCATGGCTGCAGTCAAGAACCAGAAAAGCTCAGATTCACCTCTAGCTGACTGAACCTATCTTTTTCTCTTATCTAAGCTTAAAGTTAATATCATCAGCCCCCTTAGTGCTTTTTCCATGCAACTTGGTTTCTATAACTTATGTTATCCTGTTTGTTTTCACTATGTGATGCCCCCTCTTAAAAGCTGGTCTGCAGAACAGAGCACAACATTCCCAATCGAGGCACAAGACATTATAATGCTGTTATTATAATGAAGGACTGTAATACTCTTATTCTCTGCATCCCACCTCAAAAAGACATGTCACGGTCATCTTCCCTCACTCTCCCTAAGGCATTCTCTGACTCTAGGAAAACCAGCTGCTAGTGTAGTGCTCTTGGAAGACAACTCGTAACCACTGGGTGACAGTGGATACAGTGGATACAAGCTCTGGTTTCTTGTTTTGCAGGCAGATAGTGCTAGAAAGGCAATCTATGAGCTACTCAAGAGATCCCAGCACAATTGACCCTCCATTCCACGGTAATGGCCTTAATAATGTCTTTCTTTCCTTCTTTCCTTTCTCCCCTGTCTCATTATTCTTGTTTACTGGAGTACATTTCAGAAAAAAAGTACTTTCATCCAAATCTTTTTCCCAGGCTCTGCATTCCAGAGGATCTAAACTAAGTTATTTATATTTAGCATTTTATCTGTGACATGGAATAGGGCATACTGGACTTAAACAAAGATCAAGAAGTATTCATTTCTATTTTTCATTGAAATTTCACCAACTCATAGAAAAAATGAGTATATTTTTTATTCCAGTCAAGCAATTCCTTTTCAGTGAACATAACTATACATAGTCCCATTGAACATAGGTGAAATGTTGTGTTAAATACAGTGTATGCCAACAGGCAAGTGGAAGAGAAAGAGAGCCACATATAGGAAAAAAAGATCAAATCTTTGCCCTGGCCAGTGTGGTTGGAGCATCATCCCATTCACTGAAAAGTTGTGGGTTCAATCCCTGGTTGGGGTGCACACAGGAGGAAACCAATTGATATTTCCCTCTCTTTCACCCTCTGTCTCCCTTCTTCTCTCTCTGAAAAAAAAAAAGCAATGATAAAAATGTCCTCGGGTAATGATAAATATAATGATCAAATCTTCCACTTCCTTTTCTTTCGTCATTTCCATCCCATAGCCAACTAGTCTCCATTTCTGACTGTTGGAGAAATTTCTGGTTGAACCTTCAGGGCATTAACTTAAGTGAAAGAAGGCAGACAGAGAAAGATAAATACAGTATCATCTCACTTATATGTGGAATCTAAGAACAGTGGAAGTTATAGAAACAGAGAGCAGAATGGTAGTTTTCAAGGGTCGGGAGTAGGGGAAATGGGAAGATCATTAAAGGGTACAAATTTCCAATTTTAAGATGAATGAGTTCTGGGATCTAACATAGAGCACAGCAACTATAGTTAATGACACTATGTTATCTACTCAAAAGTTGCTATGAGAGCAGATATTAAATGTTCTCACAACACACACATGATGTAATTATGTGAAGTGATAGATTGCCTTACTGTAGTGAGCCTTTTGTAATACATACATGTATCAAATAATCAGGTTGTACACTTTAAACTTATACAATGTTATATGTCAATTATATCTCAGTAAAGCTGGAAAAATTCCTACTCAAAGCAAGAATTCTTTCTGTGTGTTCTAACACACTGTCTTTCAATATTAGTTCAAACAGTTGCCATAAAAGGGAACTAAATAAGCTTTATTCCATTGATTAAGAAATTTTAAAATACAATCCATGTAAAATCTAACCATTAGAAAATTATTTTATTTTCTGAGCTAAAATCTTCCATCCTGAAGCTTCAGCCCACATTCTCATTACTCTTGTCAGTTGATGATGCTCTTGAAACTATTTTTAGAACTGAACACCACATTCCAAATGAGGTTTATCATAGTCCCCTTAATGCTTCAAAGACTGTATTAGCTCCATACACGATGGGCTCACACAGCCTATTGTCCCTTTAAATCCACAAATTTGATTCACACAAACTCTTTCTTCTTTGTGTATTTGACTTTAAATAGTTAAACACAGGATCTTACATTGTTCTTTAATATATTTAATCTTGAAGGCTTTCAACCCATCTAAATACCTTGGCAGGATGTCTTTGACTTTGATTCTGCCATCTAAAACCTACATGTGTATTTCCAGCTTTGGAGCATTAACAAAACTTCACTTAGAGTTAATACTTAAAAATATCAAACAAAATGGCTCAACAAAAGGCAAATTACCAAGATAGTTTACTCCAGACCCACATATGCTAACTGATACTTAGGTTAGGTAAAAAAAATATGAATTCTCATAATGTGTTATAATCCAATTTCCCATCATATATATATATGAATATATATGAATATATATATATATATATATTCTCAGGAGTTATTTGCCAAATATCTTATTCATACGCATGTGGTTTCAGCTTCTCCCTTGATCAATTGAGGATTAGTAAGCTAATAAAAGAGTAGAAATAAAATTGTGGGGACATGATTTGTATTTATGAACCTACTTGTATTTCCAAGAATTAACATTTTACATTACTCAGAAGTCTGTAATAGATTTTGCTTCAAGTTAAGTTCAAATTAACATTGCACAGCTTCTAAATTTCAATATTTTCTTGGGTATAAACATCAGGACTTCCTAGCAGAGGTGTCCAACCTGCAGCCCACAGGCCACATGTGGCCCAGGATGGCTATGAATGCAGCCTGACACAAAATCGTAAATTTATTTAAAACCCTATTTTTTTTTTTTTGCTTATCAGTTTTCATTAGTGTTTGTGTATGTAATGTGTTGCCCAAGACAACTCTTCTTCTTCCAGTGTGGCCTAAAGATGCCAAAGGGTTGGACACCCCTTCAAGTCTTCTGGCAACTCACTTATTTTACTTGTATCTTCAAATGTTGATATCAATAGCTCTTTGATCATAATTGCTATTATTTTATTGTCTTGCAATATACTCTTTTTCTGAGCCTGGGAACCTGCATTTAAAGTAACAAAAAGCTCTCTTATTATTAGAGTAAATGTATTTTCATCTCTTTTAATAATACTCACAGTACATTTTCACTTGGAAGAAAGAGATGAAAGAAATATAAAAGTTGAAGAATTCTGTTTTTGTTTCCTTTTGTTTTTCAGTTAAGAATACAGCATCAGGAATACTCTTTATTTCTCACTCCTAAAGTAAGTAAAAACTATTTCATGTGTATATTTCAAGGTGTCTTATTTTTAATCCTCAACTTGTTCTGGTATTTAGCCTCTCTGACATAATTCTTACAAATCCACAAAACTCTTTGAAATTTGTGTTGCTGTATGCTCCTCTTTTCATCTTTTTGTTGTTTTTGAAAACAAAACATATAAGACTTTATTCTTATTTTAAAAACATGCTAACATAACAGAATGAAAGGATGGAAATCCAGGCCTCTAGTGAGCTTACCTTGAAGAGGTAACTGATAAATGTAAGTACTCATGAATGTGTCACTTAACACTATAGATACACACACATACATGTATACATACACATAGTGATAGTCTTTTAAAACAATGTTTCAATAATATAGATTGTGAGTCTATGACAAATACTTTGACAGGCAGTGTAACTTATAATTATTACATTGTTTTTATTCTCAACAAATTTACAGTTATAAAATGTTGACAGTGGAATGCATAGAAATATTTTAAGTATCATCTTCTAGATAAATATGTCCTAGTTGATTATTGTAACTGTCTAAATACTAAAAATTATATTTTAGTAACTGAGTAACAGAATTAAGTATTAGTATCCCTGTGTAGTAATTTCACATTTAAAATGTTTGTGAATTTTAAATATGCGTATGGAAATGAGCAGTAAATACTATTAATAAATATGCAATAACTTCCATTTAATGAGTAGTTTTTTTGAATCAGGACTATGTTAAACTTTTTAGAATTCGCTATCCTATTTAATCTTTCCAACAACTACTGAGTAGTTTTCATTGTCCTCAATTTACAGGCAATAAAAATAGACCAGCACACAGTGAACGGTGAACTCAGGATTTGAAACCCAGGTCTGAGCAGACCTAGAGTTGCAGACTGTAAGAGAGAGAGAGAGAGAGGAGAGGCTTTTGTGCTACCAAATAAATCTTAACCCAATTTGCAATGAATTTGTAGCTTTAGCCATCTAACTCTTTTTTTTTCTTGAAAGGAATTGTTTTAAAGAATGTTTCCCTTTCATCACTTAGTCATGCTCATTGTATATGATGAAGCACAAAGAGAAATGTTAAAAAGCACAGTGAATGAGTGAATACAGACAGCATAGGTCTCTGTAGTAAACCATGGGATTGATCAGAAACAAATTAAGTTTCTTTTGTCCCCTAAGATAGTCAGAGTTGACAGCAAGAATGCCAAGAAGTAAACTCTATGCAGAAAATATATATATACTTAAGTTTTCATGGCAATTATTTTTACAGCTAAGGCACTTGCATGACAAGAGTCTTATTCTTCAAAAAATAAGTTAAGCAATTATTAAAAGCTGATGAAATATTATGAAAATATTTCACTTAGGCATTTAATTTTAAAACCTAGCTTGGTATCACAACAACCATTTCTTCCTTCCTTCCTCCCTCCCTCTCTCCCTCCCTCTCTTCTTTCCTTCTGCGTGCCATAAACTTCATGAATCAGGTATTCTGCTCCATGCTATGTATGGGAAGAAGCAGCATGATATAAGGATGAAAAGTCTACATTCCCAATCAGACTGCTGAGCCACTTAACAAACATGCACATGATTATATAGTCATTTCCCAGTCTCTCTCCAAGTGTTTATTGAGCAACAACTAGGGGCCAAGCACTGGGCCAGGTACAAAATGAAAGTCCATGCAGTCCTTTTTCTCAAGAGAACAGAACACCTCACAGTATAGGGCAATAATTAGTGTGTTAAAGTATATAAGGGACCATGAGAGTGCATTTTAATACAACAAACTTTTCGTTGCAATCCTAGGATGTGCCAAGGACCATCATTTCACTCTAACTTGGAGTGGGAGGTGGGGGTGGGGGAAGCATCCTGAATCCAAATCTGAATCTTGACAAAGGAGGAGTGGGACACTGGAAAAAGATTAGAAAAACCTTTCAGGAACAGAGAACAGTATGGATAAAGGGATACATTTTTAGAACAGTGAACTGTGTCCTGGTCCTTACAAGAAGCAGTTCAGGATGGTTTGAGCGGATGAGAAGGAAACGATCTGTAGAGCTCTTATCACAGGGAGCCTTGAATGTCATGCTAAGAAACTTGGAACTTTTTCTGCATTTTGAGGGAGGATTTGTAAAAGTGTTTAGGTGGGGCATGGATCTGGTCAGATGTGTAGTTTAATAATATCACTCTGTTGGAAAGGAGGAGACATTCTAAGTTTGCACAATGGCTGTTGCAAAGGAAAGGAGATGGAAAGGGCTGAAGATGTGGGCTGCACTTGAGACATTCAGATGGTAAAATCAGCAGTAATTGGGATTTGGTTGGATGCTAAAGAATGCATGAGAAGGGGCAGATTTGGGAAAGTAAGAGGAAGTGGTATTTTCACTTTTTGACATGCTAAATTTGTTGTGCCTCTGGGACATCCAAAATAAAATGTCCAGACAATTTTTAAACATAAACACCTAAAGACCAGGCAATATTTTTGAATCAAGACACAGATTTGGAAGTCATCTGTACATGTCTGACAGTTTTTTAGTTTTAAAAATACTCTGATATTTTTTCAAACTTATGGGAGGAAAAGACACTGACATAAAATTTTAGAAGTTGGCAAGGTTCAAATAAATTTTCATTCATCAAAGAGGTAACAGCTGTTTAAAGATTAACTCTAACTTTATGAAAAAGTCATAAGAACATTATTTTAACTAATATTTCTAGTTATTAGTTGACGATACTATAAAAATGAAGATATTAGTACTTTTATCTTTCATCAAATATTTTTCTTCCCTAAGTTCTGAGTTTTTCGGTTCTAATTCTTATATTTCAGGATTTACAATATTCATATTCTATTTTAAAACATAACTGTTTAACCTTAATTGTAAGACTATAGTAACATGCACGCAAAGTAAAACAGTTTCTTCATCATGAATATTTTTTGTTTGAATTTCCCTTTGGGATAGCTAAATGTCATTAATAATTATTTTTTCAGAATGCCTCATGGAAACTCTCTCCTGAATGCTTACACGTTCGAGAATATCCCTACTTTGAGATATGAAGGTAATTTGGCTAGTGTAAATATATTGGGTTACACTTTCCTTCAGAACTATTTAGATATGGCCCCTGCCATCTTCTGTAATTTAGAGCTGTGGAAAAGAGCAGTTCGCTTCATATGCCTACATATTTAAAAATAATTTATTATTTTTTAAAAAATATTTTCTTTTCATTATTTATTTTTAGATAAATAATATTTTTAGATAAATAATGAGGGGAAGGGAGACAGAAAGAGAGGAAGAGAAACATCAATGTGTGGTTGCCTCTCCTGTGGTCCCCACTGGGGACCTGGCCCATAACCCAGGGATGTGCCCTGATGGGGAATCGCACCAGCAACCCCTTGCTTTGCAGGCCCACACTCAATCCACTGAGCCACGCCAGCCAGAGCTATTATTAAATTTTAATAATTTAATATGAATATTATTTTTTCTTAGTCACACCACACAAGCTTTTCAGATGCCCTTACAATCTTCAGTCATTTCTGTCATTATTATGAGTATCAGTTTGCTAGTATAACTCTGGGAGCTTTTGTTTGTGTTCCTTCGATGGAGGAGGGGAGACTGGTTGTCCTTAACTGGATAGTCTTTGCCCCTCTCTACCTCTTTTCTAGTTGTTTCAGTCTGTCTTTTCCCCTCTGTATTAATCCTAGTTATCTTTTATATCAGTAATCCCACTCTTAGCTTGCCTATTATGTTTCATTTCTGTTCAAAATTTATTCATCAGTCCTATAGAGGTGTTATTTTAGTCTGCAGTATCCCGTTTGTTTTATTCACTCTCATCATCTCAAGTTCTAGTTATGGGACCATAATATTTATGTTGTTACTGAGTATTTTTCTATCATTAGGTACTGATAAGTATTTTTTTTCTGTCCCTTACATAATATGTTCTTCCATTCCAGCTTCTTCAGCTGTATTTAGCAAGCTGCATTGTGACATTTATTTCTTCTCTGTGTTATGTTTACAAAATTGCCATTGTTTCTTTTTTCATAAGATAAACTGTGGATCATTCTTCTTGATACAATTCCCACTTTACATTTGACTTATTTACCTTCTTGACAAATTACAGTTGAGGAACGGGTATTCTTATGTCCACTTTTGTATAACCTAAGGATTTAGTAGGACAGGAATAGGAAGAGGGCACCCCATGTGTATTGGCTTTGCTATTTATTCAACATCTTATTAAATATGCAATTTAGATCATGACTGAAAGAAACATCTACTTACAAGCTGCTCACCGACAATCCACTGTAGAATCTGTCTTGTCATCCTATCCTGATTGTAGCAGAGATTAATTTATGGCTTTCAACTGTGGTCACTCCTCCTTTTGCTATTTCTGACTAACTCACTTACAGATAATTACTGATCACTGACAATGTGCTAGATGAGTAGTTCTCATATCTCAGTAAGAATATTGGTCCAATTGTTCGCAATGACCGCTTTCTGTTTTTTTCTGGGAAAGGGTAAATATCTTCTTTATACTTTCTAGACCTTCATCTGACTTCCTTTTTGCCTCATTAGCTCCCCTCTGCCAAATTGTTCTTTCCAGGAGAAGTTTAGAAAAGGCAAAGAGAGATGACTGACAGCTGCTTCCCTACATTAGAGATTCTAAAATCATAGGAAAATAACAAACATTCATTCACTAGACAAGGTTAGATGACTTGGGCCACGATGAGAGATTCTGACAGTTGGAAGGAACTTCTACAGGGTCCGCTCCCCCACTTCTCTGTAAACAATGGAGGACTCTTTCTACCACATGCCTGAGAGATGAGCATCCAGATCCTGTTTGAGTTACAGAAGTTCCATGTACATTCTCGCTTACCTACCCCATGGTGGAGACTTGGGTTGTTATAGTGTGATGTTTTATATTGTAATAAAATGTGTGTCTCTATACCTCAACCCATATGGGTCTGCATCAAAATTGTGTGCTTTGCTTACTCTATTATAAATTAGATATATTTTAGATTATTGGAAGAACACCCTTCTGCATTTTAGAAAATTTCTTCCATTTTCTCCTTCCAGGTTCCTAGCTAATTTTTACTATGCCATTCCCTTAGGACACTTGACTTTCACCAATTGGAAAGTGATAAGATTGTACTGATCTTGTTAGAACAAAATCTTTACAGTCACTGTCAGAAAATTGTCAAAATTCATATACAGTTCTAATATGCCTTTAATGTAAATTACTCAGGAAGTTGTGTGTTTTTAGTGATTTAAAAAATATTTTGTGAGTCTCTATGAGTTTTGTGGCACCAAGTTCAAGCTCAAGCATATCTCTCAGCCAGAAATATTCCAGAAAAAAAGTTAGAAGTAATAAAAACAGTTAGAATGATACATTTTCATTTATAAAGCTCTAAGTTCAAAATGTGTTTAGAAAATTTAGTTTTCTCAATAACAAAGATTATTTTAAAGCAGAAGTACTGTAAACAATCACTGGTCAGCTCTCTGTCACACGCAGAGCAGCCTCACCCTATAGATCTATTGTTGAAGTGCGCACAGTAGGCTCTCATGAAACAACTAGTGGAAAAGTATACAGCAACATATCCACGTCCCAGAGTGATAGAAAGAAAAGCTGATTTGGAATCAGAACACTTGGGTTTGAGAAAGAACCCTGGTGTCTGCCAAAAAGGACAGTTGTGTAGAACCAGTTTTCTTATCTTTAAAACATAAATTATAAGGACACATGATCTATCTAAAGGCAAAGTTAAGAGCAACAGATGATATTATGAATTTAGAAGTGCCTTGTGCAGAAAGATAAATTAAAGGAAAGCAGCTTGGTAAAGCAAGATGTGTAAGACATGGAGTCAGAGGAGCTTAAGTTTGATTCCAGACCTTGGACTGTCCTCTCTGAACTTCAGTGTGTGAATCTGCAGAACAAGAATTAAAATATCTCGGGGAATTGTTTTAATTTTAATAAATGCAAAAACATATATAGTTATTTGTATTACAATATTTGAGATAATGTTATTTAAATCAGTAAATCCTGAAGGGATGCAAAGTAACTAGAAAGAGGTGACTGAGAGACATGCACTTGGTGACACTAATTCTGAGTAGGGGCAATAGCTGAGCCTTGGAAAACCTCACTTATTGAAGGTGGGGGGACAAGGAGCCACTCGTCAACGTACTGAGAAAGAGAAGTCACCTTGGCTGAGGACATAAGAGGGCATGGAGTCATGAAAGGCAAAGGTGGAGAGAATTTCAAGAAGGGAATTGTTAGCAGTTTCAAAAACAGCTGACAGATCAAGAAAGATAAGCACTGAAAAAAGACAAGATTGTTTCCATAAAGTGACCTTTGAGACAGGAGGTTCAGTGAAAGCCAAATTGAAGAGGGTTGAGTGACTGATGAGAATCAAAAGCAAGGACAGGCTAACCTTAGAAAAGCTGAGTCATAAACAGCCAGAGAGAAATCAAATGGTTTTATAGGAGGGGTTGGCGAAGGTCAGGAGAAGAGCTTACTTCTTTCTCTCCGGAAGATGTGGCTCCTATTCCTGTTACACAGCAGAAGAAAAGAAAAGGATAAAGATATCAGAGAGGAACAGAACCAAAAACTCTGAGGGAAAGAGGAAAAAGGAATCCAAGAATGGAAGGAGAAACTACATTTTGAGAAGAGCTATGATTTCTGACGAGGCTATTGGGGAAACACACACAAAATAGTGTTTAGGGCCGGAGGGGTCTCAAGGGACTACTGATCCACTTCAGCTTCCTTCAAATATTTGCCTCCCCGTAGATCCCTCATAGGCCAGAAGAACCCTGTATGTTCTTAGAGAAAAAAAAGAGAAAAGTGCAGGTTGTATTCTTTCTCATTCTTTATCCCCAAAATCCAGAATTCATATAATGTATAATAATTTTTTACTACCTAAGATGTCACTTTCCTTTCCTCTAATTCTATGTAATGATAATATGGAAATTAAAGCATAAGCTGTTTACCTCAGACTGTCCTAAAAACTCACAGTATGAATATTTATAAGTATATTAAAACAATTTATCAAATCAAAAATCAAAATGCTTTTTTCACTTAAATTCAGATAAGGCTCTGGTGTGGCTCAGTGGATGGAACGCTGGCCTGCAAACCAAACGGTCGCCTGTTCAATTCTCAGTTAGGGCACATGCCTGGGTTGCAGGCCAGGTCCCCAGTTGGGGTTGTATAAGAGACAACCACATATCGATGTTTCCCTCTCTCTCTTTCTCCCTCCTTTCCCCTCTAAAAATAGATAAATAAACTCTTACAAATACATGCATACATACATACATACATATAGGGAACTGTAGTCCTTTAACTCTCTCCTTCAGTTGTCTGTAATACTGTGCTGTAATTGAGAGCTAATTATGTTTCTAATAATCTTCATTAAATGTTAAACAAACATATAATTTGTTTAAACCAACTTCAACATTTTCATACTTCCAGGAAATTGATATTTTAAGCATCTTTGTTATTTAATATATCTGATATTCTTTTTTTTTAAGATTTTATTTATTTATTTTTTTGGAGAGGGAAGGGAGGGAGACAGAGAGAGAGAGAAAGAGAAACATCAATATGTGGTTCCTGGGGGCCATGGCCTGCAACTCAGGTATGTGCCCTGACTGGGAATCAAACCTGCGATGCTTTGGTTCGCAACCTGTGATCAATCCACTGAGCTACGCCAGCCAGGGCTTATATATCTGATATTCTTAAGCTGCTTGTATAAAGATATATTTATAAGCTGATGCCTACTTTATAGAAGACTTCACTGCATTAGTTATTAAGCGTGGCTTCAGTTCAGAGATGTCTGTTTCTGTCTTACTTTGATAAGACAATGGCTCTGTGTTGGGAACTGCCCTGCCTGGTTTCAGGAGCTGTAACCCCTACTTGGCTAAGGCTGAGTAAGAAACCTTCGGACGATAAGCCTCTAAGGAGACAAAGCTTATCTCCCTAGCAGGAGCTCTGCTTCTGCTCCTTTACTTCATCCATAACTGGCCCCAATGCTTGATCAGTTAGCCAATGACAGGTGAGATTCCCCAAGGGAGGAATGACCTAAAAGAGGCACAATCACATGGGAGGCCCCCAAGAAAGGACTTGAGGGGCTACAGCAAAAGGGGATGATGGACCATCACCCCTCGGCTTTCACAAAGCCTGAGTCCTCATTCTGCCTGCGAGAAGTCTTCTAATCTCTTGGCTATCTTGCCTCCTCTGCCTGACTTAATCCTGAAACAATGACAGAGGGCAGAGCAGCCCTATGCTAGAAAGGGCGGTTTCCCCAGGTGATCAGGCCTAAGAAAGAATACGTAAAATCCTGTGAAACCTGCTTTGCTAACAATGCTCTTAATTAAATGATAAAGGTCCGGGCAGGAAATGAGTTTGTTTCCCAAAAAGTTTTGTAGCCCTTTAGGTAATAGACCCTGTATACTATCTATTGTTTGATCCTTACTGCCTGACAATGATTAATGAACTTTACATGTATTCCTGGGCAAATTAAAAGCCAATAAAAATCCTGTGAAGGAAGGATCCAGGCGCTCTCCTCTTGAGAGAGTGGCCAGGCCGCTCCAAGGTGCCATCCCCTTGAGAGGGTAGCGTGCTGTCCCTTTTCCTCCACAGGACTCGGTAGTCCGTGTGTATTTCTCTCTTATCTCGACCATCCACAGCGGCCAAGGATACTGCTGGCCAGTGTCTGTGTCAGCTCTGATCCCTGAAGTTTATTTCAATGCAATCATATGACAGTGCATGATAGTCATAGTTTAAGAGCACAGAGTTAGCAGTCAGATAGATGTAAGTTTGAATCCCAGCTCTGCCACTGATTTGTCATATGGCATCAGCCACGTTACTTAATCTCTTTGAACTCAATTTCTCATCCAAAAGATGGGGAAAGGAGCTGTAAATAAAACCATCATGCTCTGTAACAAACTTGCTCCGAAGTATTTAGGGTCCCCACTAATGGGCTAATACCAAGAAGAGAGAGACATTCTTGACCAAAGCATGGTGCCACTGAATTACTCAGAGGCTTGGGGCTGAGGGTGGCTACATACTGAAAAACCATGTGCCGGTGGTTGAAACAGCTCAGAGTAGTAGCAGCTGTGCCTGATGGAGCAGTCAAAATAGTAAATGGTACAAATGTGATACTTCATCCAAGGGATCCAAGAAAATATTTGATGAGGGACAGCATTTTGCGTCTGGGTGTAAGGCCAACATGAACAGGTAATGGTTATGTTGGTAATCCCTAAAGGTCACACCAGGGATGTTTAGGGATTATTATAAATAAAATCTTTCCAGAAAAAGGACTACAGAGGTCTGGACTACAAGGTCTGTCCAGAAAAAGTCCAGCCATTATTATAATGTCTTGCGCAACATCAATGTAACCTAGCAGCCAAGGAGAGTGGACTAGAATCTGCATGAGTGAACAATGGTGACTTCACTGTTCTAGTCAGTCAGGGTGGCAGACGCCATTAGGTGAGCATGTGTACTGTGTGGCCATTGCATTCAAAATGACTGAATGAGTTCAGTGACAAATCTGCATCAAATTTTGAATTAAGCTTGATCATTCCTCCACAAAAATTATTCTGATGATTCAGAAGGCCCCACCTATGGGCAACTGGTGATTGACAGCTTCATCATAACAACGTGCCTGCTCATGTGTCTCATGCAGGGTTTTTTTGGCAAAACATCAAGTCACTGAGGTGACTCAGCACCTCTACAGCCCAGATTTGCACCTTGTGACTTCTAGCTTTTTTCAAAACTAAAATCACTTTTGAAAGGGGAAAGCCAGGGCAACTATAACTGAACAACAAATTTAAAAATAAAGGAAGAGATTTCAGACAGTCAATGAGACTCAGAAAAATACAACAGGCAGCTGATAGTGATTAGGAAAACTGTGGGTCACAAGATGACTACTTTGAAAGGAATTGAGGTGTCATTGTCCTGTGGACAATGTTTCTTGTATCTTGTATCATCTTCAATAAATGTCTCTACTTATATTATATCACTGGAGACCTTCCAGACAGACCTCCTATATCTATGTTAGCAAGACCTACTGTATTTTAAGTTGCATCTATGATGATATGAACCTCCACTCTTTTAAAGAAATAACATTTTTAAATAGAGCTATCATTTGGTTTTATTCTTGAAGTTGAGTTTTTGTGTATAAGCAAGTTGTCATGGTGCAAATATGCTTTAACTCTAATATATAAAAAATAATATATCAGAAATATAGATGTTATATACACATTATGAATTAATATGAATTTCTTTAATGTGTTATTAGTTAGCTACATAACCATTACTTTTGCATTTATAACTAAATTCATTTTTGCCAAAATATTATTTCCTTCTTCCAGGTCATTTCCCAGTCCCATTACTCATTCTTGGAGTTCTGTTTTACTATCTTAGCTTCCTCATCTCATACCCATTTAGGCAATAAATTGATTCATTTTTTCTAATACCTCATATTCTTATTTTTTATAATCTTTTACTTTGCGCCCCCCCCCACAGTTTTGATCCTTATCACTCATTCATAGACTATCGCATTGGTCTTCTAGCTGATCTTGCTGCCATTGCTCATTCAACACCACATGCTGCAAGACTGAGCTTCATTTGATCACATCATTTCTAGCTCAAATAGTGTCCCTCCTATTGTCTTTCCCCCTGGAAAGACAGTTTCAGAATTTCTCATTCTAGTCCCTCCACCCGTTGGCTCCCACACACCTAAATTCTCCTATGTTAATTGACCACCTGCTTCAGTCCAGTTGACCCGAGCAATTAACTTTGCATGTTCTACCTCCATGATTTCCCACAATCTATGACTGGAATGAAACTCCATCTCCTTCACAAAATAACTCTAAAATCACCAATCCTCTGAGTGTCCTCACTCCTTTCAACTCTTATAGCATTTACTGTTGACTTCATTCATAATGAAGCATCTTTTGTCTTACTGTAACTCCCTTTTGTTGTTTCTTGCCTATGTTACTCTTTTCATTTCCTTGCCTTATTTCCTAAAACTAGTCCAGAAGCTCACAAAGAAGATTCTTGTAATCTGTTTTATTTAGCACAGCTAGCACAGAAACTGGATTCAGAATCACATTTTCAATATTTTTACTTTGGCTTAACCTGGATAGATCATTACAGCCCAGAGCTATACTGGGTGGAGTCATTTTTTCACATTACTGTTCATGTTTTTAATATTTAAGAATATGGGGTCACAAAGATTAAAATTGAGGAAATCAATGGAAATCGTTATTATTGATTAGCCAAAATGTACGTAAAGCTTCAAAAAACTTGAACTAAAACCAGGGTCTTTCAACTGACATTAATTTAGAGTAATGACCATTCATCAGTATAAACAGCACGTTGTTTTACAGTACAAAACAGAAGAGCATGATTTTCATTCCTTTGTTGATTTAACCCAGACATCCAGTTTAACATCACACATCTATTTTGAGGCAACAAAACATTTACAGTATGACAGTTTCAATGAAAACAGTATGTTCTATAGTAAACTACTATTAAATACACAATGGTGAATGAATGTCTTTTGCTAAATATGGTACAAGTCATACATTATAATGTATTTCTCTTATTTGACAGAACAGAAACTTACAGAAGCTTTGATGTTGGAAATAAACACTTAGTGATCAATAACTCCTTCTCCCAGTAGCTCCCAATTAGAATGTGTGTATCAAAAGATTTAATGCAAATTAAATCCCCATTCTTTTGATGCACACATTCTAATGGGATGAAACACCAATTCAAAAGAACCTATGCACCCCAATGTACATAGCAGCACAATTTACGATAGCCAAGTACTGGAAGCAACCTAAGTGCCCATCAGTAAATGAGTGGATCAAAAAACTATGGTACATTTACACAGTGGAACACTACACATCACAAAGAAAGAAGGAGCTCCTAATCTTTGCAACAGCATGAATAGAAATGGAGAGCATTATGCTAAGTGAAATAAGCCTGGTGATGAAAGACAAATACCATATGATCTCACCTATAAGTGGTAACTAATCAACAAAACAAACAAACAAGCAAAATATAACCAGAGACATTGAAATTAAGAAAAACTGACAGTAACCAGAGGGGAGTGGGGAGGGAAGAAGACTTGTCAAGGAACATGTATAAAGGACCCATGAACAAAGCCAAAAGGGGGTAGGATCAAGGGTGGGAGGTGGGGATGGCTGGGGTAGGGGGGAGTTTTGGGGGAAAGATGGAAAAAACTGTACTTGAACAACAATTTTTAAAAAAATATTGAAAATATTTTTTTAAAAAAGAATGGGGACTTTGTTTTCTTCGCCAATCCATCTCTAAGTGGCTAGAACATGTAGTCAGTGCTCAAAGCCCATGAAATCACTGAATAAATGAACAGATAAAAAATTACTTCACTTCCATCCAATTGTCTTTAAATGTTAACATTCTAACATGTAAGTGTCATGCTAGATTCTGTGAACAACAGATGCAAGATGAACAGTATATAAAACTCTTTCTTAGGAGTTCACAATCAAGTCAAATTAACTGAAATCTGTCCTAGAGTCATGGTATTTCAGTGATGGAAAGACTTTTAACCTATTTCATTCTAACATCACTCATTTTCCATTTGTATGAAAACCTCAAATCACATGGGCAAAAATAGTGAGCAAGAAGAAGTTTTTATGAATTTTGTAGAAAGCTGCATAAGAAATTAGGATGAAATGAGAAAAGGTATTCTGATGATACTAACTTGAGCAACGTGAAAATGTAACTGGATGATGGTTAAAGAGTTAAAATACATAGTTTTATCAAAGATTCAAAAACATTTTAGTACAATTCTATTAGTTTATTTAAAGAATTGCTACAATGGCATATTTACCTTGTACTACCTAGCTCTACTGTGTGCTTTTGTACAAAAGGTTTTACCTTCCACCTATAGCTAAAGCAGAACATCCACTAAGAAATAGTAAGCAATTTCTACTTTTGGGTTCTATCTTAGTTTCTGGAAACCTCCACCTCACCCTCAGTTTTTTTCTTTTTTTCTTTTTGTTAATTGCCTTTTTTTCAGCTTCACTGAGATAGAATCAATGAACAAAAATTCTTCCTTCCTTCCATCTCATCTCCTGATTGTGAGATATTGTGTGTGCCTGCACATGCACAACACCCACCCCCTCCACAGGTTAGAGCAGTTTACCCTTGATTCCAGGTTTGCACAAAGGTTTTGCTTTCTCTCCTTGCTTTGCTCATACCTCACACGTGCTCTGTAGAGCACACTTCCAGTGCCTTCCTCACACTGACCTAGCACCTATACCCTAGCCAGACTGATTGGGACTTAGCCTTAACTCTGAAAGCTTATGTTGTCTCATATCCTTAAATAGAATAGATAGGACACTCCTTCATTTTATGTATCAACAAACCAAATTCCTAGAAAGGTTTATCAACATGCTAAGCAACAGAGCAAATTGGAAACAGCCTTAGACTAGAACTCTACTAACTGTATTATCCAAAATATAAATTATTAACTCCAGATGTACTGACATATCTTAATTACATACATTATATGTGTGTATACATATTTATACACACATATATATTTTTATATATGTCCTACCAGAAATGTAGCTTTCAAAATCAGTTTATTAATTTATTTCAAAATTTATACTAAATAAATAAATACACTAAAGATATAGTTGATCCACTTAAAAAGTCTATTAGTAATGGAAACTTAATAAAACCTGTTGGCTTACCAAGTATTTGGCAAAGACTTCAAAGACAGACAAACTGTACACCATCATGTATTTGTGATGACAAGGGAAGATTCATTTTGGATCATGGATGAAAGTGAGATTAAAACTTTAGTTCTATAATTGGAAATTTGGCTATGAATCACACACACTTAATATTTTAGAGCCTAGCCTATAAAATGATACAAAAATTAAAGAGCTGACTAACAATTTTTAAGGAGTTAATAGAGAGATAAGTGGCTTGACCATGTAATCAGGAACCTAGACACTTACAGTTATTTCTCAGAAACAAAGACAAAATTAGATACCTAGTCTGACTAAATGACACCTGTCATTTAAAGAAGTTCGAATGGTAGCATGGCAACATAAAGAGTAGGAATCAGTTTCTCTTTCAAATATATAAATAATTATTTCTAAAAAACGACAAATCAACAATTTTTATAAAAGAACTAACATTTCATTAAGAAACTACTACACAGTGCCACTAGCTTCCTTCATCTAACCCTCACTGACTACTCACATGCAGTGAATAACCCTGTGTTATTTTCCAGGTGAAGAAACGGGGTCTCAAGAAAATTGTATCGCGCTTGTGATCCCTTGACTGCTAAGTGGTAAAACTAAGATACAAACCCACATTTTTCTCACCCCCAAAACCCTTATGCTTTGCCCTACTACTTCAAAGGTAAAGTTATCACAAAAGCACATTTTCTAAGTTTTCTTTGATTGGAACCATTAAGAATTCTAATGAAAAGCATTTTAAAAAACAGTGAACATGTAAAATAAATGTTAAAGATGACAGTGTCCTCTTTAAGTATGGAGTCTGTCCTTTTTTACCAATGGCCTATCCTATATCATATCAAGCACATCACCAGGCACTCCTAGCACACATTAAATACAATTTATTTATAACTACATTCTTCAAATCTTAAATAGCTGCCCAAGAGATTTTATAGATATTTATATGACATTGATTTATATTTTGAAGTATTTTAAAAAGTACTAAGTCTACTTAAAAATTTCAGGCCCTATATTTTTCAATAGTTCTACTAAAATTCATAGTTCCCAGGCATAAGTCTTTATTAATTTATGAGGGGAAACGGCAGTGGGAAAAGAAAGGCAAGGTGCCTCACCTGAGTTACTCAATCAATGTCAGGACAGGAGACCCTGTGATCTAATTTTCTTTTATTTCATCATGACATAGCTCACTATGCATAGAATTCCACACAATGCTTTGTGCCCAAGACAGCTTTGGGGGTCTGTGGCCCAGTAGTCTCTCCTATGAAGTTCAGGCTCTGAGTGGAATTTAAGCTGGATGTTAAATGACATTTAGATTTGAAAGAAATGTAATTAAGGCAATATCAGTAATGGTACTGATATTTTATAAAATAAATAGTCCATAATATGCAGTCATAGGATGATGGGACACCATGAGGAATCAGCTATGCCGTGGGTTGGAGTGGCTATGGAGACTGAGTGTGTGTGCACACGTGTGTGCATCTGTGTGTGTGTCCAACTGTAACCGTAGGTTGTTAAATTTCAATACAGGGAAAGCACTGAAGGTGTTATCTCATCAGATCTCTTCGTTTCATAAATCCAGACAATGACATTCGAAGACATGAGGTAATTAACCCTTTTATACAGCTCGTTCATGGCAGACTTGAAACTAAAGTACATATTTCCTGACTACTGGTACACAGGTTATTGTTTCATTTTTAATTATTTTCATGTTGCTGCTGCAAGAAATTTCTATAGACAAAAACATGATAATTCAGACAGTAACCTAACCATATTACTTTTAAACAAATAAATTCCTTCCCTACATATTCATTTTGAAGACCAATACCAGGAGTATTCTGAAAGTCATTAACAAGCAGTGAGAAGCCAGGTTAACCAGTTCAAATTCTGATATTGCCATCTTTCTTCAGTCCATGGTTTTAACTGTGATCATTGCTCAAAACTTGAAGCTTCTTGCTTTTTTGGTACTACCTCAAATATTTCAGTAATGGCTCTTATATAGGACTGCGTTTTAATTTTCTTTGTGTTTTACCAATAATGGCACATGACTACATGCATGTTTCAACACACCTTTCCTACAAGAGGAAGCTACTTGAAACTCCAAGCCACTCTTAACAAAATAAAAGATGACAGAAAAAAATTTAGGAAATTTTAAACACAGTTTTTAATTAGTTCATGTAATTTTGCCACAAGTGTAACCATATTCAACAATAACATTTATCCTTCAGAGTATCACCAGCAGATATAGACAAACTGGCTAAAGTATCACTTTAAAAAAAAACAACAACTTTGTTTTCTATCAATGCTCTACCCCATTTATGCAAATCTAATTAACTTGAAATTCACTTTTAGCCTCCCTTATCTAATACTTCTTTTCTGACTAAGAAATTAAAGTTTTTTTAATTTTTCAGAAGCTTTCAGTAAAGATCAAAATGTCTTTAATCTTTTATAACCAAACCCTGACTTCCAAATACAATTGTTTTTGTCTTGTTTAGTAAAATCTTAGGCAACAATACAAGATGATCATTTAAACTCCCTTCCCATGATTCTGAAGTGGCCTGCTCCTGAATTCCCACCAGTGTTCTCTGAGCTCACCTTGTCCCCCACCTCGTAACTCACCATCGAACAAATGGAGTGCAATGACCAGTTGGCAGCATCTCCAGTTAAGGAAAGGGAAGAGCACAACCCTTTGCTTCAATACTTTCCAAGAATTAATGTTTTACTCTTACTGCTGTTGACTTCTAATACTGTGATGCTATAATGCCAAACATTTTCATTCATTATTTTCATCTTCAAACCAACTCTATAAGTTAGATATTATTAATTATATTTTGTGTGTGAACAAACTAAAATTCAAAGAGAATGTGTTGTTTGCTTGAAGTTGCAGACTTACTAAGTAGCAGAGTTGGGATTCAGGTCTAGGTGTTTCTATTTCGAAGGTTATACCTTTTGACTACACCATGCTTCCAGAACTATGGTTTTTCTAAGACTGAGGTAGAAGGGACTGAAGAAAAGAATGACAAAGTAGGTAGTGTAGTCAGGTATTTATTTGGGACCTAAAAATAAAACACTGCTATTAATAACATAAATGATAAAAAATATGAGTCTTTATATACAGGATGACAAATGCCCTCAGTGACAGATTGAAACAGTGTGCAGCTTGTGACTATACAAACCTTCAAAACTTCAAGATTTATACTTGGATAACTTGTTCATCCATATACGCTCATGTTGTTGAATGTTGAAAATGAGAAGGATACAAAACTCATCAAAGAAGGATAAAAATTTTGCTTCAATTTTACTTTGAATTTAAATGGACATACTGCATTGAGGTCATACATTTCAGGATTGGCTAGCTGTTCCTTGAGCCCATACTTATGAAACAGCTGTTGGAGAGGCAGGCAAACATCCATGCCCCAGATTGTCTGGCAGCATGCTTGTGACTCAGCAGAGTAGATGTGAGCAGATAACTTTAATTGCCTGACTAATTACATATGTGTCTAGTTGGAGTTCTTTAATGATTAAGAGTAATAATGGTTTTTCAGGTAGTTATGCTGAGCCCATTGTAGATAAATTGCCAACATTATTAAGGTAATAATTATTAAGTAAACATTTTCTTTTTATAAGCACATTTTGCTTACTCTTAAAAGGCTCTAGTAAATTGTTTTTTAATACCAGTGGCTCCATTATTGAGACACTACTTCCTGGAATGTTTTAAATATTTCATATGAAATTAGAATGAGAGAGATTTTATCCACTGTATCTAAAGTAATGTTTCATTCTGAATTCATCACCTTTCCCCACTCCTCTCCAAATGTTCTCTGCCTTCTTAGAAAAGGCCCTCATAACTGCATTCTTAACACAAACCTCTTTTTTATCACCGTCTCCCCATCTGTCATTCATTCAATCAAGTCCACTGACATTCTATGAACTCAAACCTTCTCCCTCCTATTTATTTTTTATCTGTGACCACAGGTACCTTTATAGAAAAAATATGAGCATATGAACCCCACCTACTTGAAACCATATTGTGGTTCCTATTCATAACTCCTTTAAAATGTTTACAATGTCCCTCAAGATGGTGCCTGCCTAATCTCCACCCCCACCTGATGTCACTCCATGTTACACCATACTAGACTTCAAACAATTCCTTGATTGGGCAATTCCTTGCCCTACTTCTGAGACTTTGTCCCTGTTTTTTCTGTTGTCTTGAATAATCTTCCCTGCCTCTTCCTTCAGGTTCAGCACAATTTTCTCCCTCCATTAGGCCTTTACTAACAGTTTTGTGCTGCTACTGAGCGCTTCTAAAGTATCTGATATTTCAACTCCCACAAACCCCATAACCTTTCAATGTAATCCTCCCACTTAGCATACTACCTGACCTATAGTAGATGCTAACTAACCAATTGTTAAATGAGTGACATTTAGGTACTAGGCTGCAAAATTTGGGTATCTCTGGACAGCAGAATGGTGAGATTAGAAAACCATTTCATAATTGTAAAGCTGAATGTAACTGAAATTTTTTATGAGAATTGTGGGCAAAAAAGATATATATCCCCAAATACATGAAGGGATCTCAGTTGGAAGAAGTATTACACTTTTTCTGATATCAGTTAGATGGATATATCAAGATACACAACTGAAAAATTCAAGAAGGAATTTCAAGTAGATATAAGGCAGAATTTTCTAACAATTAGACCTGTCCTCTCATAACCATCATGCATCAAAAAGAGCTAACCTCCTCACCATGAAATGATCAGGGGGAATCTGACTAGCCCTCAGCTGGGATTTCTGGGGAAAGTCATCCTGCATAGATTTGAAACCAAAACAGAACTAGTGCTATGGCTTTTACCAATTTCATTGCATGCTTTCTTTGAGTGTCAAAAATGATCTTTTCCAAGACAAATTAATGAAAGAGCACTTTTAGTGGAAGGTAGGGTGATTAATGAGCATTCTTTTTTGTTCAATAGGTAATTAATTACATTTGTGCCAAGTTCAAATGGTAAGGTTCAGTTTCAGGAAAAAACTGGATGCCACAGGACTGAATTAAGGGCCACCTGCAGTACAGCATAAGAAACTTGTGAATTTAAGCCACTACCTAACTGCACTCTACTTAATAGTATTTTCCAGCTCTGAGCTGCTAGAAGACATTTCTGATAAATGTCCACGTCCAAAAAGAATAAAATGAACTAGATTTGAAAATTTAGAAATGTATTTTGTAAAATAAGGAAATGATGAGAGCATTCTAAGTAGGAAAACATTTCTGTTCAAAGATTCAAGGTGGAAATGATTAGAGAAGTAGCCAGATTGGCCAGAGATGCAGGATCAGGCCTGGCAATAAAGTAGAGTTGGAGAGTTTGTCTTGACCCAGATGGTCAAGAATCTTGGATATCAGACTACAGAATCTAAATGTTAATCCATAAAAAGCAGAAAGAGAACATAGGTAGTGAAATACAAGGGTGCAAATTGGAAAAGATAAGGCAAGAATATATAGAATAGGTCTTGAATATAACACAAATTAAGGATGCCTTTATCACAATAGTTGAAACCATCGACAATTTATGCACCCCTTTGTAACGTAGACGCACTGATAGTTGTCACGATGTTACTAACCACTGCCACCACCGCTCACCAAAGGAAGCTCCTTGCTGTTTGCTTGGCTGTAGAAGAAAATACAGATGATTGAGGACAATTTGGGGAGCTGGTCATTTTGGCTTTGGTTTTTTACTACAGATCTCCATGAAACAGCTCTACAAGTTATGGAAGTAAAAGGTGACAATTTCAATACACAGATATTTGATACGATCCTATAAACACATTTTTTTCATATATGCTTTGTGTTACCAAATGTTTGGAGTACAATTTGTGCAAATATTACTGTATTTATCATTTTATTTGGAGTGCTTAAAGCAGCTTAGATCAGGAAGCATATTAAGGAAAAATGTTCAAAGCCAATATTTTCTGTATTTTAGTTCTTTGAAATATCATTTTGGTGTTTTTAGTCTTAGTCATTTTTTCCTTTCATCAAAACATTCAACTGAAATTATTAATAAAAAAATAAAATTCAAATATTCTACTTTCAGAAAAAGGGTCTTACCCATTATTATATAATAATTACATTATTAATTAAAACATGAATCTGATGACATATACAAACAATAGTTTTAATTGTTTTTATTTTTGTTTTGCTTTGCTTGACTCCAGTTTGCATATGTTCCTTAAAATGTGAAATTTGGAGTAGAAAGTCATACTCTATGGCTTCTCAATTTATTTTATGTCAAAGATTCAAGTATATTTCAAGTAAGAAAGCTATTTTCTCATGAGAAGTTTGATGCTAAATAAAGCCTTTCAAATTTTCCACTGAAATAAAGTGTAGGCCTATAGCACTGAAAACAATAAAGCCAACTTCAGATTCAAGCTGTTGCACAGAAAAATGTAATATTAAAAGAGGAGAAATCACAATGGAAAGTAGGCTGTGTTGTGTCTGGAAAAAGTGCCAAGAAGAACGGCAAACTAAGTTAGAAATGAGAAAACAGAGCCGACGCCTGCAATGAGCTCACATTTGTGTAAATACCATCAGTACGCCCGCAATGATAGATGTTAGTAAGTACCCAGGTGACAGAATACATAGAATTCAATCTTACCTCAATCAGAAAAGAATAAAGCAACTGGAATGTGAAGCTGTACTTGAAAATAATTCATTGGGGCCAAACTAATTTGCTTCTATGGTTTCCTTGTGTAAAAATGAGGGAAAGAAAAGATAAGGCACAAGTTCCACTCTAAAATTATTTTTCTTATAGTTTTCTTATAGCTATTAAGTTCCACTTATGTTAAAATCTAACACACAAGCCAAATGGATTTTGGGGTGAAGTTTGTGATTTTAAATGCTTTTAATAAGTCACGAACCATTTAATTTTCTGTATTGACTATAAGTTACTAACTATTCCCTAATAGTTTATTACAAAGAAAAACAAAGTTTAAGAATATTAGTGGGTAAAATGTTTATTTCACAATCCACAGGAAATGAATGAAAACTAGCCCCTGTTTATCTGTCCCCATACACCAGTCAGCTGAGAAGAGTAAATGGCCATTAGTGGGATAGATACTGCTGCTTCTATGATAGTATTGAATTGGCCTCTTGAACTCCTATATTCTTGTAAGAAAGCAGCCACATTGATTATATATTTAGTTTTCTACTATCACCGTTTTACTAACTTTTAAAAATCAGATTCAAATAATTTAAAGAAAGCAAAAGAGTAACATTTGTCATTAGACAAATATACTCAGGCTTTGAGACCTATGTCTCGAAATCATCATTATGGAAAATTATCTATTTA
Organism: Tonatia bakeri; assembly: GCA_004024845.1. Lineage (NCBI taxonomy): Eukaryota > Metazoa > Chordata > Mammalia > Chiroptera > Phyllostomidae > Tonatia > Tonatia bakeri. The sequence continues at coordinate 47,835 of PVIA01000161.1, forward strand.
TCCATAGTCACTAGTTGTCTGTGGTGCTAATTCAGAGCATGACTCCACTAAAACAGTGACACGCCAGCTCCTGTCCTCTACTACTGAAACGTATCCTTCCTGAGATCATTTCAAGAATGCTTTTTATCATGGTATGTGCTGTGAAAGCCGTTTTAAATTACTCATCAATATTTAACGTAAGAGCTCCTGTGGATTCAATGGGCTACATTTGTAGGTACTTGTGGAATGTGAGGGCAAAGATAAACCTTCTAAAATAATCAGGTCAGTTTTAAGTGGTCTCTATTCCCCTTCCAGAGTCAGGGTTCCTCTTAGTCCCTCTCCCCAATCCCTGGAGCCCTATTTGGCAGTTCTGCTACCCAGAGCAGATTTAACTAAAGCCTGATACACATGGAAGGGCCTAGTGACACTATTTTTTTTTTCTGACTCACGTCAAAACTTAATAATTCTATAATCCCTTCCTTTGGGACACTACAAGGTGACAGAAAGTCATTGACAATTGGTTGGAGCAAATGAACTAATGGATCCAGTGATTTGTTACTTCTACTGGAGTAAAGCCTTCCATCTGGAGTGGTCAATGAAAGGTTTGCAGGAAAAGAAGGATTTTATCTTAGTCTAGAAAGAAAGAAGAACTGTAGTCCCTGGCTGGTATAGCTCAGTGGATTGAGTGCAGGCCTGTGAACCAAAGGGATGCTGTTTGATTCCAGTCAGGGCACGTGCCGGGGTTGCAGGCCAAGTCCCCAGTTGGAGGCATGTGAGAGGCAATCACACATTGATGTTTTTCTCCCTCTCTTTCTCCCTCCCTTCCCATTTCTGTACACATAAATTTTAAAAAGTTAGAAAAGGAAGAACTATAGCAGAAGGGAAGATGACATCCCAGTATGTGTACAAATCAGTCATATTAGCCAACTAGAATGCAAATGTAAATTGTTAGCCTTCCAACTAATATTTTAATGCAAGATAATAATTATATATATATAGTCTTCCTGGAAGATATCCAACCATGTAATATGAACAATAGAGACATTTATTAAAGAAGATCCAAGATAAAAGAAACATTGTACACAGAACAATTATGCCTCAGTCTTTTTCAAAGTAGGCACCATGGGACTTCACACAGTTCTCCCAATCACCATAGCTGCCTCACCAGATTTTCCTGAATCTCAATGATGGTCTGAAATCTCTTCTCTTTCAAAGTTGATTTTAGTTTGGGGAAAAGCCAGAAGTCGCAAAGTGCCAAAGCTGGGCAGTAGGAGGGCTGAGTCACCTGGGTGATATAATGTTTCCAAAAAACACTCTGCATAAGCCATGGTGCATGAGCGGGTGCATGGTCATGATGAAGGTGCCAATCACCAGCTGCCCATACTGTGGCCTTCTGAATCATCCAAATAGCTTCTGCAGAGGGATGTTCAAGCTTAATATAAAATTTGATGCAAATTAATTGGTCTACTCATTCAGTCATTTTGAATGTAATGGCCACACGATACACATGCTCACTCAACAAAATCTACCATCTCCACTGACTAGTACAGTGAAGTTATCATTATTCACATATGCACATTCCAGTCCACTCTCTTTGGTTGTCAGGTTAAATCATCGCCAAGCAAACCATTCCTGTTATATTAACAATGACTGGGCTTTTTCCAGATGCAATGTGTGTGTATATATGCATACACTTACATATACACACATATGTATGTATACATACATGTATACACACATATACATACACACAAACAGACAAATAACAGGGTTTAACTCTAAGAATGAAATAATGCATAAGATTTATTTTATTTTTGTTTATCTAGTTTTTGCTTATATAATAAAAAATCTAGTATGAAATAAATCTAAAGCCATCTTATTTAATAGATTATCAAAGAAAAGTAAAAGAAAAAGGTATAGAGTCACCACTCCAAAACAACATCACTTACATTGGATTAGAAAGAAGTGCATTCTGGTATGACATCAAACAAAACTTCATGTGGCCAAGTTATAATGAGGAACTTGGTTGTAATTACTTCCATGAGGAAGATAGAAATAAAATAGCAAAAGCATAATGTTGTTTATTTGTAGAAAGGAAAATGTTATTAATATAGTGGGAAAAACATTGACCTTGAATAGACAACCTATGTTTAATTTTTAGACATTCTGAAAACTAGTTTCTTTGACTTTGAGCAGCTCACCTATCACTCTTTTCCTATAAAATGAAGGTAATAACATTCATCTCACAGCATTTTTGAGGATGTGTATTATAGGTGAAAGAGCTTTGCAAACTATAAAACTATCAAAGGTAAGATACATTACTGTTAACCCTTTTAAATTTGCCTTTGAGCTTATATTATTTTTAAATTGTTTTATTAGTAGCTTAAAGGTATTTTTGTCTTATATGTCCTAAACGTATTCCAAAATATATTTTAGTATGTTCCTTATACTGACACAATCTATATAAATACTATAGCTGCTGTTGGCCTTGACTCCAACTAAACCCTTTATTGGCTTAGTAAAGCAGGAATTCTGGGCTATTCATCAAGTAAAATGATCTGTGGCAGGATTTGAGATGTACCATTTTAACTCAATCATTCATGACATTATTCTTCACTGAAATGCGGTGGTGAGTGGGTCTCAGGCATTGTTTCTTGAGAATCTTTAATCATTGGGCCAAGTAGGTGAGGTTCAGGGTCCATGAAGGGAGAGTGGATAATACTTGGAGTGCTTTGGAAAGCAAATGGAGTCTAGGTCTGTCCTGCTTGATCTGAAGTCCCTGCATGTATGGGGAAAAGTTGCTTGCAATAAGAATGTGCCTATGGCAAATGAGCAAGGTTCCTGTATTCAGCTTTAGAACCCTCGGCCAAAAATAAATGAGGGAAGAGAGGAGAAATAATAAGGCAGTAATGTTAACCATAATCTAACACAATTCTTTTTCTTTGCTCTATTCATTTCTTTCCTTTAATTAAATCTCAGCTGTAGCACAATTATCAATAATTTGTGTAATAAAGTTTCTATAGACTGAATGACTTAAAGCAAGAAATAGGAAGGATGTGCAGATAATGATGAACTATTATTTATATGAACTCTTCATGAGAAGACCTCATGTGCCTTATTATAGTTAATTGAAAGCAAGGACAGATAAATTATAGAATACAAATTAAAGGTCATAAGCAAACCAATTATAAAAAGTAAATCTTCCCTAGTCAATCAACTATGATATAATTAAGTCTGCCAAAGTCTCTCACATAACCCAGAGCAGGACAAGAAAAAAAACACCACCAGTAGTATTGTTAGCATTACATCACCTTGCTCAACCCCAGCAGCAGACTCAGGGCTGGAGTTACCATGACCTGTGCTCCATGGAACTGGACAGTAAAACTCAGAAACTGAAAGTCATGCCACGTTCACTGGATCTAAGGCTAGGGCTCTTAGTTCCACACAAAGCCACCTCCCATGGTTACAGTCATGGAAAAGCAGTTTGGAAGTCACTATATGATTTTGAAATAAAACAATAGTGTCCTAGACTGAGCAGCCAATAAAAATATAACAAGATAAATTCATCCTGTATAATAGAATCAGCAGAGAAGCCATTGATAGATGCAGGAGGCAAGAGAGAGGGGAGTCATAGATAATTCCAAGGTTGTGTGGTTCAATAATTAAAAGAATGGGGATACCATAAACAGAAATGCTGAGGTCAAAATCAAGAGTTAAAACATTGATTTCAAATTGGATGACATATTCAGTTAGACATTGACTTTCAGGTGGTAGAGGAGAAACTCACTTTCTATATCTGATTATCATACACACAATATTCATGAATTATGAAAATGGACATAGAAAACCCAGGCAAATGAGAAAATAGCCTTAAAGCAATTATTATTTAATAAATGTAACTTATTTTTGAAATACATTTCTGATATAAAAATAATTTAATAAATTTTACTACTTGAATCTATGCCAGTCATTTCAATATTTTTATAGGTTTTTCAAATTTTGTGATTAAATTTTGATCTATTGGTCTTAAATTCAAAGGCTTAAAAGTTTAAATTATTGTTATTATTAGTTTTATTCCATTTATAACCTGACTTCTACATACTCTCTTAGGTCCTGGACTTTTTGTAAGTCAGATCACTTCATGGAGGTAGAATGATAACTTGTCATATTTTTACACATAGTTGGGTATTTGAATTATATATGCATGTGTACATGTGTTTGTGCATATAATATGTGTATGTTTTCTAATAGTCTGTTTTTTATTAGACTGGAGGACTAAAAGCATAAAATAATGTTGCATCATTGAGACAAATTATTCTAAAATTAAATTCCAAAATAACTGTTCTCCTTTTTCTACTTGTGCACTCTGGTCTATTTTTATAAGCAGGTCAATATGTATTACATGTCAGTGGGTATGCATAAGGAGTGTGATTCTGAAAATGTTTCCACAATGATTGAAAATTGCTCTGACAATGAAAAATAGAAAGATTACACACTTCCTAGATTTCCTTAGTTCTCACAGCACACTTTCCTCAGCACTGTTGCCAAGGTCGAACTGCAGTCATACTGCAACCTGCCTCTCCCCTGACGGTGCAGACTTCGGCAACTTACTTCACGGCTTTGTTAAGCACTATCATTGTCTCTGTATCAAATTACTCTGAGTGATACAAAGCCATTGAGTTAAATTGAAAGATAATCTTGTACTCATAGCACAGAGGAGACATAGATGTAGGGTAACAATTTCCAACATTGTTGGGTGCCCCTGAAACACTGGGGAAGATCTGAAGGGGACAGAGTGTGAGGAAGAAAGTGACAGCAAGCAAAATGGGAGGGAAGAGATCATTCTGAGGTCACTCATCTTGGCAGCTGGGACATGTGCTCCAGGACATTCCTCTCCCTCCACCTCAGGCATTTCTGAGCTCCAGGTAGATTACTTCTCTAAATTGTCTGGGACAAAGCATTACATCTGGTCAGGGAACTTGGTATTAGAAGATATAGTAACAGTAATAACAACACCAAAAGGGAGAATTTCAGGCCGTATGAACACTGATTTAAGGAGGTATTCTTCAGCATCTCTAAAGTCTCACCACGTTGCTGCCCCCATCCCTCACAGTCTTCCTTCCTTCCTTCCTTCCTTCCTTCCTTCCTTCCTTCCTTCCTTCCTTCCTTCCTTCCTCTCTCTTTCTTTCATATACCTATTTTTGGACTCTTTTTGCTAAACTTTTTTATGTTCAAATTTATTTTTTTATTGTTTTTTTATTGTTGTTCAAGTACAGTTGTCTCGTTGTCTCCATGTTCCCCCACCACTCCTCCCAGCGCAGCCACCACCACCTCCCACCCCTGATTGCACCACCCCTTTGGTTTTATCTATGTTTTTGTCTTTCTCTGTAGTTTTGTCTGTTTAATTTGAAAGGTTTGAATGGAGCCTGTGTCCTCCACATAGACCATAGCGCTCATCACAGTGTCCTGCACAAAACCTGGGCACTCCACATCACCTGCCGGGACCCCAGGGGCATTTTAGTTTAAGCCCTTGGTAAATTATGCTACCAAGTGTGCCTGAAATTGTTGGAAAAGTGTCAGATCACTATTTGATCAAAGTCATGACTAGACAAGGATGGGAGAAAGGGTAGAAAATCCCAACACTTTCAGGCTTGCTCCTGAGCAGTTCTAAAATAAAGAATTATGGAGATAACTCTTCTCCATTAATTACACAGCTTGGCTAGATTTTTTTGTTGTTGTTATTGTTAGAGGTCGCCAAGTATCACTAATTTACTGTTTTTCTTGAATATGACTGCATACTAGAAACACTTAGAATAACCTGTTAGAAACTTTCTTAATCTTAAATTTGAGATTGAATGTGCCCTTAAACTCCCCAGGACAGCTGACAATAATGTGGTCCATGTACATTATTACATAGAGCCCAAGAATGCATATACATTTATTCAGTGAAGACAGAATAGCCTTCTTTCTAATGAATATGTTTTATACTTAGGAAATATGGTAGTGTTGGGGAAAAACATGCATTTCAGAGTCACATGAACCTAACTTTCTCACTTAGTGGAGCTTAGGAGGATGAGCCACCTTCCAGGGATAATACAGGTAGGAATCAGCCCACTGAGTTCCATACCCCAGCCTGAATGATTTTAGTACTTCTACTCCTAGGTAGTACCTACCTGCCTCCCCTAAAAAAATATTTACCACTTATCCAGCACCTAATCTTTGCATTGTGCTTTACAACATTATAATCTAATCCCCCAAAAATGTTCTGCAGTAGACATTTCTGTACTAAATTATGTTTTGTATTTTTGCTACAAGCTGTTGGTTTTACTATCAATATACATGTGTTAAAGGAAAAATGTGTCTCAGGTAGGTTTCTCCATGAGGGTAGAAATGGTGGCTCACCTATTTCATCCCCTAGAGGGTCTAGCACTGTGCCTTAATCAGAGCAGGTACTTAAAAAGTTTGATGGATAACCATTAGGTTTAAGGATATAGTTTTAACTATTTAAATGTAATAACATGGGCATCTGATATCTACTCTACTAGATATTCTCTCTGCCAGTTTGAATAGATATACCTACTCTGTTGGTATAAAATAAATAGTAAAACTTTAGCTCTGATACCAATCCTTAAAAGCTTGAAGTAAAAAGATCAAAATGAGTCATACAAATGCTTTATAGACTAGTGCACTTGATAAATAATTACTTTTATGTCTTGGCTGGAATTAATCTTACCATTGTCTGAGAAATTGTAATTTCCATTATTACAATTGCACCCTGGTTCATTCAGACATATTATTCTCTGCTACCTGCACCACATATTCCTGGAGCATTTAGAGTAAGAACTAGATAAATATTTATTGAATTGAATTGAATTAAATTGAATGTACAAACCAACAAATAGCATCAAGAGTTGAGGGTGGATGGAGTGTATGGAAATAGCAAAACCAGATCATGGATCAGATTAATCAGGGAAAACTACTGAAACGTAAATGAGTCTCATATGACATTTTAAATAAGAGAAATTGTTGGAAAACATGGGGACAGATTTACGCAAATAAGCAAGTCTAGACTTAGTCTTAAGAGCTGGCAAAGAACCAAACAAAGGAGCCAAAGAAAGAAAGCTTATCCAGAATGTAGCACGGAAGGGGTGTATAGAAGGCAGTGGGAAAAAATGGAGTGGGATCAAATGTGAGCAATTAAAATGAGTGTTTGGTAGATATCCCCAAAGGATTTTGTACTCAATACTCAACCTTCTCCCTTTGCACATACTATCAGAATATGAATTTCATTTTTGGTCAAATACAAACTTGCCACCAACATCTTTAATGCTTGCAATATTATTTTCATAACTTTATAGATGTCAATGTCATGCTTGTTTTAAAAACTCTAAAAGGCTCATATTTCATAGAAATTATATTTGTAAACATGCTCACTTGAACAAATGCCACAGTATTAGATATATAAACACTTCTTAATTGTGTATTCTTATATTGATAAATTAGGAAGTATGGTACATTTTTTCTCTTATCAAAAAAAAAACATCTCTCAGGGACACTGCTTGACACTGCCTAATGCAGACAAGATTGGAAAAGAGCTGAGCCATCTAACAATAAGAAATGCAGGCATTAGGAGAATTCAGCTTTTCTCAGCATGTAAGACACAGGGAGATTGCATGTCTTCAGTATTACTTGATTTTGGGCACTATGCTATGCATTGTCTCACAGCTCAATATTCTACTTGAGAAAGGAGGAAACCAAGCCCATAGAGGTTAAGTACACACCTAATGTATCACCACTAGTAACTAACAAGGCTGGCATTCAGACCCTGGACTTACTCCAAAGTCAGTGCTTTCCCTACAACACTGCCTCTGTAAGTTATTTTCACATGCCATATCCACCACAAGTAGAAAAAGAGAGACCAAGAAAAATGAAGTGAATTGATTCTACCACCATTCTGTTGCATTAAACTAAACTATTTCTAATTAAAATCAAAATAAAGGGGAAAAGTATATGATTTTATTCAAAATGAGCAAAAGTAGTAATCTTGCTGAAATAAAGTAGAATTCTCTCATAGTTTTATAATTGTCCCTTTCATTTTCTTCCATTTATCTGAGGAATAGATTAGTTCCTTATACTTATAGTATAACAAATTTTGGCATTACTAAGAACTGGAACCTAATCTTTGGCTCATGATTATCCCAATTGACTGGCTATTTGACTGAACAGATTAAATAGTTATGGGTAAATCAATCAATCAGTTACATACTACATGAATCTGAAAGCCACATGCATCACTTGTCTTTACATTATCCAGCATGGTTTGGCATTAAATAACTTGAAGAAATAATATTGAGGAGAAAATCAGGTTTTTCTGAAATTCCTTAGAAGTCAATACCAATCAGCTCTTGAATGGTCTTCAAACACTGGTATTTCTTTGTTTTATACTCTCATTAATACTGAGAAGGCAAAATAAATGCCAAACAATCCACAAAGATTGTGGTTCAGAATGAATTACAACCACATTCCCAGAGAAGATGAGGAAACCTAAAAAGAAACTAAATGGTCTAGATTTTGGACCCATTACAGCTTCTACTTTAATACACTTGATTGGAGTTCCCCAAGCCTAACAGGCATCTCCAGGTCTGGCCTGAAGATATCTTAAGCATCCTTAAGAATCCAAATCCTCAGTGTGACTTCTAGAGCTTGCACTCAAAGTGCTCATTGCCCTTGATCACAAACCATTCATTTTGTTATATTGAGGGTCTTCATGAAAAGAAATACTGTGTGCCTATGAATGCCTTCATACTGAAAAGGAATCTCCACTTTAACTTTGTTGCCCCTGCAAAACTTCCCATTGTCAGAATTTCCTAGAGCCCCTCTGTTTTGAACAACTCAGTCTGAGTCCAGCAATATTCTCTAGCTATCATCTGATGTCTCAGGATTATAAATGTAGAGCCTTCAAAGCCTCATTAGCTAACCTAGTGCCAGAGTTCTAAAATGCCAGCTTCATGTAGAAAGTCAGATGTAGCACCCATCAGATGCTACATCCAGAGTTGACTGTGGGTTCTTTTTCAGCTTGTAGAGCTGACTAGCACCATCCATTGGAAAGTCCACTCCTTTCTGCTGACTGGACTTACTACCAAGGTTGAAGAGAGCTACTGAGATACTTAATTCATATGTCTCATATTAACTAATTCTATGATCCTGATCCATGTAAGAAAAGGCTTTTGTTTTCATTCCTCACTTCTAAGATTATTTGGAGCTGAAACAATCAAAGAGAAAGTCAATCTCCCCAACTTTGGACTGTGATAGAAAGTTTGATAAATTTTGTCCCCAACCATTTTACATCGTATTTCTGGTTCCAATTTTTAGATGTACAACAAAATTTTAAATGATGCCAAAACTCCTGGGTGCTTACCCAAATTTCACTAAGCTCCAGACCGTTTTTGTTTCGCTCATATTTAACAGGCATCAGGTCCATTCAATTTAATTGTAACCACATTGTCTCTGCTTAATGTAAATGGGAAAGAACAGATGCCACAAACCTGAACGCTCAGGAGGCCTGGTCTAGGCTGGCTTTTTCCTGGAAGATTGAGTACAGCTCTGGGCTCCAAAGGCTGACAGACCAGGAGAATTTGGATACAGTTCATTATAACCTTATGGGGGCCTGAGAATATTCATCCAGAAAAGAAAATGATAAACACTACTGTTATATATTTGAAAAGTGAGTAAATAAATCTTAATTGGAGAGAGTAAATAGTTACTTTAGAATAAAGTATGACATTACTCAAGTTTACTGTAAGAAACTGTATTTTCTAGCACCTGAAATTATTGTATCTGGAATTGAAAAGTAGGGGTAACTATGGATTCTTGTCTGAGATATATAAAATGGAGTGAGTTTCGGGAGCTTGGGTTGATTTATATATCTTTCATGAAGATGTGTGGCTAGATTAGGTATTTTCTGAAGGTCTCCAATTCCAGATTTCTAATACTGGTAATCAAATATATAGTTCCTCATAAGTTTACTTAAATTCATGCATGTTTAATTAAGTAAATCTAGACATGTGATGAAATAAATTACAGAAAATGGCATTGCCACTTATTCCTATATAGAGAAGATTTATGTATAGTCATCCCTCTAAATAAAAAAATATAAAACCAAACTAGTTAACTGCAGATTATCTGAGAGTTAAAGCAAAGAGCCCACATTACAAGAATAGACAATGAGGTTCTACTGTATAGCCTCAGAGAGTTTATCATAAATAGGCCCTTAACGAAAGATGTGCAGAAAATACAGAAAAAAATAAGCAGTTTTCTACAAGGTCATTCACACTGTTAACCCCAGAAAACATTTTTAAAAGATGAAAATTTTCTTTTGTGTTTCTCTACCCGTCAGATCTCAAGTTTCCAGTATCTTTTTACTGCCTCTGGCTGTTCAGAGTCATTCCTAGGAGCAAACACATAGTTCTTCCCCTTCTCCACCCTAAACACACACCCTTTGCTATTAAATTTTTGTAGGTATGATGTCTTCAATTGAAAAATGTTAGTCCTGTTTCCCATTATTCTGAGTTAAACTGCTTAATCTATGACAGAGAGTGAGATATCTTTAACAGGTCACATATCTGTTTCTGCAGTGCTTCTATTGCTGAGAATTCTAGGCCACTGGTTAGAAAGGGATTCATGGGGCATTTTGTTGCCCCTGGAATCTGATCAATCAGGTGCCTGCCTCATCTGTGTGTTTAGATAAACCTAGATGAACTAGCAAACAAATATCCTAGATTTACATGTAGATATATTTTCTGTTCTATTTTTCCTCTATCAAATATAAACAGAATGCATATGTATTTATAAATTTAAAATTGAACCATCATTTCAAATATTGTTTTATAACTGACTACTTCTGCAAACTCTTGAAAAGGTTAAAAAATTAGCTATGTCTGACTCATTTAACAAAGATTGCAATGCACCAATTTAATCAAATGAATTAAAAGTCTTTGTTAATTATGTCTCTGTGTGGGAAATTTAATTATCTTTGCTTCATTAATTGACAATAAAGAAAGTTTTTTTCGGGAATTTTAAAGAACACTAATGATAGGTAATTTCAAGAACACTCACTTGTTTCCCGGGCAATTTCAATAAATTAAAGAGATTTATTTAGTTTGCCAAGATTTAAAGCTGCAAACAATTTTTATTTCTGAAAGAACACATTGCTTTTGAGAGCTAGAAGAAACAATTGCTTCAAAAAAGCCATTTAACACTTAATAAGGTTTGTTGTTGTTGTTATTCATCTTGTTTGATAGAGAGTGTTCAGATAATATTTGGAACATAATTGTGGGTAGGGCAGAAATATTTGGTACAAATGAAATTATGAAGAGTCTGTTCTCCTTTTTATTTCTTAAATCTTAAATATCATGTGCAAAATTTGTATTACAGAACACACAAGCTAGTGACACCTAACATTTGTTGCACTTTGCAATTTTTAAAGAATGTTTACATGAATTCTTTCAATGATTACAACAATCCTGTGAAGTAGAAAGGATGGGCTTTATAATCCCTATTTTATAGATGCAAAAATCAGGCTTGGAGATATTGTTCTTTACTCAAGAACACACGGCTAATAAAGACCAATATCCAGGGTGGGTTGGGTTTGGTGTGGTATTCTTTTGTTGACATTTGTTTGTTTGTTGGGTCTTTAGATTTATTTGCTTTGTAATCATGGTTCCAGATCATTTTTACTGAAAGAAACTGTATAAGCATTTAGTTTTTTTTGCTGCAACAACCCATCACTAGTCCAAAAATCTCTGTTTGCCATACACATTGCTATACACAGTCAAAAGCTGATCGTTCTCTTGTAGTCTAACCTAATTTCTACAAAGAGGATAAAGATACAGAGAGATGACACCACTAAAACCACATAGTTCTCTATGAGATGCTATCTGCATCTGAGTTCTCTCCAAAGGTGCTTACTTATAAGAAATGAAAATGACAGACAAGAAGGGAAATAGTACAATGCCATCTAGTGATTAGGAAGTCTGGTTAGAATACGTGCCCAGAGAAAACCTAAATTTTCTTCACATGGATATGAAAACACAATTCCTAATCTACAAAGCTAAGTGATCTAGAAAAAGGACTTATTTAATGTTTGGGGTTGCTTGTCAATAGGACCTGAATGTCTACTTACATTTACAGCGCCTTCACTATGAAATGTAAACTGAAATTTGCAGAGCCAGAATCATGCCATAGGAAATGCATGGGCTCTAGAAACAGAATTATCTGTCCAATCTGTAAATTCCCATGGAAAAACTTCTGCAAAAATCACTTGGCTGCTCTGATACTCACTTTTCTCATCTGTAAATGGCAAGTATTTGGCATTCAAGAAGCGGTAGTTACTGTTTTGGGAGCTCCGATGAGAGCCACAAAGGTTACATGGCTCCACTTTGCTCACACAGTGACAAGGCCCACAGAGCCCAGAAAGCTGCTCTTTAGTAATCAGAGGACACCTGGCAACCAAGCTGGCCAGTCCTTTTCAGAGTCGGCTTGTGGAGGTGAGTTCTAGGACCGTATGGAAAAGTCTGCCACTATGAGCAGAGGCATTGATGAAAAATTGCTCTAAAATTACCTTCTATCTGAGATTTCATTATTATGTTTACTTATATTTATTTGTAAAATGTGAGTACATACCATTTGCATGTCTTATTCATCCAAATATAAGTTAACATTTTAAGGGAGATAGTATATTTGAAAACAATTCCTAAATGCTATAGTACTTTAAAGATAGAGGATCAAATTATAATTCTTTATTTTCAGCAGGAATAAATTTGCTTATTTGTTTTTTATCACCTGAACACCTTCTTATATTTTGGCTTAATGATGAAAATTCTAGTAGAATTTCACTTTTTTTCTTCTATATGTTTCTCTAATAAGAAAGAAATCTGAAAAAGTCAGACAATTTTGCCCTGATATTCTCATAATGAACCATTTACTACAACCTATACATAGACTTATGTTTCCATTATTCATCCTTCTTTTTTCCACCCTTATTGTTTATACCCACAAAAATCCAACACCAAGTCCTGCCTGGTTACAAATTAATACCATGACCTTTGCTGTCTTGCTTTATTTGTATCTAGAAACAGCCCTTAAATGTGAGATTAAAATCGGCTCCATTCAGTAAGTAAATAATGTTTGCATATTGCAGATCATAGTCCTTTATCAGGAATAAGAATCAGGTTTACTTTATGGGAAATGGAAAATAAAACCTCAACAAATGGATGCAGTCCTTCAGAATGGCTCTCAAATGGACAGTGATGAAAATTGATCTGGTTACTTGACAATTGCATTATTCAGAGATGACATCAGCAGCAAAGTATAGCCAATGCTGGCTCACTGCCCACTCCATGACAACCTTACACAATTTTTTTTTTTAAATCCTATTCTGTAAAGATATAAGCATCTCAAGAGCTATAATTTGAGCTTGAAACCTAATTAAACAACTTCCTATCAGCCTCATTAGTAAGCACTGAACCTAATTCTTTAAAAACACCTGAACATATGCCAGGGAATACTCACAAAACATTTCTTAGCATATCATCACCAATGTGTCATTCCAGAGGAAAAGCAGGCTATGAGCTGAGACAGTTCCTATAATATTTATTTCTAGTTTTATTTATGTTCCATCGTATGGACTAACTTGTTAGATTATTGCTAATTGAAACCCAGAATTGAAATCTTTTGGCAATGGCATAATGTGTGATGTTCTCCTAACAATTCTATTCTGTTCCATCAGTGCGAGTCACAACATGCGCCTTTACCTGGGGCGTTATGTTCATTGAGAATCACCAGGGATGCCGGTGTAGGTCTTCTTTTCCTGATCTGTGAACAACAAAGGCCCAGCTAAGGTCAGTGAGAGTCAGGCAACGCTCCAGGTTACCCTACAGATTGCAAAGCTGTTTCATCCTCAACTGTTCCCAACACACAAAAGCAAGTATCTGGTGAGCACGCAGTAGGTGCTCACTAATTTTATTTTGAAATGTAGGAAATCAGACAGTAGAACTGTCATACATGAGTATCACCGATGTTGACCAAAAGCTACATTTGCACAGAAAAGAATTAGTTGAATATAATCAAATGCTGCCACTGAATAGTAATATGCATTGAAGGTACAGGGATGACTTGCTAATTTTAATGTCCCTCTTGGAACCTCATAATATTGATGATGTTTTTAAGATCCATTACCCTTATTTCTAAATAAGAGAGGCGTAGAAAATTCAAATTTCTAGCAGGTTAAATTTAACAGCATGAGTTTTTTATTTTAAGTAACAGCATAAGCTTTTCTCATTTTCCCATATAATATTTAGAATAAATCAACAAATAAAGAATAAATATGGATCTTGTGAGAAAATAAAATTCTTTTAAAAGTAATAGGTTTGGCATGGGTTTTTTCTTAATTTGAGAGTTATAGAAACATATAACTCTCAAATAATCAGAATCTGTAATGTGTCCTTGACTCCTTCAATATATAAGTAAATTCCTAAAATACATGTCAGTTGGATAGTAGACAAAATTTACCAACGACACTTTGCCCGAGATAGAACCAATGCCTCATTCAACACAGATACATGTTCAAGGCTGTATTTATTTGGCTCCAGTGTGGGTGAACCTACTTCAGATTATCAAAATATCCTAGAAAGTTATAAGTATCAGATTTAAAAATTTTTAAAAAACTGTATATACTGTTTGGAAAAAGAGTCAGGGAAAAATTTAGGTTTTAAGAAACTAGTAAATTAGTTTGATGACCCTGTAAATTTCTTTGCTTTTGCCTCTCCATTGCTACAATATTACTACAAATGACCTTTTAGGTGGTTCCATTGCATCAAGAATCTAAGTAAATCTGAATATAAAAAGTAATACAAATGCAAACCAATCACATATGAGAGAAACAGAGAAAGAGAGATATACAGACATATAGACATATTATAATGACAAAGGTATCAAGGAAATGTTAAAATACTATTTTTTAATATCTGAATAAAATGTGTTTTGAATTATACACATATATATAAATCCTAACTATCATACATTACATGTACTACAATTACTCTTCTGTGTAAACAATGAAAAATGTTTAAATAAAATATTAAGTCTAGAATCTGAAATAATTCCAAGATTTAATGCTTTCATTGTTAACTGAGTCTTTTTATTTGATAATGAAATAAAATGTTGATAATTTTTAGAATGTTTAAAGTTTCTCTAAATGTTGAACTAATTATTTTAATAAGCAAAAGCAAACATATTTTTGGATCCAAATCTGATCATTAATGTAACCAGTTTTCCCTAACAGGTGCTAATCTCGTATCACATGAAATGCTGCATTTTAACCAATAGTCCCCCAGTGCAACTCAAATACAAGTGCATATGGAAACTAATTTATTTCTCTTTCACATACCCTGGAAAGCCATGAGAACCTTTCAATTAATAACAAGAATGTATGTCCATGTTACGTTATATAACTAGGCCCCACCCAAATTTGCTTACCTGCTCTGCTGCCTCAGGCGCTATCTGACTCTGGAATAAAGGCACAGCAAACTGTATCTTTTTGGGACTGTTGGGCTCCATGGTAATGGCGAGAAGTAGTTAGAGACTTGAAGGGCTCAGAAAGACTAACCCCAAGTGGTGTCTCGGATGTGTTTCCTCAGGCGCACTCCACCCAGCCACACAGAGTGCTCAAATAGCTGTAATCCAGAGTGAGCGAGTGAAGATGCCCGTGGTCTGAGTAACTCCCTCTTCAACATCCACAATGATGTCTGGCTTGACTGCTCCCTCACCAATCCCTCAGATCTTCTCAGCACAATACAGAAAAGAATAATAAACTAATTGTGTGCCTCTTCACTAATACACATGCCAAACATTCACTCAGCAGCTAATTGAAAATGCAATGCTAGCCTTGAAGGACCTGTGCCCTGGGATTTGAAAGAAAGGCTCTATCCACTGTACATTACTAGCTGGCTGTTCAAAAGTGCAATGTAAGCTCCCTCTGAGTATTGCAGGGATGGGCCATTCATTATTGATGAACACAAAGCAGGAAGTTTTCAGAGTTGGGGGTAGGATTTGAGTATGTAATCATTTCATTTTTCTTGCAGCAACTTATAATTCAGACACCCTTGCTATTTTATATTCAGCCACCAGATAGATGAATGGCCTCAGAGGGGAAGCCACAACCAATAATATGGTATACCTGGTTAGGTGAGGCTGATCATAGCTGGCTGAGCGAGTATCTGTGGTGTAGTGAGCACAGCATTGCCACCAGCTGAGCAGATCTTAGTTCAAGTTCCATCTCTTCCATTAACAAGCTGTGTAGCCTTAAGCAAATCACAGGCTATGTCCAGGACCCCATATACTCCTCAGAAAAACAAGGGTTGGACTCAATGACCTTTAAGGTCCTGATCTGTTTCAGAATTCTATAATTGTAGTTCACAGTTTTCACTAGAGTGGAAATTATTGGACAGCTAAATTTAGCAAACAGTTTGGAAGTCATTGCTTCTGCAATGACCTCTGTTTTATTTTCTGGTAGGGCAGGCTATTTCCTCTGACTTGGAAGAATACAGAAGTGACTAGGAAACATTAGTGGAAATATAATGATATCTGACATTGTGTTTTGTTGTCAAAAAGTAGGGATACATGTAAAGATAAGAACGTGAAAAAATCATAAAAGGGGTAACCTCCAGAATGATAGAGGATGATGGTCACATTGGCTAGCGGTGAAGACAGAGAGAGGGAGAAACACTGCCCGATCTCCACATCAGTGAATGTTAAAGGGAGACAATAGCATAGTCCAACAGCCTTCACGCATTCGACTCCTTTTGTGAAGGAAGCCTGAAAATGAAGCAGATTTAATGGAAGAAATAACTTGAGTTTTCTACTACCTTATTTGAAACCTATTGTTTAATGAATACTAGAATTCTTATATGTTTTGGATTTGTATAATACATTTAGACATCGACTACTATTCTAATTAACAAATGAAGTTTTCTTTGTTGTTTTTTAATTGAGTCCATACCAGGAATCTCTCTTAATGATTTAAGTATACAACACTCTTTTAAGGGACCATATAAAGTAATATGCATTATTAAACTAGATTTCTATAGCCACTAGGGAAAAAAGCAAATGAAGAGGTGGATGTGAAAGCACTTTCAGCTGAAGAACAGTGCTGACCAGCCAGAAATTTTGTGATTGGGTCTATTGAAGGAAAACTTATACGTTACAAGATGTATAATAGTTTAGAATGGCCCTAAAAGAAAATCTAAGTTAATATTATTAGTGAAATTATTTCCCTGAATAGTGTTTCAAATTATACAACAGGAAAACAGGAAAGCATTTCTAGTGAGGAATGAATTCCAAACTTCACTTCATGGAGTAGTGAAGAGCACGACGCACCCGGCGGCGCTGAGCGCAAACCCTGGCTCTGCTACTTACGCAGTTTATCAGCAAAGGCAGTAATAGAACTCTCTGCTGGTGAGGTTTAGATAAATTAATTTTTAATAAGACCTTATTACAAGTCCAGTACCTGATAGCTATTCAATAGAAGATAGCTATTATTTTTCCTTCAATTAGATTTTTCACAAGGCGTATATTTTTTAATCACCATCCCTACCTATTAGAAATTATTAGATATTAGATATCAAGATAATAGGTGATAAAGTAAAATTCCATGTATGTATTTTGGTATAATAAATATTCACAAAATGATTCTCATTGACTAATTGCTTTATTTTGAATAGTTTGACTACAGATACTATATTGTAAGGGGAATACCTACACTCTCTAAGATGCTTCTTCACCAGGCCAACTCCTGTGCATCCTTCAGGACTCAGCTGTGCATTGCCACCTCTAGGAAGCTTCCATAGCTTTATTTCTATCCACACTGGGTTTGAACCCACTTCTTCCATGTTCCCCAAACCCTCAGCATACCTGCACTTAGGACAATAACTATCTGTCTATTTTTTATCTGTTTAGCCTTTTGAAATGCCACTGATTCACATAGTAAATGCTTGTTGAGTGGACATTATGATCTATGGCATTAGAGAAGAGACTGTGTTCAAAGTGTTTAATGTCACTTAAAACTAAATTCTTCTTTTCAGAATCACTTAAAACGAAACGAATTTGAAATAATCTAAAATTTTTTATGTGTTTATATGGGGAGTATAATTATACTAAATATTAAGTGTACATTTTTCTCCCTGTTAGAGATAATGGGAATAGCTAACCCTTAGATGATACTTACTATGTACCAAGCACTATTGTAAGTGCTTTACCTGCATTAATTTATTTAATACTCACAACAACCCTTTGAGATGGATGTTATTGCCACTCCATCCCTAATTTAAAATGAGGAAACCGAGAATCAGAGTTTCATCAATTTTCCCAAAGGTACACACCCACACCCGCCCCCCCACACACATGGCAGAATCAGGATTCAAACCCAGGCAATTTTGCCTAGAACCTGGGCTTTTAATCATGGTGACTGCTGTAGCATAAGGAACTATGGAGAAATTGGTACAAGGCACCAGAACCTCTACAGTGGTTAGACCGTGAGAGCTGTACATTAAAAAAAAAAAAAACATCTTAAAATGACATCATATATGAACAAAAGAAAAAAAAGATCTTAGCATTCTAGTAATTGAGAGAAAATTACATCTCAAGTTAGCTATAAGTGTAGAATGAAGGATCTAGAGTTTGGTATTATGTCACCAAGCTGACTTAAAGGAAGCTAGGTTTTCTTTTCTCTCTTTAAGTAATAGTTTCTATCATTAAAGATTAAAAATATCTATAGGACAAGCAATAACTGTAGTTTCTCTTCAAGATAAGTACTACAGTGATTAAAGAAGATAAAACATTAAGAAAATAGGCCATTAGGCCTTCCTATTTTTACTCTATAATTCCTACCTGACCCTATTTTCCACAGCTCCTAAAGACTGCAATTCAGGCCACCCTTGGCCAGCCTTTCTGTGGCTCCTCCTACTTTCCTGAAAAGCTTTCCAACTGGTGTGAAGTGGTACCTCATTGTGGTTTTAATCTGCATCTCTTTGATAGCTAGTGATATTGAACATCATTTCATGTGATTTTGGATCTTCTGTATGTCCTCCTTGGAGAAGTGTCTGTTCAAGTCCTTTGCCCATTTTTTAATTGGATTGCTTGTCTTCTTAGAGTGGAGTCGTGTAAATTCTTTATATATTTTGGAGATTAAGCCCTTGTCTGAGGTGTCATTGGCAGATATGTTTTCCCATACAGTTGATTCTCTTTTTATTTTGATACTGTTTTCTTTAGCTGTGCAGAAGCTTTTTATTTTGATGAGGTCCCATTTGTTTATTCTTTCCTTTATGTCTCTTGCTCCAGGCAGAAAGTGACCAGAGGAGAGAGAAGAGGGAGTTTCAGGGGAAAAGGGGAAGTGTTTACAGGAACAAAGTTAAAAGACACATGGATAAAAACTAAGGGGAGGGTGGTAATGGGAGGGAAGTTGGGAGGTAAAGATGGGTGGGCTGGATTGGAAGTAAAGGGGAGAAAACTGTACATGAACAATAGTTAAAATAAAATTTAAAAAAAAAAGCTTTCCTGCCTTCCCTCCTTTTATTCAAATTGGATTCACCATCCACCTTCTCAGGAAGCCACAGTCAGATTCTCCAAAGAAGAGGAATCATTCCCTTTTTCCCTCTCCTGGTATTTAATTTTATAAAGTTTTATGTTATTCTATAACAATTTCTTATGTATTCCTTTGGCCTCCATCCCTAGACTGCAAATCCTTTTCCATTCTACCTTAAACATAAACAGAGCAAGCAAGGCATTGCCACTTAGTAGCTATGAACTCCACTGAGGCTTCTTCTATCTGATATTGTCAGAAAACATAGTGTCTCTATATTCTGAGATTTCCCCAAAACTGCAGCTCATTCTTTTTAGCGCCACACCTTGCTTTTAGTTTAATATTTTAATGGGCGCTTCAAATATATTCTATTTTCATGCCCTTTAAAAGAGAATATTATTTGTCCTTTTTCCTTACTTTGTAGCATTTATATAAAACATCAGTTATTGTACTCTGTCATAGACAAAGATGCCAACCAAAGCTGTTGGTATTTCTTGCTAGCCCAATGGCTCCACATTCCGATACATAGTTCTGATAACTGTTTTTGAGTTTTTCTTATCTGATGATTGCCAATAGTCTTTTTTTTCCTCACCCAAGGACATGTTTCCATTGATTTTAGAGAGAGAGGAAGGGAGAAAGAGAGAGGAAGAGAAGCATCAGTCAGTTGCCTCCCATATGTGCCCTGACCAGGGACCAACAGCAACCTTAGCATATGCCCTGACCAACAAAAGAACTGGCACCTTTCTGTGCACAGAGTGACATTACAACCAACCGAGCCATGTGGCCAGGGGACAATAGTTATTTTTTAATTGTGACTTGTCTTAGTCTTTTCAGGATGCCATAGCAAAATTCCAGAGACCCATGGCTTATAAAAACAAACAATCATTTCTTGTCGTTCTGGAGTCTGCGAAGTCCAGGATCATGGTGGAGGCAGATTTGGTGTCTGATAAGAACCTGCCTCCTAAACAGTCATATTTTTGCTGTAACCTTTCATGGTGGAAGTGGCAATGGATGTCTCTGGGGTCTCTTATATAGCAGGGCATTACTCCCATTCATGAAGGCTCGGCCCTCATGGCCTAATCACCTCCCAAAGACCCCCACCTTCTAATACCATCACACTGGGGATTAGAATTACAACACATGAATTTGGGGGACCCATAAACATTCAGTCCATCACATTCACTAACATATAATAAGTGCTTTATTTGTGGAAAGAGGAAAGAGAAGAAAAGGAAAGAAAGGGAAGGGGAGGGAAAGGTTTGCCATTTTAAGTCTTATATTTTTTCAAGTTCTGCCCTTATAAGAAGACTTCTCAGACTAAGATCACTAAATTGTAATCTTTAGTAAAATCCAAGCCCTTACAACACTTAAGTAAAAAGGATTATTTGCAGTCACTCTCATGTTTAAAGGCTGACATCATTGATTCATTTATCTAGTGCCTACCATATCCTTTGAAATTGCACCCGTTTCTCATGATTGCGTATTCTTGTCTTCACTAATTCAAAACAACCTTGATTTAATCTAGAATCTCCATATCCATTAATGCTGTGTTTAAAATGTGTGTTGAACTGAAGAATTACTACTGTTATATAAATACTCAGGATTTTTTCCTCCTAACTACAAACAAGCTGTGTTGTTTAATGTGTAATATTTTTCTGGGTCATCACTTAACTGTGTTTAATCTTTATTGCTTGTACAGGTAGGCTCACTAAAGAGACCAGAAACCCATGAAGGATTTTCAGCATGTTCGTATCAGCCATGTGGCTTCAGCAGTAAATTCATATCAGGGAGCAGGAACTAACTGCAGGGACTTGTGGAGCTGGAAGCTGTTTTGAGGGTCCTTTGGCACTATGGGGTTTGTTGATTTCACCACTGGGGAAGCAGTTCATTAGACTGTCCAAGTAGGGGAGAGTGATGCAGAGAGTCACTCACAGTCTAGTATGGATGAGGGGCCTTTGAAATTTTACACCGTGTGGACCGTTACAAAGATTTCTAACTCAGGTCCAGCAAAAGCACAGGAGTGATGGAAAGAAGACATGGGGTTTACTCTTTACCCATCTTTCCTTTTCATTTGTTTTGCTACTTTTCAGTTTTATGCATTTCCATAGTTTAATTTTCACCTTTCCCTGCCTTTTTCAGGGGGACATGATTATTACATGAAATATAGAGTTTACATAAAGCATATTAGTTTACAAAATGTTCTCACAAATATTATTCATTCATTCAACAAATGTTTATTGATCATTCCATTCTATGCTAAACATTGTGATATAAACATGAACAAAATAAACTCCCAACCTTCAGAGAACTTACCATTAACAGAAGAAGGCAAAACCTAAACAAGTAAGCATCACAGAACTAGAAATGCGAGAGTAGAAAGTGGTGAGAGACAATAAAAACAGACCTGGGTAGGAGTGTGATGGCTGACTCTGGGCAACAGACACTCTTTGTTTGCCTATACAACATTATTTAAAATTGAGATGACATTTTAAAACTAATAAAAATAAAGACATCCAGGTTCTCTTAATAAAATAAAAAGTCTGGAAAACTTGGGTTCTCACATCCACAAGGTTCCCATAGCTCCAGTGACTTCCCAGAGTCACCTTCTGTAAACATGATCATGATTCCCACAAAGAGTGATAGGCTCTATCAGCTCTGCACAGTGTGTGCATAGTATTCATACCCAGCTAGCTCCCATCAATCCCTGAGGTAGAGGAAGACAGGCATGACAACGTTCTATACCATGCAAAGCAATGTAAGATTTACTGTGAAGGCAACACATAGAACTAGAGAGATTTAAGTGAGAGTACCATAATTGGATTTGCATCCTAGAACAGTCACTGTTGTGCTTGTGTGGAGCACAGATCTGAAGGAGTCAAAATCAAAGGTAGGAGCATCTGAGGACATTATAAAAGTCTATTCAACTGATGGCAAAGCCTTAACTAAAGTAGTAGCAGTGACAGTGGAGAGAGGGACAGAATATTTAATGGAATTGAATGGTGATAAGGAAAGGGGGAGATGGAACAATAATGGATCCACAATTTCAGATAAGGAGCTTAGCATTTGGTGGTGTCACTCACTAAGAGAGGAATGTGAGGATGATGAGATATAAGGCAAAAAATCAATTGTATTTGATTTAGATTTGGGTTAGTTCCACTGAGCCTTCTAAATGGTAATACTCCTTACATTTTATCATCACTAAAATTAGTCAAAGTTAAAATTTAAAGTAGAGATGAAAATTATAACCATTTGACAGGGAAGTTATGAGAAGTTAGAATCATAATTCATAGGAAGTGCTTACCACATTGCCTGAGTGGATGGTATTTTGAAAAGATGGTTACAGCATCTTCCATTCCATGTATTTTTCTGCAATGTGCTCTTTCTACTCACTCACCAAGAGGTGGAGTCTAGTTTCCCCTTAGTCATCCATCAGTAACCAATAGAATACAGAGGGTGTGATGCCACACAACTGCCAAGACTAGGTCATAAAAGGCCATACTAATTTTACTTAGTTCTCTTGCAACAACTTACTCTCTAGTCCCTCCATCTAGGAATACTCCGTCTTGGACCCAGCCACCACTTTGAAAAAGCCAAAACCACATGGAAGCTACAGGTAAGTGCTCTGGTCTACAGCTCCAACAAACCTAACCTTAGAGACTTCTTACCAGGATGCAGACATGTAAGTTAAAAAGCCCCAGAGCATTCTAGTCCCCAAGTGGTCTAGTCCTCCCAGCTGCTTGTGTTTTCAGAGCTTATGACACAAAGGTGCAAAAGAAAGCCTACCTATGCTGCTTTGTCTATCTACATTCCAGGAGCTTGCTCTTAGGACACTTTCTTTCAAAACCTAAGGACAGTGAGAAGTCCAAGTGACAAGAAGAGGTCATATGTTGACTCCAGACAACAGCCCCAGTGAAGGCCAGCTTTTGAGTCATCATAGCCATCCCCTGGGACATGTGAGTGAAGAAGCCTCCCGATGAGTCCATGGGTCCAGCCCCTGGCCATATGAGTCACCTCCAGCTGTTTGTGTGTTCTAGCTGAGGCCCCAGATAGCATGGAGTTGTCCTCACTGTGCCCTGTCTGAATTCTTGACTTGCAGGATTTGGCAACAAGTAAGTTGTTGTTTATACCACCAAGTTTGGAACTGACATACATTGTCAAAACTAAGTAATTGCTGGCTATTTTTAAAATTATAATTATTTTCATGATGGCTGACCATTTTATATTTAAGTTTATAACTTGGAAGAGAGGTGTTTCTTGAAGATATATGCATAAGCATATGAGTCATTGTCAAATAAGTAATTGAAGACGTGGGAGTAGATAAATAAACCCACAAAGTATGTAGGATACAAAGAGAAGGAAGTATAGGATTTTGAGGAACTCAAAGATTAAAGGAGGAATGAAAAGATGGGATGGAAACAAAAATTAGTCAGAGAGATAGACAGACCAGGAAAGAATGGTAACATGGAAATCAAGGTTAAAGAAGGTTTCTGTAGGAACATGTAATCAGTACCAAAAAAAAAAAAAGCATGTAGAGAATGTAATAATGATCATTAAAATGTATCTGTTAAATTTGAATAGCTTTGACAGGACAGTAAATAACTTATTCTTTTTCTTCTTTTCTGTGATTTATGAGCCTCTATCTTTTTATCTTCAGACACCCTTATCTGTGTTTTTCTCTCCTTTAGCCACCATTTTTGTTTTGTAGCTGATTCTACTAATCTCTGATATAGCATCAAATGATAAAGACTGAGGGCAGAGACTTTATAGAATTATACAGAGTCACACACTGAGTAATGACTACAGGTATGAGGATGGTCCCTCAAGATTACAGTGGAGCTGAAAATTTTCTATTGCTTAGTGATGACATCATAAATCATAGTTGTAAAGTCGTAGCCTTCATAACATCACAGCGGTTGTAATGACTGCAGCATGGCACATTACTATAGAGTAAGGGTACAAAGAACAAGGTATTTTTGTATAGCTGCACAGTGTGTTTTGTGTTTTAAGCTAAGTATTATTAAAAGTGAAAAATGTTTAATTTAAAAGTTTACAAAGTAAAAATGTTACAGTAAGCTAAGGTTAATTTATTGTTGAAGAAATAATTCAAAAAATAAACTTAGTATAGCCTAAGTGCACAGTATTTGTAGTCCATTGTAGCATACAGTGATGCTCCAGGCCTTCACATTCATGCACCATTCACTGCCTCACCCAGAGCAACTTCCTGTCCCGTGAGCCCTGTCCATGGCAAGTGCCCTATACAGGTGTACTGTTTCTATCTTTTATGCTGCATTTGTACTGTACCTGTTGAATGTTTAGATACACAGATACTTACCATTGTGTTACTATTGCTTACAGTACTCAGTCCAGGAACATGCTGTACAGCCTTTGTAGCCTAAGAGTGACAAGCCCCACCACATTGCCTAGGTGAGCCGTAGGCTGTGCCATCTAGGTCTATGGACGTCCATGCTGTGATTTTCACACAGTGAGGGAATTGCCTGAGATACATTTCTCACAGCACATCTTCACGGTTAAATGGCACATGACTATAATTTTTTGAGACAGTGTTTAATAAAAACATTATCTTTTATTTTTCAAGACTTTTTTCAGTTGTAAGGAGAAAAATTAACACACAAATCATTTGATTGAACAAATCTGTTATCACAGGCTAAGAGCACAGTTACCCACTGGGAAAGCACATCAATACTACTTATTCTAATTCAAACAGCAGATCAAACTATTTTGCCCAAAATCATCTACTTTAAGTTTTAACTATATATATATATACACACACACACACACACACACACACACACACACATATATATATGAACAGCTGGTGGTATGAGCTTTAGAATAATTACAGAGTGAGTCAATAAACATAAAATTATGTAACATTTCAGATGAAGATTTAAAAAATAATATACTTTAAAACTATACCTCACAATTTCAATTTACTTATATCTAACATAATCTTAAATTGGCTTTTATAAATAGCTTGTGCAAAAAGGTGTTAAGTATTAAGTGACAGATTAAATTGGAGTGCACAGTATTCAAAATTACTCAGATAAACTGATACACAATGAGATGAATAAAGTCAAAAAATGTATTAACATAAAAATGTGTGTAGATGAAGGCTGGTCTAAAGCACACCATTTTGATAATGTACACCTCTGTGTGCTAGGATTCAGGATCATTTTATTTTCTTCATCAGGAAAAGTGTTGTTTATGAAAAAGATAAAGCATCTTCCCCATAGTTCTAAATTCTTCAAATAAAAGCTTAATGGGTAAATGTCACCTGAGCATAAGAATATTATGAAAGTACATTATTATAAAGTAGAGATTTACTCTGATCTCTTAGATTAACGTGTATGTACTGTTTAGAAAATGTTTTAAAACAAGGGAGTGTTGCAGACCAAAATAGACCTGTTTTTGTTGGTAGTGGTGAAATTAAACATCTATTTCCTTGATGGACAAATACTGAAAGGGAAGGGGTGTACACACTTAAACACACACATAGACCTTTACTTGCTGGGAAAAAATTATATTTGTGCAAGTGTCCCTTAAGTAATTGCTTAATGACTTAAATCTATTTGAAGATACTGTAAAGGGAAAAGAAAAAGGAAACACTTTTCAGAGAAACGGCACAGTTGATAAGTACAAGACTCTTTTTTTATTGTTTACTCTATTCCAGTTGTCCCAATTGTCTTCCCTTTTGTCCCCCTCTAACCCACAGTCAGTCCTCTCTCCATTGTCCATGTGTTGGAGTCATTCATACAGAGAACAGGACTCTTATAAAGGGGTTTGTCAAAAATCAAGTTTCCACCACATTGAAAGGGATTACGGTGAGTCTGTGGGGCAGTTTATCTCATACTTGGCATTTCCTGTGAGTCACACCTTTCACCTCAGCATCTTAGAATATTTTATAAACAAACAAACCTCAATAACTGTTTTCTCTCTGTTTTATAAATGAACCAATAAGCTATTAAAGAACTTGCAAAGTTGGCAAAGGCCACCTAGGATGAGAGTGATTCTGTATCAACACTTCTCATGACCCTCAGTTCGGATTTTGGGGACTCCACAGCTCCACGCTAGCACACTCCGTAACATGAACCCCCTATCTTTAATTTTTTAAAAATAATTTCTAAGATGTGTCTAGGGAAAAAAATCTATATATGCATGTACAGATAAATAACATCTTTCTATAGATACAGATAGGAAGATATACATAGGAGGAATTTATAGCCGGTAAAGTGGCAGTAAACTGATTACAAGCAAGAAGGTGGAGTCCGGTTGCTGACCTTAGGTATCTGCCTTTGTTTACATAGCTGAGAACAGAATGGGGAAGTCTACAGGCAATAAATAGAAAGATGGAATATTTCCGATTTTTGGGGGGGGGGTAACTTCTTTGTGAATTGTGATCTTTCTGACATCTCTTAATACGTGTTCAGAAGTTCTTAAACTTTCTTGGTTGATGGCTCCCTGAGGTCTCAGTAAATTTTTCACAGTACACTCGGAGCAAAAGAAATACCTGATAGTTTCGTTTACTAAGTTGCTAGGTCCAAACAACCTAATTAGCAGTTGGCGTGATTTCCGAAAGATGGCGCTGTGCTTTCCTCTCGACAGTTTTAAACACTCCCGTGGTGCTGCTGCGGGTTCTCTGCAAGGGGCGCCTGGGCACCTGGGCATCCGGGCACCTGGCACAGCCTGCAAACCATGGCTCTAAGTCGACTGTAAACAAGGTGGAGTAAGCAGCAGATTTGGCCTTGGTAGATGGGATTTAAAACAATAGAAAGTGACTGCATGGAGGTGCCTTACTCCCTTTATAGGAACTCCAGAAAGTTCTTTGGTTCTAATAAAAAATGCCGAATTGCCACCCTTCAACCCTAATTACTATTGTGCTCACCCCAGCAAAGTGCAGCCAACAGCTGGCCTCTCCCACACAGAACAGACAGGAAGCCTGTTGCTGTATCAGATTTCGCTATCTCCTCTCCAGACAAAAACCTCCAAGATTACAAACCCTCTAATTTGATTTGTTCTATTCAACCATTAACTTTTTTCATTGTCGAGAAATCATTCTCCCATTCACATAGCCTGAAAGATAACTATACAAAAAAAAAAAAAAATCAGTCTCTGTATCTGAATAATACCAAAAGACATAAACAATTTTTTTTTTTTTGTAAATACTGAAACTTGGCTTGGGACAGGCAAACTTAAACACAAGCATAAATGAATTTTTTTGTTTTGTTTCCGGGATCCTGGATGGAACACTCAATAGGCAGTCCTCTGACCACCTCTGAGAATGAGCTTTGATAAACGTGTGTGCTTCCCAGTTGAATAAGAGGTGCTGTACTTAGTAAGATGACACAGACAGAAGAAATGGTGGTTTTAAATGAATCGCAGGTGAGAAGTTACAAGAGTAGAAAGCTTTAAATTGCAGGCGTTGATCAGCTATGGAGCCCTTTCTCACACAGGCAACTCCTTGAAGCATGCGTCTGGGAGAAGAGCAGCAGGGATGTTTTTTCTTTAAGCAGTGATTAGTGATTCACCTAAGCCACCCCAAGAATGCCACAGTTTCTAGTTGGGCTCTGGTGACAATGAAGTACTCTGACCTGAGTTAAATACAATTCCTTCAATTTTTTCAAGAATGCTAGAAAAACCAGCTTATGCAGCTCAGTGATGGAGTGCTGACCAGCAAAGGGTCGCTGGTTGGATTCCCAGTCAGGGAATGGGTTGCGAGCCAGGTCCCCAGTAGGGGGCGTGCAAGGGGCAACCACACATTGATGTTTCTCTCCCTTTCTCTCTCTCTTCCCCTCTCCCAAAAAATAAATAAATAAAATCTTTTAAAAAGAAAAAGAACTCTACTTAGAGAGACTGTTAAGTGCCAGGTGCCACCTAGGTTTAGTGGGAGAGCAATGACGGTGCTGGTCAGGCTGAGCAGGGAAAGGACCAGTCCTGCCCTCACGGAGCTGGTCCTGGTGACAATAGGAGTCTCCATTGTACACCTCGGAGGAAGCGGAGAGGGTGGCCGAGAAGTTCACATTCCTCTCTGACCTCAATTTACTCTTTTTAAATGAGGGAGTTGGACTACATGAATCTCAAAGCCCCAGTGGTCTGATTCTAGCACCCTGTGAAGTTCACTTCAAAGTCAGTGAAAGAACTGCAGCCACATAAATAGGCCTCCGGGTATAAACACTATGTTATCCAAAGGGAAAATAAAGATGACAGACTACATGTTTTAAAATAAACTCACTGTGGTTTTTAATTCTCAATTCCAACCTAGAGTTTTACGGGTATTGATTTCCTAAGAAAAGAAAGCTTACAACTGCATCCTTAAGTACCTTTGTATTCAGTTTAAATAAGACCATTAAAATTTTCAGGCCCAATATGTACATAACTTTCAATTTAATTGTCCTTTCACCCTCACCAAAAGGACCTTTCTAATGTCTAAAACAAAAAAATTTAATTTTGGACCCATAAAGAGTTAAATTTGATACAGAACTTTTATAAGAAAACAGTAAGTTGCTATACTTAAAAAATAATCTTGACTGTGATGTACTTCAAATTGACATGAATGAAGTGTTATCATCACCCCGATGGAGTGAGCAAACTGAGGGACGAGACCTAAGACATCTGTGATTTACTTAAGGTCACAAAATTATTTTCAGCATTATTTTAATATTATTTTATTTAGCCCTCACAGTAGCCCTGTGGAGTAATTTCCCTGCTCTATAGACAAGGATATTGAGTTTTAGAAATGCTATGCTCTTACAGTAGTAATTGCTTTGAAACTAGGTCTGCCTGTCTCAAAAGCTTTTTCAATTTCCCTCTGTATTTTGTGGGGTCTAGCACATAACCCCTACTTTCTAAACTGTGCATTCTTATATAGATCAAATGGAAAGGATGCCTTCATTGTTCTTCAGAGAATGAAAAGGAGGCAGCTGTAGAGGAGGATGGGGGGTAAAGGGATGTTACAGAACTGCCACTCTATTACTTTAAAATGTGTCCAGACTATCTCACCCTAACACCGCCTGAATCTTCTACTGTGCGCAGATGAGACTACCACAGTTCCTGGAACACACCCTATCCAGCCTTGGCTCCTTTATTCTTTCCTCTCCTGGAATTCCCCTTCTCTCGTCTCTGCTTACTAGAAACCTATTCATCCTTTTAAAGTCTATTTCATGAGCCATTGCCCTTCCATGAGGCTCTTGCAAACTCAGCTTCCTCAAGTACACAGTGGACAAAAGAATTCTTACTGAGATAATCATATCTACCTCACAGAGTCATTAAAAAGATTATATGACACCTCAGTCACTAATAAAATGTAAAAGGAAAATAAATATATTACTTCTCACTGTTAAAGATAAAACTTGTGCAAGCCCATAGCTTTTATACTCACTCTTAGATAATGTGTTGGCATTAAAAGTTCCAATCTAGTCTAATAATTGCAAAACTAGAGTCTAGTTAAGTAAAGAGATGAAATATCTAAACTTCTATTTGATGTCAAAATTTCCCCATTCCCAGAGTGGGGTCCTCAAGGCCAGGAGGAGAGAGGGTCATGGCTGGCTTCCTAAGCAATTTCTCCTCTGCCTCCTCTCCCCGCTGTGTAAGCCACGGTTCTGGTCTCTGGGAAGTCAGCTTAGGAAGCAAGGAACTAGAAGAAAGGACAGGCTCCAGGCTTGTATAATGTAATCTGGCCTCAGTGCCCTCTGGACTGAAGCACTGCTGACTCTTCCTCTGTTGGAAGCTTGTGTTGATTCTTCAGAGATGCTCACTCAGAATCACCAATGATGCCAGACTCCTTAGCAATGCCCTCTTCTGGGTAACTCTGTTAGGCTCATTCAGCAACCACTCACCATTTCTTCAAGTATCATAACCCACTGAGGCTGTCCTTTCAGAAGAAATTTCCTTTTAAGATAACCCAGGTCAGTTCACTTTGGGAAGGTGTCTCATTTTGAGCCGATGAGCCAATTTGAGTGGAAGTGCATTCTGCCTCGGTAGATTGTCTCCACACCACTTGACTTCAGACTCTCAGATTTAAGTCAAACACCAGTGTCTATCACCTTCAATCTCCAAGACACCAATATCAAAACCCCCTCCTAGTCTTCATTCATTGGCTCCAGGTGAACGTAAAACATCTTTCTATTCCCATGAGGAGGGAGCAGAGAACACATATAGCTCACCCAAAGAAATCTCTCTACTCTCTAACCTTTTTCTTGTTACACCAGCTGGGGTACTGATCAAGTTGGCTGAAGAATTCTTTATCCTCTAACACACAGGTGGCAAACACAAGACCCAAGGGCCAAATCCAGCCCTCCACCTTGCTTTATCCTGCCAGGCACCTTGTTTCTACCCAGAGGCAGCACCGAGCTCCTTGCCCCTAGATAAGGAGTAGTTACACTTACACAGTCCTAAAATTACATTTAGCCCTTTGAAGGCAACCACGAGGCTGATGTGGCCCCCAGTGAAAATGAGTTGGACACCCCTGCTCTAACAAATCATCCACAGGTGGTCTGGCACTTTTATTAAGTATCTGGCCCTGGGAGGGGGAGGTACTGCTATCTGGAATCTATTATATTGTTCTTTGTCTTTGGGTTCTGTTGTAACAACCTGTTACACAGATAATGGGCCTAGGAGCAGCTGGACCAGTCGCTGAATGTGAAAGTCTTTGGGAACCAAGGAAGCTTTCCCCTGTCTTTCCCTCCCTAGGTTCAAACAACTACCTTAACTCCACTTCGCTCTGCTCATAATCTACTTTTTTATCCTCCTTCTCCCCAACCTGGCTTTCTTTGTTTCTCCTGGCACATACAACAGCCACTCCACAGCTTCCAGTTTTGTATGTTTGTTCCCACAGACCATTTTTCCGTTTGAATCCCACTACAAAATTCCTGGACAAGAAAGACAAGTGGCCTAATCCGTACCAGGTGTCTAACAGCAGGCTATCAGAGCCCATTCCTGAGGGCAGGGAAATTCTCAGAGAGGAGGCAATAGACCAGGCAGACACACTCCAACAGAGTCAGAATCACATAGATTGCTTGGCACAAGGCCTAGCATTAGTCAACCCATAGTATGTTTTTCTTCACTTCCAAGACATTTATTAACTTCTGAGTAGTTAGATATACTGGATATTCGCCATTACTCTCCAACATTACTCTCCCTTTCCCTCGTCCTACCCAAATTTTAATTCAGTTATCTTCACCTCCCCTGAGTTTATTACACTACCACCGGGGCAAGTGGCTGAAGCCCAAACTAATGAACATAATCCCTCTCCTTGGTCACTCATCTTGTTCCAAGATGAATGATGTCAGGCTGATGAGATCTGAGAGGTTTCCTTGTGGTTTCAGGAGAAAAAGTGCCCTCCCTCTTCTGAGAACACTCTGGGAAACAACCCTTTCTTCGTTCATAGATGTGCATGGAGAAGCACATTGCCGTGGAAGCGGATTCAACCATCAAAGTCAACCACAAAATAGAACCAAGCTTAAGAAAAAGCTGAACATACAAGAGACAGAGAAGAGACAAGATGAACTGAATCTCTGAAGACAGGACTGAACAGCTGACTCACACCAACTTTGAGGCCACCTTATTTGTCAGCTTCCAGTTTTATCAGCCAATACATCTCTTCTGCCATGTTAACTGGCTTGGACTAGATTCCAGAAGAATCAAATTTGTATATTAACTCAAAATTCTAACATGTTAGTATATATATTTGCAAAACACTGTGATGTTCCTTGAGGGGAAGTTATACATGGACTCTAGAAAACAAAAGGCATTAAAATTCTCCAAAAAGTTTAGGCTAAAGGCAACCTTCAAATCTCTCAGAGAATATAAAAGATATGTCAAATACTCAGGGAAATGCATAGGAAGATGTTTGAATTGAACCACAGGAAACTGGCTGATTTTGTACTAACAGACCTTATTTCTAGGTGACCCCATGTGATGCCATATGGATTGTCCTTCAACTCTGATCATGGAGGATATTGTTCTAAATCAGGGGTGTCAAACTCATCTTTGCTGGGGACCACATCAGCCTCATGGTTACCTTCAAAGGCCCGAAATAATTTTAGGACTGTATAAATGTAACTACTCCTTAACTGTTAAGGAGTTGAAATTACATTCAGCCCTTCGAAGGTAACTGTGAGGCTGATGTGGCCCCTAGTGAAAATGAGTTTGACACCCCTGTTCTAAATCTTTCAGGAAGTTGGAGAGAACATCAAGAAGCACGTATCACCTGGGGCTACCTGAGAAAGTAAAATAAACTACTCTACAAAGAAACCACATAAAATAATAACATTGGAAGGGAAGTATAGTTTTAAGCACAACCTAGAGAATCTCTTAGCCAACAGGACTCAGAACCATGAGGACATGGGGAGACCTCACTAAATGGCAGAGTTACAGTCCGAGGTAAAACATGGAAAATGTCAGACAGGCAGTAATCCTGGGACCAGTGTAGGGGCCAAGCATGTACTGCTCGTAAGAACTTCATACCAGAGACCCTGTCAAGGAAGGGAAGAATATTGTCATCTGAGTTCTAGTGATACCATGGGATGGAGAGGGGAAAGAGGAGAGCTTATAACAGAATACTACTTTTTTAAAACCATTATTTGGTGTTACCTAGTTCTTCTCAGTTATTTTTTTATGCATGGGTAGACAATCCTGTTTTAGACTTGTGTAATGAAATAATATTTTGAAATACATTATTATGCTTTTCTTTCTGGTACTTCCTTGTTTTTTATTTACATTTTCAAATCTTACTCCTTTTCAACTGGAGCTCTTCATTACCTCTGGGAGGATTAAGACTGTCATAACTAAAAGAGTAAAAGAGTCAGTAGTCAGAGTTTGGCTTCTGGGTTCCAAAATTAGGTTCTTTAGATCAGTTTCAGTAAGAACGGACTAAAACTTAGTTTTCAATTTCAAGAGCCAGGCAAGAGTTTGAGATGGAGAAGGTTTTTGGGTTTGTGTATGTTTTTGTTTTTAATTTCACAACCTTTCTTTTAAATATCAAGAAACAAATTCTAGAAGGCTGAGAATAGAGTTTTTACTAAAAACCTATAAATATGAAGAATACAGCAGGTGACAGGAGGGCAGTTTTCTAGCCCAAAGAAAGGAAACAAAAAATTAGCAAAAGCTCCCTTAGGTGTGGTGTCTTAGACCACTGGGGCCGCGATAACAAAATATCACAGACTAGGTGGCTAAACAACAGAAATTTATTTCTCACAGTTCTCAGGCTGGGAAGTCTAAGCTCAGGGTGTCAGCCAATGACGTTCCTGATGAGGACCCCCTCCTGCTGGCAGATGGTTGCCTTGTCTCTGTGTCCTCCCATTGCAGAGAGAAGGCAACGGTGGGTAAGACCCTCCACCAGCAAAAAGATAATGACTCACTGTATTGCGGTATGTACTTTATTGCCGTGGTCTGGAACTGAACTCTCAATGTCTCTGTGATCTGCCTGTACTCCCTTACTCCAAACACAGCTACATGAAGGGGTGGGGAGTGTTAGGGCTTCAACATTTGAATCTGAGAGGGAAACAATTCAGTGCAAAACTTGTGGACAGGATCCTGAGAGTGGGGAGAGCAAGTACATGACTTGTAGAGGAGTTTCCAGAGAGGCCTCTGTCCTGCCTTCACCTCATGTATAGAGGAAGGTGGGTTAGACAATAAACTAGATGGCAGAAGACTCTCAAATAGCTCAGTTCTATGGGCAGAAGGAAATTTCACTTGTTCGGGGCCTGGAGTTCTATGGAGAGGCATCCTCAAAGAGTGTTCCATGCCAAACCAGCATGGGTGCCATAAAATAGGAGGCAGTGGGGCCTATTTAGACTGAGAAGACCTACGATAGGGCCCTGTGCACAGCCCCTTCATCTCTACCTGCAGAGATTTCTGCATGTTCAAGTTGAGTTGCTGCAGCTCTTAGCAGAAGAATGTGAGGAAGAGTATCCTAAACCAGAAATTGAATGGAAATCACAGAAAATCTCATTGCATCTACAGCACTAGCAAGAGCTGCTGTGGGGGCTCTAGTCAACAATGGTAGTTGGTCTACTTTCTCCAGACATAGTGGCTGCTATACCACTTGCTGGCATTGGGCTATTCGAATATACCGTGCTATATTTAAGTAAGAAGACACACTATTTTTGTTGGTATAGTATTGTTATTCTGGATATTTTTAAATGGATGCATCCCTCTATGAAAAGCACAACTGGTTACAGAACTTACACTCCTACCTCAAAGAACTAGGAAACTGGACAAAATAGGTGAAACGACTGTTTTTATATATTGAATAACTGTGCCCTCTTAGAGAAGGGAACTAAAAGGGATGGACCCGATGATCATTCTGGGCTGTGGCACAGGGAGAAGTCCCAAACAGACCCTAGTACTTACACTAAGTTGAGAAAAAAGATCAGAGATGAGGGACCCTGTGGCAGCTGGAATTTGTGGGGAAGATTAACAAAAAGAAGGAAGCTATGCCAAAAATGAGTTCTAGAAATCTACATAGAGGTCTTTAGGGGAATACCAGTCTTGGTAAGGTGAAACTCAGCATGGCCAGACCAAAAACAGCTACTGGAA
Source organism: Tonatia bakeri (assembly GCA_004024845.1). Taxonomy (NCBI): domain Eukaryota; kingdom Metazoa; phylum Chordata; class Mammalia; order Chiroptera; family Phyllostomidae; genus Tonatia; species Tonatia bakeri. The sequence goes on from PVIA01000161.1 coordinate 83,002, forward strand.
GAAAAGAAGTACTAGGGAGCTGTAAACTAAACTATCCCCAGAGCTCATGTAAATCTGGGAATCATTTCAGTTCACATCAGTCAGGGTGGAGAAATGTTGTTGAATACACATGGCATTTCATTAGAGAAGCCAGAAGTTTCAGGGTTTGTGGTGGAATTAAAGGCTACTGTAGGCCCATGTGAAAAATGGAAAGGCAAGCCTCAGAAGGACCAAGCTGATCTGCAGGCAGTTTCCCCTGGCAGAGCAGTATCCGCTTGAAGGGAATAGCACAAAATCCAGCACCCAATGACGTAAAACCAGAATTAAAAACATTACTGGTCATATGATGGAACAGGGAAATATACCCCATAACTCAGAGATAAATTCGTTAATAGAACTAGTCCCTAAAATGACCGACATGGTGGAATTAGCAGAGACTGTAAAAACAGTTATTATAAATAATGTAAATAGATAGATTCAAAGAAAAACAGAAACACAGGGAAGAGAGAAATAAAAGATATGAAATGAACTAAGTGAAAATTCTAGAGATGAAAATGTAATATTGGAATCGAACATTTTATTAAATGATATTAACAGCAGATTAAATACTAGAGTGGGAAAGTGCATCCACTTGAAGACACAGACATAGAAATATCCAAAGTGAAGCAGAGTGATGACATGGGGGAGAGTAGAACCACAGGGACCTGAAAAATAATATAAAAAATTATATATATATAAACATATATATGTGTGTGTATATATGAACATATATATGTTTATATATGAACATATATATGTTTATATATATTATATATATTTGGGTTAGAGAAGGAAAGGAGAGGTAGAAAGACAGGAAATATTGAAGAAATAATGACTAAAAAAATTTAAAATTTGCTGAAAGTATAAACCTACAGATGCACAAATCTCATCTAGGAAACTCAAACCACAATAAGGCAAATTATAAGCAAATTGCTGAAATCCAGTATTAAAGAGAAAATTTTAAAGGCAGTCAGTGTTAAGGGGAAGGATATGGAATCCGTATCATTTATATCTTGAGATATTCCCAAGAGTCATGACATTCCTTTAAAATTTTGCATTAAGCAGTAGTGTCCTCATTTAGAAAGCATCCTTTTACATCTCCAAACAACCCTCAATTTACAGTTAATACTTCACATTACAATTGACTAATTAAAAGCCAAAGACCCTTGGTAGTGTCTGTAACAATTTATACATCAGCAGACTTACATAACTATTCCAGTATTCAGGAGCTTTATTTTCCTTAATTCTAATTGAAAATTAAATATTATTTCTTATAATTATTAAACTTTCTGCATTTTATGAGTTTTGGATGTAATATTTTTATTCTTACATTTTATTTGTTATACTAGAGTGACAAAATGTGTGACATTTGTATTTTTGTAAATTTATTTTTATGTTTATGATGTATAATGTTTCATAAGTTTTGTTTTTAAATGTCTTAAGCATTTTGTTTTATCAATGATTTTATTTTGACTTGCAAACATACCTTTAAAATAAATAATAATAATAATCACATCAATACTGGTTTTTAGCTTTACATTAGAAAATACCAGAATACTTGTGTCATAATTTCACTCCCTCATTGGAATCATAACTCAGGAGGAATCACTCTATATTTCTCACTTTGAGAGAAAATATAATTAAGTATATCATTATTGTAAAAAGAAAAATTCCAAATTGGGAATAAGCAAAGGATTTATTACTTATAGCTATACAGTTTGTTTTGACTTCCTATTTTCATGAATTAGGGTATCTTACAAACTGACCTTGGATCTAAGATATCTTGAAAACTGATAACATTTCAAGTTATTTTTGTCCAATAGCATTTTAAATGAACTTCATTCTGTAGATGTGTAGATGGTTTCTGTGCGGTTGAAAAGATTAAAGAGCAAGGTCTTAAATTTCAGTGTAACAATCTTATTCTGGTATTCTTTTTTTCAATGATAATATTTCTATTTGTCCAGTACATTTTTTAATTAACTTTATTACTCCTCTGGTTACCTCAGTAATTAACTAAATCCATCTTTGAAATTTTCTATTTTACATTTTTAGAAGACTCATGTTTCTAATTTTTTGAAAATTATAATTTGATGAGCATCAAGTGCAAGAGATGGTGAGCAGTCACAGATTTAGAGAAATAAAAATCTACACTTTTGCACATTTAATTCACAATGAATGAGTTAAAAACTCACCTCATTTGTGTCACAGGGTTAGTCAACCTCCATGGGAATTTCTACTTTCAACAGATCAGTGTCTTGTCCACACTCTCCCTCAGTCTATCTCCCACAAATGTTTAAACACTGGATACAGCCTTGTTAGCTGACCCCAAGAGAAGTACAGTTATTTTTCGATGTATGTGTGTCATAGATGTTCATTTTAGGAACAGATGAACATGAAAAGAAAAATAAGAAAACTACAAACTTAAAAAATCCCCAAATTCTTTTGGCCATCATCCTTTTTCTGGAGTTTCCAATTTCCTTCTGACCTAGTGATAGGAAGTTCTTTCAGACTGGTTCCTTTTATATGAACTTCAAAGTTCACGAAAGTTGTCCCTAGATAAAGGGTGTATGGTCTTCTTTCTGCAGAAAAATCCTTCTATAAAAGCCCATGTTCTATAAAAATCATCATAGCTGAACAGTCAGTGTCTGGTCTGACAATATCCATCCTGCACCATACCCGTCTCTCCAGGGACCCTGATGTGGAACAGTTGTAGTTACTGTCAGGGGGTGGTAGTGGATTTTCTCCCAAAAAGTCATATGATGAAGGCCACAGTGGAGCCCTCTGGAGTGCAGAGTCCTCTCTTCTTTAGTGTCGGGGAAGCAGCCTTGCATCATAACTCTGAAGCAAGGAAGTGTAAGTTTTGGCTAGTATCTTCTTATTAGAGTGAGAAAAGTGCTAAGGAGATAAGCATAAATTCAAATGAAAAATATATCCTGCCAGAATAAATGAGGAATAAACATCTGACAGACATAAACTCTCTTAAATTATCCAAACTGGACTAATCAAATGACAGACCACTAAGAAGTAAAATTACACCATCACTCAATGTTAGGTCTTAAATTAATGATTTGATCAAATTGGGTTTCTTTGTAAAGAAATGACATTGAAATCAGAAAAAGTAACTAGTCATTTACAATATAAAGCCATTCCTATAGAACTTGCATAGAAATACAGACTCACTGGGTTGAATTCCACATACGTCTCCACCAAAGCTCGGGAAACACAAACAAGGGAAGCTCATTCCCATATTTAGGTTTTCCATAAACAAGATGACAGAAAAAAGAATGGACTGCTGATGTTTTTCCATTTCACCTTGTGAACATTTTACTCTGGAAATTATCACCAGAGCTATGGACTTTGGGCTTACCATAATTAGATTGTTTCACAAAGAACGCAGCTTAACTGGTGCTTGCTTAGTTACTGTCGCCACCGCAGATGCAGGCTGCCCAGGGGAACACACACTTTGCACGAACGGGATGGGAGACAATCCCAAATATGCACGCACTTCGACACCAGCTTCCAATCCCCAAACGCCAGAAGGAAAGGGAAGTATTTAAAAGGAAAACATTTAAACTCTAATGCATCATCTTGAACTTAACATAATTGACATGAATAAAAGGAAACAGGATTCTGTCCTTACTGCTTCTGCTGGCCACACTTAATAGGGTATTTACTTCCTACTTTATTTCCCATAACCAATGAACTGTCCTTAACAGAGGGAGTTAACACTGTAATTTCCTTGTTCTGGGATTTATGACTAAAGTTATTTATATAATTTTTCAGTCACACCAAATTTAGTAACACAATTAGCCTCCATGATCATCAAGGAAAGTATTGTGTTTGCAATGAAATATGAAGAGTAGAACACCCTTAAAAATCTTAGAAGCCATATTTTAAAGAGCTTAGAGATTGATCCTGGATTTGATCTTTTTCAGAAGCCATTATTCAATGTAATAATTGCTTTTAGAGAAATGATTTTATTCCAGAACCCAGCATGTTCTGATTCTTTTATATTTAATGATTTACTCTTTAGCTCATCTCTCTCTCCTCACATTTTCTTATAAACAATGAGGAAAAAAATCAAGTGGCATTTTCAATATTCTGTCTGGAAATCTCCTTAACTAGACAACTGAGTTTATTTGGTACCTTTTCCTCTTTGCCACATTTCCACAGATGACGGTTTTGACAAACTCTCTGCCATCACCTAATTAGGATTCCCTTCCTTCAGTTTTCAATGATAGTTTCCTTTAATGCTTTTCTGACGGCCTCCTCAAGGTATTTTAGGCTTCCACTAACATCTACTAGAGACCCTTTTGGCTTTTCCAGTCTCTTCAACACCACTCCAACTTCTTCCCACAGTACCGTTCCAAAGGCAATGCCACAGTTGAGGTTTTTGTTATGGCAACATTCCATTTCTAGGTACCAAAATTAGTAGCAATTACCGGTCCTGGCTGGGTAGCTCAGTTGGTTTAGAACATTGTACCAATACACCAAAGTTGATTCGAGGTCAGACACATACAAGAATCAACCAATGAATGTATACATAAATGGAACAACAAATTGATGTTTCCATCAATAAATAAAAATTTTAAAACATAGTACCAATTACCAGTCTTCAATCCCACCAACAGTACACTAGGGTCCCCTTTTCTCCACATCCTCTCAAATACTTGTTGTTTGTTGTTTTGTTTATGATGGCCATTCTGACCAGTGTGAAATGATCTCTCATTGTGGTTTTAATTTGCATCTTTCTGATAGCTAGTGATATTGAACATCTTTTCATGTGTCTCTGGATCCTCTGTAGGTCCTCCTTGGAGAAGTGTCTGTTCAAGTCCTTTGCCCATTTTTTAATTGGGTTGCTTGTCTTCTTAGCATGGAGTCATGTAAGTTCTTTATGTATTTTGGATATTAAACCCTTGTCTGAGGTAACATTGGCAAATATGTTTTCCCATACAGTTGGTTCTCTTTTTATTTTAATACTATTTTCTTTAGCCATGCAGAAGCTTTTTATTTTGATGAGATCCCATTTGTTTATTCTTTCCTTTATGTCCCTTGCTCAAAAAACTATGGTACGTTTACACAATGGAATTCTATGCAGCACAAAGAAAGAAGTAGCTTGTACCCCTTTGTGATAGCATGGATGGAGCTGGAAAGCATTATGCTAAGTGAAATAAGCCAGGCAGTGAAAGACAAATACCATATGATCTCACCTTTAAAAGGAACCTAAACAACAAAACAAACAAACAAGCAAAATATAGCCAAAGACACTGAAATAGAGAACAAGGTGGCAGTGACCAGAAGGGAGAGGAGAGGGAATTTCAGGGGAGAATGGGAAGGGTTTACAGGAACAAATATAAAGGACACATGGACAAAAAGTATGGGGGGTGGAAATGGGAGGGAGGTGGGGATGGATGGATGGGTGGGCTGGGATGGGAGTAAAGGACAGAAAACTGTACTTGAATAATGATTAAAATAAAATTTAAAAAAAAGAAAAATCAATATACCACATTAGGTGATTCTGTAAAATAAAATCACACATTGACAATAACATTTGAAGTCCAAGAATACCTCCCATCAAAAAAAAATAATAACACCAATTACCTATTGATACATACATTAACCCCCAAAATGTAGTGGCTTAAAGCAATGACAACTACTTATTTTGTCCATGAATCTATAATTTGGGTGGGGCTCAGCAAGGACAACCTGCCCCAACTCGATGTGGCATCATCTGGTGTGGCTCATCTGGAAACTAGAGAACCCACATTCAGGATATCTTTCTCACACGGAGGGGAATTTGATGCTCTTTGTTGGCTGGGAGGTCAGCCAGGTCCAAAGGCTAAACTGTCCATTCTTCTCCACATAGGCCTCTCCCTCCTAGATATTTTGGCCTTCCTGACAGAGTTGGGGTTGGGTTCTGAGACCAAATGCCAGGAAAGAAAGAAAAGGCAGCATATGGCATTTTTTACATCCTAGCCTTGAAAATCACAGATAATCACTTCTACACTCGATTATCTGAAGCAGCCATAAAGTGTCAACAGGTCATAAGGGAAAGAGATATAAACCAGCTCTTGATGGGGAAAGTTGCAAGATTTTAAAAGAATACATGGGTCAGGGCATATTTTGGGACTATCTTTGGAAAACATAATCTGATAAACTGAGTAAAAAAGTACTGCATACAGAAATTAATATTTGGGGGAATATTCCAGTCACAGATGGAGATGTAAAAAGAGACTAACTCAAAAACAATGGGAGTCATTGGAAGTCTTTGAGCAACAGAGGTGCAGGGGCGACAGAATCATGTTCACATGCAGCACGATCATGCCAACAATAGAGGGAAATGGACTTCAGATGAACTGCTCTAGGCAGGAAGGCCTAGGGAGAAATAGTGCCACATCTCAGGCAAGAAGTTAAAGGATCTGAACTGAGATATTAGCAGTGAAGTTTACTTGCTATGAAAGAATTGGACTATCTGGACTTGGTAGAAAACAGCAAGGTACCTGGCATAAAAAATATATTTAAGATTTGCTAAGCAGAATTGGAAGTTTGCTAGAGCTATTTCAACCAAGGAAAAAGTAATCTCAAATTGTTAATGTTTCATATGACATGTTCTTTGTATATAATATTCTTTTGAAGGGAAAGAAACAACATGACATAATCTATAAATGTATGTTTAGGTGCTTAGAATCTATCAGTTAAAAAAATCAAGTCTATAAAACTGTTCACACATATCTTCTTGAGGAAAAGGTAGGTAGTTTAACAAATACCTAACTGCCAAACCAGGGGCTTAGTATGAATATTATGAAGTTCTTTTTATAATTACTTTTATAGATAGGCATTATCATTACTTAGAAATCTTTTAATATTTTTAAAGAGATAACTATGAAGTTTTGTACCAGTAACTATAAAATAGTTACTGGAAAGAATCACCTTCGGCATATGGGATGTTTCTCTAGCATTATACCAGAATATCATGGCACTATCTAAATATTCCTTGTTTAAAGAAGAAACCAGGAAGTTGGCATTGGCCATCATTTCTCAAAAGTGCCTCTTCTTTTTCTTGCCTGTAATGAGATGTCAAGGGCATGACACACTGATGTCCACACTTCCTGATTTTCATTCTCTAAGATATGAAAGTCATAGCTAAGTAAATGTCAGTCCCTCAGCAATCCTCCTGAGTCAGAGCTGTAAATTCTTCCCCCTAGAGAGAGGACACTGACTGGCCCATTGCGGTGCCTCAAAATATCGTTGTACAAATTATTGGCAATTTCTGCCAGTTGAATATCTATTTAACTTCAGACTGTCTTTCAGAATTATATTAACTTGGAAATCATTTGGCTGATACATATCAATTAGAACTCCAATATTCTGCATAGGAGCATCCCTCAGAAGCAAATAATTATAAGGCACTCTGTATACAGTACATTTTATTTGTAGTATTTCTATATTGGTGATAAAATTGACTTAATTCCTTGGTCAATTTTTTCTCAACTTTTTTTTAACCCATACCTCACCAGTTCAGAAAACATAAAAAGGCTGTTTTCTGTAGTTTGTATTTCAAAGGAATATTTCTCCAAATGTAAAATTATAAAATTGAGCGGAAACAACACACCTGCCCATTCTGTGTGCATAGACACACACGCACAAACACATATTCTGATAATTGTCCCTGCCCAACTGAGAATCGCTATGCTTAGAGGGTTTTCAAAGCTGAACTCGGTTGTTCATTATTTTTCAAAATGAGAATTAAAGAAAAAGAGGCAGGAGGTTAATGCTAAAAGAAAGTTATTGTCAATGGCCTTTTAATAAAAATAACAATAAAGGGCTACATCTAGCTAAAACTGAGGATTCCAGTTTTCTGAAGCTTCATTCAAATCCTTTAAATAATACACAGTAAGGCATCCATCTATCCTTCGCAATCACCCTGGTTAATCTTCTGTTGTGGTGCCAATTAAGTATATTCTTAAAAATATTGGAAAAGATAAACATCTCACAAATATATTCAATATTGAACTTTTTTGAATTAAATAAAGCTTAGGCAGAACAAACCACACAATTTTGATAGTTAGTGGTTTAACATAAAGTTGGAATAACATCAACTGTATTTTCACTCATATATAACTCTGATAATCAATATGGTATATATCTTGTGGATACTTTAATTCACTGCTATATATTTTTGCTTTGTCTTCTATTATGATCATTATTACTATCTCTTGCAATAGCTAATATTTGTTGAGCTTTTATCATATGCTTTGCAGCACGCTAAATGTGCTTTCTACACCTTGTTAATTCCCCCAGTAAACCAGAGGTGGTATTGTTATTTTCAGGAGAGTGAGGCTAACACAAAAAAGTAGCAGAGCTCAGCCTGGAACAGAGGCCTGTCTGCTTTTAGACTGGACCACTTATGTTTACATCTTCCATTCCCTTCAGTTATATATATTTTAGCAATATTTTCTTGTAAAAAAAAGTGAACATAGTTGTCTTTGGTTTTTAGCAAACTCAGTAAAGATTCAAACGTATAGGCCTGATCACATAAGAACGAACTTGCTCTATACAATCTAAGGTCTCAAACTTTAACAGTGTTCAGACTAGAATGACACTGAAAGGGACATACGTTGGTAAAATATGACATTTTATCCAGTTCTATCAGATAACATAATGCACAAATTTAAGGAAGAAAATAATATTTTTCGACCAGAAATCTTTCCATAAGGAAATAATTTCTAGGTCTTGTAGAAAGAGAGGTAAGAAAAGAAAAAGCAGACAGGAAATGCTGAAATTGAGAACATACTATGGAAGAAATACATATTACTCTAACAGTATCTGTGGTTAGAATTTTTCCATCATAGAAATATTTCTTCACCAAAAGATTTAAATTCAGGCAATTGTTGATTCCCCTACTGCTTTCTCCTCTTTCCCATTATGTTTGCTATTAATTGGAAAGTATGAAGTACTTTAAGGAAAGTTGCTTTGCTGCCAGCTTTGCTATAATGCAGCTAATTCATGAGCCTTAGTGTATTATAAATGGACAGTTATCTGTTTCACTGATGTTCCACATCAAGTTCCAGGGTGTTTTTTTAAAAAGAAATCCACGTTGGATTTCTTTAAAAATAAAAGGTATTTACTTATGGGTAGACACAAATCCAGAGTGTTTGGGAAGTTAAGCCTAGTTTAGAGAAATTGTGAGTGATACTTCGTGTTTTATAGCCCACATAATTTCTGATCATGGATGAAGTTTTCTTCACTGCTATTGTACTTCTTTAAAAATTTCTGTTGAGAAATGAGAATTTTAATGCATGAGTGCAATTACTAACGTACACTCCACTGCAGCACATATCAGCCAAGTTACCCTTGTTCAGGCTACAATGTGATGCTGTAGTCAGAACATGCTGTTTACCCTTCTGCAGCCTCAAACACAGATACAACACTGGGCTCCCTTCCAATACCTGCAGTGTTTCCTGCCTGGACTTGCAACAGAGCCTAAGAGAAGAGTGTTTGCTTAGGCAGTAATTGAGACCTTACCTTATTTGTGATTAAAAAGTGATTACTATAGCTAAAAAGTATGCTTTTATTGTTTTCTCTGAATTTTATGAACTTGAATGTTTTTTACACTAACTTTTCCTAATAAAGTCCTCCTTGAAACAAAAAAAAAATCTGTGGAAATGTATATCTAAATTTTAAAGAAGTAAAACATCTCACAAGATGCAGGCTGTTTCATTTATTTTCCTTTCCCTTTATGGACATCACAGGCAGAATGGATCAAGCTAAGATTCTTCTAGTAAATTCATATCCACTCTAAAAAAAGGTTTAGAATTATACCCGACAGAATTGTAATGTCATTTTTTATCTGCTTTTGGCTTCCCATAGAGCAATTGAAAGATAACAAAAACAACAATAAATTGCACTGAAATAAAAACTCTTTTGTGAATCATAAAAACAAACAAACACTTGACCCAAATGCTAGCAGAATTAGCAAATAGTAAAATAAGGTCATGGAAATATTAACTTTGTCATTAGTGCTTTGTACTCAAGAGCTGTTCATTAAATGTATGTTTAATGAATACAAATGCGAAGAAGAAACCACTCGGGGCTGATAGATAAAAACAGTCATGAAGATTCATGAATAACTCTTGGGGATCCCCTCAGTGTACATGCATGAGATTTGGGAGACAATATGACTCAGCAGGTGATAGGAAAAGATTTAAAAATACATCTATCATCATTACTGCAATCCCACATGTCCTCACAGACTGATGAGACTTGGTTAAACACATTCCATTTTTGATTCAAACGTTTATGTGAGTGATCTTATTTTACATGTCTCAATAGGTCAGTAATGATATAAGTACTTTCTAACCAAACACAACTAAAAACATTCATAACTGAGATTTATCTGATGACCACTTGTGATTCAATCAAGAGCAATCTCTGCCCCAATACAAAATTGTGATAAATGTTTGTGAATTGACTCATCAGATAATCTACTTCAAAATACCTCACGGGAAATTTTTTCCACTTTGGGACTAGATAAATAATAAAAGGAATTATTTGTGATGTACTGAAACAAAACATGAATCACCTGTGAGTGGATTTACTAAACAATTAACCCAAGAACACAAATAAGGAATGGCAATGTGTTCGACACAGGTGTAGCTATTTTTAATCGCTAATCCCTTCCCCAAGGGAAGGGTAAGCAACTCCAAATACCAGTGACCAAAACAGATTCCACGTTACAGCTGATCTTTCAGCAGCATCTCCAGACCTAGTTCTTTCCTTTTTTGGTCTCATTCTTGTTCTTGACTGGTTGACTCAGACTGTCTTTGCATTTTCTCAATGTCCAGTCAACACAGTATACAGACTTACTACCTGCTACCATTAACGACAAAACAGCTCCTCGCTCACACTCTTACTGCTGCTGTACAGGCCTCTCGACCACCGCACGTTTCCATACGGACTTAAGGTAGTTTCCCTTGTGGTTTCCTTCCATGCGCTGTGCTTACAATTGTTCCTTATTTTGGGCTGTGATGAAAAGTTTTCTCTAAGATGATATCTCCTTAGAGATAAAATGTCCTCTTTCTGCTTAAGACATTTCTCCTTCAAAGCACCTGACAAACAGGAAAATCTACTCTTCTAAAGTCTTGCTACCAAAGAGAGACAATCTAACTCCCAAATGTGTAGATTCTTCAAAGTTCTAAACAATGTATTTTATTTACTTTCCCTTAGAATATGTTATTATTCAATCTCTTTATATGTCTATCTTCTAAAGCAGAGGTGTCAAACTCATTTTCACCAGGGGCCATACCAGCCTCGAGGTTGCCTTCAAAGGGCTGAGTGTAAGTTTCAGACTGTATAAATGCAACTACTCCTTAACTAGGGGCAAGGAGTTTGGTGCTGCCACCAGGTAGAAACAAGGTGCCAGGCGAGATAAAACAAAGTGGAGGGCATTGTGTTTGCCACTTGTGTTCTAAGGGTATCCAGTAAAATTTAGTGAGTGAGTGAATGAAGTGAGCAAGTAAGCTAGTTAGTATTTGTTCACAAAAGATTTAGTCTCCTTTGGGGTACCAAAAAACATACCAGGGAAATGAACCCTGATATCTGGTTACTAAGTTTATCTTTGAGTACATTTCCAATTTACTGCTCAGCACACTGACACTGGGTATGCAAGCTATTGCTCAATATGACTATCAGAGTCATGATCAGCTGTGATCATGAGAATGAAAACAAGGCAAAGGGCCCAACTTAATTGTAATAAATAGAAATTTAAAAACTGTATAGGAGAGGAGCTATTAATTAGATATCACAATTTAACTTTATACATTTAGAATACAGCCAGAATAAGTGCTAATTAAGTGCTTTCAATATTCCCATAAATGACATCTGCAGTCTTATATAACAGTACAAAATTTAGATCCTTAGCTTTCCTTACAAGATAGAATGTTCCCTCTTCCCACTTCCTAGAACTGGTATAGATCCTTTGCTTCCAGTAGTGGAAAAAGGAGAGAAAAAAGAAAAGAGAGAGAACCTACACTTCTTCAGTTTTCACGCTTCTCTTCCACCAGCACTCCCATTTGGTCAGGTGAGGGGCACGGGCAGCACATATCCTCAGGACATACTCTTTCATTACATTATTTTACATGCATTATTTTCCTTTTAAAAAGTTGAAGTATGTCATAAACCTAAAACTGCTCTAAAATTAGTCTAAAAAAACAGCTGAAGATGGCCAGCTGAGCAAATAGTCTTAACTGATGTAATGTATATTTTAACTGTTAGTGAAATTCAACAGAATATTCTTAGAGGAATAATACATACTTCAAGTCTGAGAGGCTGGCCATTACTGACAATGGTTTATCATATTTCAGTGACTCCCAGCTTCCAAATCACCATTGCAAGGTATTTTCTCTTCTGTGCCTTCTTCATTTAGGCTCTCAGCACAATATGCACAAGCTATAGACAACTTAGGTTCTCAAAAATATTCCTTTCATGATGCACACAGTAATTTAAACTGAGTTTATACATTCTGGACAATCTTTGCTAATGTTATTGACCACTTGAGCCCCATCCTTTCCATTTCCCATTCTTTAAGACTTCAGTCAAACCACATACCTTTAGACTTCTCTGACCACCCAAGGATAGGCTCTCAAATTCTTTTTATTCTTCTTCATTCTATTCATGCGGTGCTTCCAAACTTACCCATGAATAAAAACATGCCCTGTCTTTCCACTTAGTTCGTAGACCCTCTCATTCATTTTTTTGCCCTAGGGGAGAGCATGAATGCAGTCCCCTACCACCACAAATTATGCAGTCCAGTTTCCCACATTTGGGGAAATTGTAGGGATCAGCACATCTGGAATGCAATAGATAAGCTTCACCCTGGGAAAACCATCTTTGTGATCACAGTATCTCCCCTGCCAGGTAAGTATCTCTCCTTCATTTACACACAACAGCTAGCATGGTGGCTTCAATATAGCAGTCTTCAAAGGTTAAAGTGCACAAAGTTTAAAATGAGAAGAGGAAAGATGAAACACTAATACCATTAAGTTCATTTTATTTGTGTACTATTAAGTGATTTGCCCATTGGCTCAGCCTTTTATTGCAACTGTTATATCTCTAATTTTGATTAGCAAATTCTGGGTATCTTGTACTGTCAGAAATGAACTAAAGCAGGTACAAAGCTGAGTAAAAAAACATTGATGCCTACACTACTATTAACACAGGGTGTTTGGTTTATCCATATCATTACTGTTATTAGAATCAACTAATTAAATTCCTGAATAACTTGACCAAAGAATAAGGTAACAGTCTTTTGTCTTTTTTTATATAGTTTAACAGTATATTTTAAAGCAAAGTTTTATTTGGCCTCAGATGGCAATCATTAAGACCACAGAACTAGATGAGACCAAGCAGCTTAGGATACTCTTTCTCCAGGGTGGTCTGCTCTAAATTGCATTTTAGCTTCTTACGGAAAAGAGACTATCAACCTATTAGGTTATATGCTGTAATTCTTTTGGACCTTATTTGTTACTCATCAAATCTAATCAAATTTCATTTTGTTATAGTTCCAGAAAAGAAACCACTAAAAACATTTTATGCAAAATAAATACTTTATTGTTTTAATTTTTTTTAGAAATCAGCCTTTGTGTGATAATTCAAACATTTATAAACCTTTTAGATAGTTTTTCAAAGAATATGTTAACACTTCAACCACTTTTGATTAAAGTTTCACACAAAGAATAGAAGTCAAAATTATAAATGCTAAAGAAATAATTCTAATAACATTTGGTTGTTATTGTACACTTTTATTTAACACATATATAACCAAATAAGAAACCATCTTCCATAAAAACAAACAGTTCTCAATGGTTGAAAATGAACTAAAACCATCTATTATAAGGAGAACAGATCTAAATTACTTCTATTTTGGAAATAAAAAGCTTATTTCTACCCATTCAAGTCACAGGCCCCATTATTTTGGCAATTCTCTATGATTTTGTCTAAAGGACAGAGGAAGAAACATCTCCTTATAATAAAAAAGTCTGGACAATACAAAAAGTACATAGTGTTTAATGTAAGGCACATTTCCTAAAGAAAAATACTACATAAGCTATAATAAAATTACATTTGTCTGGGGTGAAGTAACAATGCTTACAGTGTAAGAATGTTAAGTAGTTGTAGGAAACCTCATATGAGAATTCTACCCTACTGCTATTAGTAACTTCCTTAAGAACTAATAGTAAATTTTCACAACAGAACAATTTTTCTTCTTGGAAGTGACACCAATTAACAGCAGTAGGGAGAAAATCATTATTTGTTTCAAGCTCTCAAAAAATGAATCAGTTATTGCACAGTAAATACCTCATAGAGGTCAGTGTTTAAGAAAGCTAGTTTGCAGAAATATGTTATTTATACGCTGGTTAAGTCTGGACATTTTCAAGTTTTAAAATTAATTCTACATAGGGAATTGACTAGAAAACACTGACATACAAATAAATATTAGGCTTTCCAAATGGCTACAGTTTTGATAGTTTAGAAAAGAAATACAGTAAGCAAAGTGCCTAAGTTTCTATGTATGTTTTTTAACAAGATATGCAGAGAAGAAATAAACATTGTAAGCTGAATACAGCAGCCCAGCTCAGCAGCAAGTATCTTCTGAAGCAGAAATAACACCTCCACCAGTGTATACCATTGAGAACTCCAATATTACAGAGCTAATATGGTCCATGCTAACCTTAAAAAAGAAAAAGTGAACATTAAAAATATTTCAAGTATTATTATTATCTTTAAATGTGAAATAAAACTATTCTCTAGATATATATATTTATAAATAGTATATATATTGTTTATAAATATAAACATATTATATATAAATATTAGCAATATATATATATATATATATATATATATATATATATATATGTAAACAAGATCCTATTGTGATCTCTACACATCCTCTTGAGAGTTCATTCTTTTATCCCCGGCTTTGAAAAAATTTGTTATTTTATGAAATAGTTTATAAAAATATTTTTCCTACTTTCTACAATGGAAATCACATAATATGTTTTCAAATTATATATTTGCTTCTCATATTCTTTTGAATATTTTTAGTTCTATTAAAGGCATTATTCTACAGAAATGTACTACTGACTTTGGCATTCGCCACGTATTACTATTAATACATATTTTATAAAAGGTAGCTAGAGCTATAAAATTGAATTAACTTTAATAAATAAAACAGAAAACAATTCTACATATATTATGACATGACTAGATAGGGATCTATGGGATATCTGTCTTTAAAAGACAAAACTTGAGAAAGACACTAAGAATTTGTGTTTAATTTTTAAAAATCTTGGCCCATAAATTGTACATCTGAATACTATTATAACCAACGCAACCAAAGTAAGACTCAGGTTTGAAGGTCCTGATTTCCCCAATTCTAGCATTTATTTGCTACAATGAAAATCCAGCAGAATGACATAATACAGAGTGGGGCAAAAGAAGGTTTACAGATGTGAGTATGGGAAACACAGTTTATTCTTGTATTATTGTTTATTAATTAATTACTGTATTATTTTCCATACAAACAACTGTAAACCAACTTTTGCCCCCTAACCTCCCATGAAGGTTAGCATTATGAGATTTGACTTGCTTACATTTCAGAAGCGGTTGTATGAGGTTTTCATACTCTAGAATAATGTATTAGATACATTCTAAAATCAAAATTTTGTTAGAGAAAGAGACTTGTGTAGTAAGAAAACAAAGCATTAAAAGCTAAGTACTATCTTACATTTATCTAAACAAAGAAATTCAGTAAATTTACCTATTAATTCCATTTAATGACTATCTTGCTTAGAATTAGATGCTTTGCTTGAAGACACTGCTGCCAGAAGTCCACTTACAATTTCCCGTCTGATTTCCCCAACAATGGACTCTTTAATCTAGAATGGAAAAAGAGAAAAATAAGACCTTAGCAATATGACTATAAACCATTTTTTGTTTAAAAACAAAAACGTAAATAGCCCTTAACTTCTTCAATCACCTACAACACCAAGAAAACTACGACCTTCATGGGAGCCCTCATGCAGGACAGAGAGGGAGCGGGGAATCACACCCATCTATCCGCAAGCCCAGATCCGACTTCTAGCTCTGGTCTACTGCAACTCAGACAGCTACATCATAAAGCATCACACTGAAGCTGAGAACATTAGAAAACTTATTTTATAGATTAAAAACTTCTATTAAGCAGTTGCTTCATGGCACAAAATAACCTGGAAGAAGTAATTAAGTGTTAGGTTCACTTTTATCTTTTTATTAATGTCCACCATAATGTCCACCATGGTAATCAGCAGGACAATCAAGTGTTCTCATTGTCAAGAAAACCCATCAGTGGCAAAATAATATACAGGTACACGGTTTCTTTATACCAAGCAAAGGTGTAGTATCTAAAGAAGTTATTATTGTTCTAACACAACACACATGTCTTAAGTGGAAAGAAATGATTATTTATTACAAATTATTTTAAAACATGAAAACCATTCTTTAATGACCATAAATTCTAAAGAAATAAATTTTCTTTTAGTTGTCTGGTACGTTTGTTACCTTTCTGAAACTGTTGGAAAAAGCAAACAGACCTAGAGGCAATGACAACCCCATCCAGATTTTCTTCTCCAGATGCCCAAACACTGCACATGCCTATGGTGCCCTTTTCTCTCTTATGATACAGCATCACATCCAAATAGCTCTTTGTGAAGACTTTAAATGTGTATTTCCTGAAATAAACTGATAATGCCTTCCTAAATTAGCACTTGAGACACTCTCAACCAGCTTTTAAAAATTCTACATTTCCACAGTTTCCTGTCAGCCCGATCTATTTCCTAAAACGTTTCTAAGTACATCCTGAACACATTTCAACTGAAGTCTTTCCAAAAATGGCTCTGTATTAATCTGTCATGGAAAATTGGTACATAATACATAGATTTATACATTAAGTATACAAATAAATAAATGCTCCTTAGCTATCAACCATCTGTATTTTAATATATTCAAATAAATATAAGCTCCTCATTTTACCTTCTACCAATATTTTAACACTTTAAACATCATAAAAAGTTTTTGACATTCATAGCAATTTGGATCATTTTTTAAAAACTTTATTGTTTATGCTATTACAGTTGTCCCAATTTTTTTTCCCTTTGCTCCCTTCCACCCAGACCCTACTCCCCCAGGCAATCCCTACACCATTGTCCATGTCCATGGGTCAAGCACACAGATTTATTTTCTAAACAAATGTCTATTAGATACAATATTAACGAAAACCATAATCTCTTAGCCACAATACACAAGCACAAAGACAACAATGTGTGCTGAATCAGAACCACTGCAAACCCATATTTATAAGAGACAATTAGTAGCATACTTTCTCCCGTTCTGCTGTTCAATGCAATATGGCAATTTTATTAAATCTCTTCATTCTTCAACATTCAGAAAACAAACTTGTCAAAAAGTATTAATTATAAACCAAAAATGTGTGCCAACCTATCTGGAGAGTACGGACATTTACTGGAGTAAAGCAAGAAAGTCTCCACCATTAAAGATGTTATAATCTAAACAGGCACAAAATGAATATTGTTTCATAAAATATTAAGAGGAAAAATAATTTATTAATGTCATGAGAACAGAACAAATTTTGAAAAATGAGAGACCACTTTGGGCTAGGAGAAAATAAAAATTCTCAGAAAATGGCAGGCTTTTCCATAGCAGGTCATGAAAAAGGAAAGAAGATTTTAAAGGATAGTGAGAACAGAAACCTGCAGCAGGAGCACCCTAGATGAGAGGGTGCGAGCAAAAAGGAGTCTGGCTGACAAGATAGTTGCTGCTAGGGAGTGGAAAGAAATTAGAGTGGAAAGGGTAGGGTCAAATGCAGTGTTTACTGTGAGTTACTTCAGGGAGAGTACTGGGTGTCATTTATCAGTGTATCCTGGCATAAAGTAAGTGCTCAACTAACGTTTGAATGAATCAACGACAGAACAAGGGAGACAGGAAGAGAGCACAAGAATCAGAAACATATCACACATAAGAAACAGAAAGCAGAAAAACAAGACTCCAGACTAGCAGTAAATGCCTTCAACACTGTCTTGAATGAATTAATGTGTGGACAAATAAATTAATTCTAAAGTTCCCTGTTCTACAGAGAGGTTGGAAGGTTTAGGAGTGAGAAAACTCTAGTGGGATGGATGGTAAAGTTGCCTTTACGAGCACAATTTCCAAAGTGATACAGGCTGAAGACAGGGACCTAGAGATGAAGTGAGGAATGCTCACTGGCAATATAAAGAGACTGATGCAACTCTGAAGTGTGGGGCAACAGAGCCATTTAACAAGCATCCACTGAGTGTCAACTTCCGTGCAGCCATTACAGCAAGTGATCACTAACTGAAGTTATAACAAGAATACAGTCAAACTGGTTATTTACCAAAACACATGTTTAAAGCATGTCAGAGGAACGGTAATGGAGATACTAAACAGCATGAATCAAGCCTAGGAACTTCAGTAAATGAAGAACAACTCTCTAAACACAAAGCAATCTATGTTTACACTTTGATCATTTAATACTGTTGAATCTGCTACTGTGGGCATATGTCTGTTCATTCTACTAAGTAATCTTTTTTATTTATTTACTTTTTAAAAAGCAAGTAACTAAACAGGTCGAGGCCACTGATTACATATATCACAGACCACCTGGGCAAATGGGAGGAGTGTATTTTCCCCACTACAACATACACACTCTGCTTAGAAAAGGGGTATCTTTAATCTGATGTAAGCTTACTGAATGAGTGTATTAAACATATGTCTGAAACGACTTTCATTCAATACTGTTCTTTGAAAGAATTATACTGTATTAACACATTATAAATGAAAGAATTCTTTTTAAAAACTTTATATATGGTAAAATTATGGAAACAAAGACCTGACAGACATCATTGTTTTCATGCACCTGTGAGTGCAATCAGAAAACTTCCCAGAAAGCGTCTGCCAAACATGCTTAATCCCCACCTGCAAAACTGCTCAACCCAAGCTCATGGCTTGTTTCCTGAATAGCAGCTTTGTTAATAGGGTTAGGGGCCCAGCATTTACTGGGAAGACAGAATAGAATTTAATTTAATATTCTTTGGGGCTAAAGCAATAAGCTTAACAAAATTGGAATTCAGTACCAAGTGTATTTGGGTAAAAAGATTATGGATTTGAAATAAATGAATTAAAAAATGATCTGAATTTTAAATATTCTGTAAACAAAATTTAACAGAATACCACTGCAACCGAGCTAAGATGATATTAACAAGTTAATTTTTTCAGTATAGATGGCACTGGACTAATTGATCAATTAATATATGCTTTTCAAGTGCTTCAAAATAGTTTATTTTATTAAGTACACCAATTTCTTCTTTCATCTTATTTGATCTATGTATTTTGTTTGGTAAGTCACTCTTTTTTTTGTAGACAGTAAATGGATAAATGTTAAGCCCAACTTCCCCCAACTTAAGCCAAATTCGAATTAGGGAGTTTCTAATTAACAGGTTTAGCAACAGATTCTGAAAAGTTTCTGAAACATCTGTCTTGCATGTCAGTTTAAATGTCTTCGAATTACAAAATCTCCCCTATTTAATGGGAGGTTCTTTTAGATGCTCAGGTAATTCTTTAGGACCAGGAGAACAACCAACTTCATATAAGCTATGTTCTGAGTCTTTGAATCAATGTTCTCATCCTGAAATGACTCACTCCTAGGAAATCACTTACAGCACACATCAGGCCATCCATTAACGACTTTAAAACTGAGGACTCCAGTTTGCATTAAGGAGAATTTGTGATAAATGGGTAACATAGAGTTAAGTTCTCAAGGAAAACTTTCAAACCAAAGCAAGCTAAAGGGAACAAAAATATCCCATTTCTAAGGGGAAAAAAAAGTACTTTAAAACTTACTTCCCGATTAACAAATGACAGCATGAAGAAAAACAATTACTTAATTTCACTCAAAAATTGATCTTTGACATGAAACAAAGAAATAAAAATAGATAATCAGTCATTCCTAACGGGGCAAGGTACACATACAGAACTGGATAAACATTAGCTAGTCACAACCAACTTACAAGAATAATTACATCTGTAGGACAAATAACTTTATAGAAATAAGACCTTTTAAACTTAAGTTGGTATCTCATGTCAAGAAAAGAAATTACATACATCCAGTCTCCTGCTATAATGCTTATTTTGAAAATGTGAATTTCTCTCAAACTTGACTGAAATATTAAGAAATGACTTGGTCCCCCCTTTTAACTATACGAGGTCTGTCCAGAAAGTATCCATCCATATAATATGCAAAACACATTTACTGAAAAAGATCCAAGATACATGGTACTTAGAAACATGATACATAGGACAATGATGCCTCACTCCCCTTAAAAGTAGGCACCTTGTGACCTCACACAGGTCTCCCAATCGCCATCAGATGCCCTTTCATATATTCCTGAATCTCACTGATGGTCTGATATCTCTTCCCTCTGAAAGGTGACTCTAGTTTTGGGAAAAGCCAGAAGTCGCAGGGTAGCAAATCTGGGCTGTAGGGAAGTTGAGTCACCCGAGTGATTTGATATTTTGCCAAAAAACTCTGCACAAGACATGATGCATGAGCAGGCGTACTGTCATGATAAAGCGGCCAATCACCAGTTGCTCATAGCTGTGGGCTTCTGAATCATCCAGTTTCCACAAAGTAATGTTCAACCTTGATGCAAAATTTGATGCCGATTTGTTGCTCTACTCACTCAGTCATTTTGAATGCGAATGGCCACACAGTACACGTGCTCACTCAGCAGAGTCTACCACCCCCACTGATTAGTGCAGTGAAGTCGGCATTATTCACTCATGGTGTTCCAGTCCACTGTCCTTGGCTGCCAGGCTACATCTATGTTATGCAAACCATTCCCATTATATTAACAATGGCTAGACTTTTTCCAGACAGACCTCATACATACTATTTGTTCTTATTACCTGATCTTAGTGCCAAAAACAAATACTTTGCTAATTTTCTTAATTAAATTTTGATCTTTTACTACTCACCTTCCTAATTCTTTGTAGTTCTTCGGTTACCTAGAACTATGGTCAAATGTTTCAGGTTTGCACACTGCTATCCTCCAGGGTAAACCTTTTCATTCTGCACTTCTATCATTGAGCAATTCATATAATTTCCATATTTGCCCACCCATTAAATCAAACAGATCAAATTATTGACATATTTTAAAGTGACAACACCCTTTTCTCATGTCAATTGACATTATAAAATGACATTATTAAGACCCTGGAAGATATCTAAATTGTAACCCCTCATTAATGTAAATGTGGAAACAGAGATCTAAAGAGTTTTCATGTGTTTATATATTCAAAATCTACAAACCCCCTCTTCACCAAAGTGAGTAATACAGAACTGAAATTTCTCTGTACTATGAAATTTACATAAATGCCACTACCAATTATTTCTGAAAATCTTAATAGACATAAGCAGGACCAAAGAGAAGGTTAATTTAAAAGCTTTCTGAAAATTACTGAATACAATGAATCAAAGGAATATCTTATAATGTTTAAATAAAACCTCCTCCAACACATATCACAAAATAAATTATTAAGCATGGATTTTACTCACTTCACGTATGACTTGTTGCAACTCATCTTGCTCTGCATTTTTATGCATTTCTTCAGCAGCTGGAGTTAAAGGGGTTTTTGCATACCCTTCTTCCACTTCAGGTTTAGGTCCTACAGCCTCTGAGGTTTCTTCAGCTGCTCCAACTTCCTCAGAACTTTCCACTTCTGGAGGCGTCTGCACAGAGCCTGCTCTGGAAGGAGCGGTTGGCGTCAGGGCCACTGATGCTCGGAATACTTTCTTGCGTGGAACCCTGTGGGCCTTGTGTTTGTGTGCTGAGTCACTAGAAGGTATCCCGGGTCTTCTATTAGCATGAGCAGGGCTAGAACACACAGAAGAGGACTCTGATGTTGCTTGGGAGAAAACAGATTCTGAGCTTTCTCCAGGAGGAATTTCAAATCCCATTTCTCCAAGGCCCAGTTCAGACTTCAGGTATGACTGTTCCCGCATCAGTTCAGTGACCTGGAGATCAGAAAAATTGTAATTTTCTCTCTTGAATTAAGATGGATAGTTAAAAAAACTAAAATCCTAGCTGTATTGCTAAAAGTCACTTCCTTGTAAGCATGTGATTCTAATTTATTCACTTAGTAACTACTCAATTTCATTTGCAATAATAGCAAAGAAAATTTAAATTCATAGTGAGATCAATCCATAAAATGTGTAACTAGAATACCTAGTTGGATGAAATTTTACTTGTTACTACATGGGTGTCCAAATTACTTATAGGAGAGAGTAGCAAAAAACAAAATAGCTACTTAAAATGCTTTTGCCCCCAAACTAATTTGTGTAATATATAATAAAAATCAGACTTTTGTTCGAAAAGTAATCATCTTATAGATCCAAGTACCTAACGCACCTGGAACCAGACTTAAAAGGACTTTTCCGAGAAGTAAAACTTAAATACTTTTTATGATGCAGTATCTCCTTTAGGCCAAAAGATAAATCAATTATGCACTTTACTGGCTTTCTAATGGCCTAACGTGGCAAGGGACTTGCGGAAGTGCCAAACTCACTTCCAATCAATTTAAATAATGCATCAAATTCTGTATTTAAAAACATATTTAATCTGCACTAGGAAAGTTGTGTGTTTATAGAATGTCTCATCCCCGTCCCCAGCGATTTAGAAGGAGAGAGGGGCTTACTGGCTCCATCATATTCAGTGGAGGAGAGTACGACAAGTTATCAGCGCTTCGACTGCCGCACATTCCCTGGAAAAGAAAGACTGTGTCTATGAACATTCATTTTTCAAACCAAAGCTGTTTTATAACAAAATACATTAGCTAATTATGATCCCGAAGCATTCCTTTATGTCACAAAGGCCATTCTCGACCATCATGGAACCCAATAAGATGTGCTGTTGTGACCGAAGGTGCATGGCACCCACTGTCACCGACACACTCCCCAGAATGATGGGTCAAAACCTTCGTGGAAGAAAACAGTCGTTAATGATGCAGGATGTTCATACTCTCTGCTATCCACACCTATGTGCACACACACCCAGTTCTATTCTACTGGGTCTACTCCTTATGTGCACATACCTGTGTGTGTGACCACCCATTTACTTATAACGAAATCAAGTATGTTGTTCAGGTAACAGGAAAATTCACTATGTCAACACTTCAAAACAGTACATTCTACAACTACAAAATTTTGGCAAAAATAAGGATACAACTGTTGAAGTTCATATTTTATCGGAAGGCACATGGGAAGTATAAAAAAGTAGTACTTTTTTAAGTATAAACAGTGTTTCTTTTTATGCTCTTGATGGTACACATTTTCTGCCTTTACAAAGATCTCATTTGATTCCTTAAAAACATATAAAAAGAATCCCAAATAAAGGAAAGCTTTAAGAAAACATTTATTCAAAGTAAGAAAAAAGGTGAAATATATATTTATATTCTTTGTAATTACATACAGTAATTAAAATCTAAATGTAATTACATACAGTAATTAAAATCTAAATATAGTAACCCACTATCATCCTTCTTTAAAACCCCTAAACTTTTGCATTGCTTCTTATTCTCGATTACTAAAAATTATGATTAAAATTTTTCAATGTATTTCTAAATATACTAAATATTTAAGACCATGATCACAATGTGTACATTCAACTGATTTGGGGGAAAGGCTCCTTAAACATTCTGTGTGCCTCTAATGCCATTAAAATAAGTTTCTAAGTTAAGGCATTTGTCTTAAATCCTACGGATCACTGTAAAACCCTCACTGACGATGACAGCGCCCAGGGCACCCACTTACCGCCAGCGCTGCAGGGCGGAAGGAAAAAGGACTGTGCCTGGAGCGCAGCTGTTCCTCCAGGCCCAGCAACCGCTCCTCTAGCTGCAGTTCCAGATCTTCAAGTTCTATCCGGACTGAATTTCGCAAACTCTGGAGCTGGTCAACTTCATACCTATTGGCACGGTGACAGGCACAGAGTTAGAATTAAGTGGTAGGGGGTTCAGTGGAGTTACCAGCAAGTAGTGGAATATAAGTTCTAGAAACGGCATGACAGCAACTGCAATGGGTGTGACCTCCAGGACAACTGGCGTTCCTCCCTCTACCCTTTCTCACAAACATCCCAAACACTAAAAACAATTGACAACCATTGTCTTCCTTAACACACTGAAGGCAGGGAAGTTTACTTAGCCAAACACTATGCCTAATTTTATTCACACCGGTTCACAAAACAGGTAAAGGGTGCCCAGCAGTAGAAGTAAAACCTAGCTGTAAAAAAAAGTTGACAATGCTTTCTAGAATAAAAAATGCTGAGTTACAATGAGACAAAATGAACTTTTACCTTTCCTCCTCAGTCATATGATGATAAACCATGGTTTGCTGACGCAGCATTGCCAATTCTAAATCCATCATTTGCGTTCTAAACAAATTCAGGCTCCGCCTCATTACCTGGAGCTCCTGAAAAGTATTCTAAAACACAATGCAACAAAATTACACTGAGGAATCATTCAAATTACTCTGTGACACAATGATTTAAGTGAGAACTTACTTCATAAAGAGGTAGAACGGATGATTTCTGAGCACTATACGGAGCAGCAGCAAGCTCAGGTCCTCTCATAGGGTACTTCAAAAAAGTAAAAGCATGGTTACAAATCAAAGCTACAGCGACTACTTCCAAATCACTTAAAGTGTTAAAAAGGTGGAAACTAAGGTCTTCATCTTTCTCTTTGAGGCAAAAATAATGATAAAAAATGTAAGAAAACTTTGTATTGTAAGCAAGAGCTAAATAAATCAGTCCTTCTTGTTAACCTATGACTCCTATCTGTTCCAGGTATAAGTCAGTCTATTTGCAACAAGGCTGAATGAAGCAAAGGAATATACATAGTTCATCTATGTCTTATAGGACTTGCTGCTTGCCTTGAGAAAGTAGAAAAATAAAACTCAAAATCATTCTGAAATAACAGAACTACTGACTTGGGCAGCAATCGATGATTCTCATTCTTGGTCACTTGGGCATCTATGGCATCACTGTTTTACTCAATGAAGAAAAAAGATGAAAGGCATACCCAGCCTTCAAGCGTTCTCACAGTGTGAGGAAGAAATAAAAAACAAGTTAAAAAATTACTAAAATATTGGGGTGGAGGAGAGTGCTATGATGAAGACATACAAAAATCCAGATTAGGGGAGTATGCATTCCCAGAGGTGCTGACGCCTGAGCTAAGCCCTAACTGTAAACAGGACTTGGTCAGGCAAAGAAGGGCAGGGCATTCCAGGTTAAAAAAAAAGTGCCAGGTGTAAAAACAGACACCTAGGCGAGCACAACTATTTAGAGGCCTGCACGCAGTCCAATCATGGCTGGAGCACATGCACAAGCAGTAAGTCTGGAAAGACAGGCAGAGCCCAGGTCATGAAGACCACCTGTCTATTGAGAGGGGGCATGGAAATTAACTAGCTGAGTCACTGGTGGGACATCCAAGAGGGCAAGAGCACACCTAGAGCAGCAGAACAAGCTGGCCTAGAAAGAAAGGCACAGGTCAACAGAACCCTGGGAATCCCCAGCTTCACACAAATACAGTTGAAAGGTTAAATGTCTCACCCAAGATAAAACTAAATTTTGTAAAGAAGAAAAACACCCACATTCTGGTTAGACTGAAAATCATTAGGAGATAACTGTCATGAGGAAAAAATCTGTATTTCAAAGAAAGTATATTTTACTACATAATTCAAAGAGTTGTAACTTTAATTTTTACTTTCAAAGTGGCTTCCTGTCTATTATCATCATGAGAAGACACTATACACACTCAAGCCTTCCTCACTCTGAGCTGAACTCTCTGATCATCGCATTACACTGCCATTTTCTTCGTTTCCTTAACTGTCTACACATTAGTTAGAAAGAGAGTTAGAAAAGAAATGTGAAATATGAAAGGGAAACTTAAGAACAACTTACTTATTTTCAAAGATTTTTAGGGGGAATTTTTTCCAGCCCACTAACAGTGGAGAGGAATGACTAAAAGTGACAAGATACACAGACTATTCATATTCATATTCACGCTTTACCTGATTTTTTTTTTCCTTTTCTGGAGTTGTTTCAGCCTTTGAACCCAGTGGAAGCAGCCTAATTTTGTGCCAGGAGTCAGTAGGTGAAGAGGAAAGCTTAGTCAGAGAGCTACGAGCAGAACCAGAGCGCACGGCGACACTGAAGCCAAGGGGAGGAACACTTAGAAAGGAAGAGGTGGTGCACGCTGTCAAATGGCAGAGAAAAGGAGAGAAAGTACTTGAGAGGGAAGACTTTTTAATAATACGGACAACTTGACCAAGGCAGAGAATGGAGCAGAGGTTAAAGGGAGGATACCTGAAGGAAAAATCTCTTCTCTACAAGGGAGATTATAAACAGAGAGATGAACCTCATTCAGCATTAGTTACAGTCTTTCCTGAGACAGGAGGGAAGAGTACAGGAGGGCAGATATAGATAATTTTAGGCATGGGAGAAAATGAAGCTGAGGAAGTTCATATCTAATGGGTCTTAGGTTCTCAGTAAATGAAGAGGTGCTCATATCGATAAAAGAAAAAAAGGAACATTAAGAAAAATATGCTTTGTCTCATACCTGTGATAGATTCTGCAGTGAATTTCTAATATCATGTAATACTCTTCGTAACTGCATTTCGATGGTAGAAGGGGGGTTCACAGAACCTGCTCGGGAAGGGTAGGCAGCATGTCTATGTGAGTAAGAACACCCGAGAGGGGAGGTGAAGGCACTGCAGGTGGCACCGGATATGTTGGGGACACTCCGAGTGCTCAGAGTCCTCATGTGCTCACACAGGGGCCGCTCTTGCCACTCCGAGTGCACGGAGTACAGGGAGCAGGTGGACTGAGATATAGGTGCCGGGACGTGCAATGAGCAAGGGGGAGTCCTTTGATGACGACACTCCTCCAACTGGTTCGCCTCCCTCTGAGGGGCTTCTTCTTGGCTGGCAGAGGACGAGGACGGAGGGATGAAAATAGTGGATTTAACTGAAGACTGACCATCAGGCTCAATCACTTCTTTTTCTAATGTCTGTTCCTCTTCAGGTGTGTACTTGTAGGTGAAGGAAGGTGGACTGCATCTGGTCTCTTTTCCTGGGGACAACCGAACATTGACAGAGGACACCACCCTTACTGGGCTCAATAAGGTGGCTGGTAAAGACTGAGACCTCCTTAGAGGATAGCCAGCTTTTGCAAGTAAGTATCTCTTTTTTAACAGGTCTTTAGATTTTATCAAGCTCCGCCCTACTCTTTGATTAGACAAACCACAGATCTTCATTTGAGCTCTTTGCAAAGCTGTATTAACTCTGTCCACAGAAGAGGGAGGTGCAGATATACTTTCAGAGCCTTTTTCACTGCATTTAGCTTCAATAGAAGCCAATGATTTAAGAATATGGTGTGTGGTATACTGAACAAATTCACAGTCAATGCTTTTATCCACATCACTTTCAGCACTTGCTTCCCTTAGCAGTTCCTCTGGCTGTGCTGGAGATGAGTCCTCTTTCACTTCAGTGACCCGATCCCCCACACTACAGGCGGACTGCTTATTTCCTGCGTTCTCCACAGTCCCACACTGGGGGATATCCTGGCTATCTGACCTTCTCTCCTCAGCAACTGTTGCTGCCACCTCTCTTCCCTTCTGAAGAGGAATGAGAGACTCCTCCCCTGATTCATTAAAGTAAGGCTGGTCGTGTACTGTTGGTGTGGCAAGGTTTTCCCCAAATGAAGTGACTGTCGTCTCACTGTCACAACTGTCAGCACTACTCCCCATGGCTTGCAAGGAATCGTGAACCTGTGGAAGAAAAACAGTTGGGCAGATGAAAAATTCAAATAAATATCATCAACAAAATGCCAGGGAGATACAACACTTCCACACTCTTAGGGTCTCCAACCTCTGTAGTGAACCTGGTGCTGGTCAAGACTTGCTTCACTGCCCCGGTCAGCGACCCCTTCGCTGTCTCACTGTACATATTCTAGACCTTTACTGTTTTCCTTAAATTCCCTTGTCAACATCCATCTCATTTTCTTCCCACACGTGACACTGACTCAGAAAAAATAGACAAAAATTGCTTAGCTTTCTTCCGCAACACCTACAAATTTCTCCATCATTTCCCATCATTCCCTCCTCTATATTCTGAAAAGGAAACTGTCTCCTTTTTCAGAGCTAATCCCTCCAACCTGTCCTTCTGATCACATCCTCCCAGGACTCGGGTATTTCCCCACGTTTCATACCAGATTTTTCTGCAACCAACTCTCTTCTCTTAGGGCCCCTTCCTTAACAACTTCCCTAAATCCCTGCTGTATGAACACAAAAAGACCTGTCCCCTGTAAGCTATCATTCTTCCTTGAAAAAACAGTCAGCATTCCTATCTTCTCTTCCTTGTCATCCAATTACTGTCCAATCGTGTTCCTGACTCATTAATCCATCAGAACCATTCATTCAACTACTCAATTTCCAAACCACCACATTCTCGCCTTTGCACTCCAATGGTCACAACTTTCCTTTGAAAAGCTTCTCCTCCATCTCCCAGTGTTTCTGCCCAGTGAATTATTCTTTCTGAGTCTGCTTAGACATTTCTTGTATGTCTACCTTAATGCTGTTTCTAAGGGCTCTTCAGGGGGCTCTTTTTCTCTTATCCAATTTTCTTTAAAATCTGCATAAAGTTGTTTTGAACACTTTTCATACACATTCTGTGTACTGCACACACAGATTATATTCTCCTTGAGAACAAAGATTTGTTTAACTTCTAGGTTATCTAACATATTCTCAGAGAAAAGCCATATAATAATCAGTAAGCTATGGATTCACACTTAATGTTAGTTATTATTCACAATTATTGAAAAACACTAAAATAGAATGAAGGTAAAAAATGAAAGAAAATAACAGATAGATTAGGTTAATGATTGAAATAACCTGTTTACTAGTGGTCCAAAAATAAACGAAGCTTTTATTTTTGCTGTTTTTAAAAATATCAAATCAGAGAGAGATAAAGAATTAGTAAAACCTAAAATTTGTAACTTAGATTAAGTCTGCATCCCAGAAAAAATATTTATTCTTATTTTCATTTGAAAAATAAAGATATCACAGAATCAGTCTTGAAATACATGTGTACTAAAAAAATGCCTAAATATGAAGGAGTTAGTCATAGTGCCTCTACCGTAGAGCTTTGTACCTGAAGATGGTTAAGGGAGACACAGTCCGTGGGGTCTTCAGCAAAACCACTGCTGTCCGAATGCTGGCTCCCGGAGCGCAGCAGGTGATCTGCCACAGGAAACACAGTTATACGGCACCGTTAGATATGCCTCTAATGAGAGCAACATAACAGATACGTGGTTCCCAACAAACACAGGACACGAAACATTGATTCTGTCTTAGAAAAATATGCACCACTTATGCAAAATTATAGTTTCAAAGCACAGGAGTTAAGTCAATTCAAACAAAAACTGAATTGGACCTATCAGAGATTCTCCATGTTCAGTTGCTAACTAAGCTCTAAATATAATGTATTTTGGTCAGTCCAATTAATGTTTTATCTTTGGAGGACAACTGTTTGAAATAAAAAATGGCCCTAATAAAATAAAAGTCCCAAAATAAATCATTTCCATTATGTAAATGTGTTAAAGAGAAATATGTAAATATGGAGTAGGTGAAATTAGAACTTTAAATGTAGTATATAAAAACTTCTATTACCTTGCTAATAAGAAAATAAAAATATAATTAAGACTAGTAAGTTAAATAATTTGTGTGCAAGGGTACCGAAATGTTGCTAATGTTTCAAATGATACAAACATTTCTAAGTTACAAGACAATTTTTTCATAACAACTGCATAAAGCTCAAACAGGTTCAACTATTATATAATATTGTTAATCTTATAAAAACCCTGAATAGTTTTTGGTCCCAAAACTCTAATTCCCAGTTAGCATAACCTAAAAACAAAACTGTTAAGTATGTAAAAAGGCCAACCGAGCACAGCACGTGGGTCACACACCCACCCACACTCCCAGCACCACAGGGGAGAGGCTTTACAATCAGTACGTTTATTTACTACAGGAGATGCTTCACGGGGTGGCCAAGTTCTGCAGCACTTCCGAAGCAACAGGCTACACAGAGACTACTTACCCAATCTACATTCATGTAAGAGTTGAATGATAGAAATAACAAACTCCACAATATGTTTGAATAAAATCCAAAATCAATCAAAGTTTGCCTGACTTTGAAAAACACCGTACCACAGCTTCAATTTCAAACTAGGGCACCGTGGAATGGAGAAATTTTTTTCTCATTAATAATTTAGAATACTTCTGTAATATCATTTGGAAGTTAATAAGAATGCATAATAAAAGTATAAGAAATTGATCCCTATCTGTGATAAATCTAGGCAGACTAGAGTAATTGTGAAACTGAACTGGAGTAAGTGGTTAGTTACCAGAGGTACTAATTATGCATTACATTAACTGAGAAAAGGACCAACATTTTATGTTACAGCAAATCACCTTAATTATGTACATGTCTTTTTTTTAATTACACTATAAGCATGCTGAAGACTGGAGCCTTCTTTATTCTTCTTTGTATCCCATTATCTAGCACAAGCTAACAATAAAAAGTGCTTGTTGAATGAATCAGTGATAACTATTCTCCTTAAAGGAACAACAGAATTATGCAATCACTTAAAGGATTTAGCAGTGAAACTGCCTATCTGGTTGGGCAAAAGGCAAGCTGCCAGAGAGTCCAGGAAAGCCTGAGTGACCAGCTGTGCTCAGGTCCTCTCTGCTAAGACCCATTTGATCTGCAGTAGAGCAGTGCATGCTGAGTTCCTCTCTCTGTGGTCAGCCCTGAGTTCACACAGGTACGGTCAGAGTGCACACTGCCCAGACTTCAAAGCAGGTGTCGGGCAGTGGAAAGAACACAGAGGCCTGGGTTCAAGTTCCTGCTTTATTTCTGTAAGCAACCACTTCTCTCCTCTGCAAAGCAGAGTAATAATTGTCCTCTCTATCTCACAAGCTCACTTTAGGAACTAAGCACAGTGCAGGTAAAACTATTCCGTAAGCTGTAAATCACAATCTAGGTTCTCTAGTTAGACATTTATTTCAGTTTCACAAAAAGCACTGTTCTCCACAGAAAAAGGTGGAACTAAAAGGAAACAGACCTCTGTCCCAGCTGAAGAGATAAGACATTTCTCACTAAAAACTGGACAGTTAGAGCAAACTTAGAACAAAACAAAATCTGGAAATTTTACTTGACCAGTATCATAAAGAAACACAACAGAACACCTGTATACTTTCCTAAAGAAAACACTGTTTCTCCTCTGTAATCAGGAAAATTTTGCACTGCTCTCAACACATCCCCCGAGTTGGTAGCCATGCCATGAGTTGAGCCACTCAACTGTTCTGGGCCTCTCAGTGTGGAGGATTTCAGGTTAAAATCACTGTAATTTCAAAAGTCCTACTAATACAGTGTAAAATATTTTTATACCTACACTTTATGTATTTTCACTAAAGTTGTAAAATAAATACGTTGCCAACGATTCTAATTCTGCAATTATGATTAATCTAAGATACATATGTGCATTATCAAAATTTGATGGCTACCTTCAAAAATGATTAAAACACTACATTGTTCTCTTTCCCTGTCTCTCATAAAACTATTTTACTGTTAATTATAAAAGTGTGATTCATAAAAATGTTAACATTTTTACTTTTGACACCAGAAATAAGAGACCCTATAAGAGGAAGAAACCGGGATGTGAATACAAACCACATTCTATCTTTCCTATAGAAAGCTTATGTTTGAAAGACCTTAAAGTAATTATACTGTTATTTAAATGTGTAAAATTTGCTCACATCCAAGTAATATGGACAAACTAGCCAAATGTAAGGGATTTCAACCTTGAACAAATCAGACAGCAAATAGCAAACAGGTTTTAGGTAGAATCTTGTAATTTTTTAGCTATGAATCCATTTAAGAATAAGAAATAGTCTACAGACATAAGAGTGGAATGACCAAGATACTATTACCCCTTTGGACACAGGGCGATCTGCTTTTTCCAACATATTCCTTGACTACCCATCTAAAGCAAAGATTCCCTGATGGCCGTGAACTCTGTCTTACAGTTCAGAAACACGTACATGTATTTAGGCACTTACAAGGACAAGAAAGTAAATAGAGAATTTCGTTCTATGTCTTATGAGAGAACTGTGGTGACCTAGTACGCAGAGCTCATGTTTCTTAGTACCATATTGCAATAAAAGAAAAATTATATGCAAATTGTCTCTTATGAAGTCATTTCAGAGATCAGAAGAAAACAAACATGTAATTTCCTATTCTAGGAACATACATATGAATCTTTGCTTTAAAAAAAAGGGTGGTTCAGCATGTGTAAAGTTCTCAAAATAAACAGTCCTACCTCCAGTGGTCATTTTAACTTCTTTCTCTCCTTTTCTCTAAATCTCAAAACTCTGTGGCTTTAAAGAAGATCAGACATTGTTTTCTTATTATAAATTAAAAGTGAAAGAAATGGATTCAAAGGTCCTTTGGTCAATAATTAATAATTCAAAAGAAGACAGACATCTACAGCCATTCACCTTTGATCCATAGTTTGAATTTAATTTAACTAGCATTAACTATTGCTGAGATGTTGGTGTTTTTTGCCAGAGGCATATTCATATACCACACCTAGAAGCCATATTTAAATAATGAAAGCCCAGGGGTAGATAACACAAGTGTATATTTTAATCATAACCATGTAAAAATGTCAGCTTGAATCTGCTGCTCTTCCTATCACTTCCCATCTAGCCCTATGCAGAACTGGAAAATATTTAAAGTGCACAGAATTGTGTGACAAGGTCATTAGAGGATAAGCAAACTAAAATTAATTTATGAGCACGAAAGTCTTCAAGAATACAAAAAATTCTGGAACCATACAATAATGAAGCACACATACCTATGTTGACTGTCTTTTTACACTTTTATGTACTACAGATACTGGTGGGTAAAATCCCTTTTCCAAACCAATTGATAACACTTCGGTAATGTGCTTGGGATCCGGGGGACACTGGTCTACTCACCTCTTTTTGACTTAGTGAGACCTAGCTGGTAAGTGGCTGGAACATGAGGAGCTTCTCCCTCCGTACTCTGAACCTAAAGAAGAGTTTTAAGTAATTAAAACTTAAAGAATCTATGGAGAAGAATACTTCTTGATAATCATTTGTTAAAAAAATCACCTAACTAAAAGAGTACCAAAGCTTCATATATTTAAAAATTGCAAGACATCATTATCTCAAAATTGTTAGAATGCCCCAAATCTATTTTCCAGTGAAGAACAGGAATGCAAGTTTGCAGCTAGGAAAGATAAATGACTACATGTATAAACTACCTCATTAAAAAAAGTTGTTATGATATGAAACATAGACCCATAAAAAAAGTTCTTCCCTAAATGTTGAATTTCAACACACAAGGCCAGTCCCTGGAGCAGTGCTGACTGGCTCACTGCAGCACACCAGGGTGGCTGACACACCGTCGAGGCAAGCGCAAGTCCCTGAAAGCCATCTCTGAAACAGGCCACACTGCGCTCACGCTGCAAAATTCTATGATATCCCACAAATTTGGGGGGATCAAAATTGCCTGTATGTAAGTCTTCTTTGTCCAGACATAATTGTTTTTTCAAGACATAACCTGGTACTACTAAGTGGAAAAGCAGGTTTCATTACAGAATGAAATGTTGAAAGACCCTTATCCATAATTCCTCCCAGAAAACTGTCCAAAGAAGGCATCAAATCCACAAAAGCTGTCTCTTTACATTGTCATTTTTCCCCCACCTGGACAACTACCTACTTAAGGAATTTTCAGATTCCTTATTCACCGCACCCACCCTTCAAATACTCTAACTCTTCTAACACAACTCACTCTACATTAAGATTGAACACTGGCCCATTGTTGGGGGGAATACTAATTCCCAACACTTTCACCCCGTGATGATTAGTACTTAAAATAATAATAAAATCCTAGTAATGAGGGCAAACTAGCCAAATCATGGGATTTCAATCTTGAACAAACCAGAGCAATTAGCAAACAGGTTTTAGTTAAAACCCTGGTAGTTTTGAGCTATGAATCCATTCAAGAGTAAGAAATATCACATATGAATGCCAGTGGAATGGCCAACATGAAAAAAAGCTCAGAGGTTAAATGTGCTACTACCTAATTTAAAACCTGATCTGATTTGTGATGTCTTTGTTCTGAACAGTTCCATGAATCCACGTTCATAAATTTGAAAACTGAAAGCACACTAACCATTTAAAACCATCTCCTATAAATCACATATAAAATAGTTTCTACTTTTCTTTGTTACTGAAGCATTATAATATATTCTTCAAAGCAGCAGACATAAGTTCAACAGGAAAACCATTGTTTTCTGTGCAAGGAAAGAAAATGCATTTTCTTTTTATATTCAACAAAGGGTCTATTATTAGTCTCTATTTAGGCCTACCCTACTTCAAAGTGTTTTCTATAAAGTAAATATCAAACAGACCAAAAAGTACAAAACAAATACAAATGTCTCTTTAATTATATTCTAGGAATCTCGATTTAGGCACAGCATGATGATATAGCAAATTATAAACTCTCATTTTTAAATATAGATTTATTATATATTTGTTCCTTAGATTTACAAAATTAATCACAAAATAAAAACCCCATGACTTGAATGAATATGTATCTCAGTATAATTTCCGTCAAGATGCTTCTCTATGGCAGAAAAAATATATCAATCAATCGCTCTATTCCCTTTCTCCTTTCACCACAAACCCCATAACTAACTGAACGAAAATGGACCTTAAAAAAAAACAGAAAGTGTCATATTTTACTAATAAAACCATTAAAGTCAGGATCCTTTTGCACACTTACTCAGCAAAATCATCAATCACCTTGTGGAAGGCAGAAACAGACACACTGGTGATAATGGCTAAATTTCATAGCTGGCTACATTTTACTATTAGTCACAGATGTGCAAAGGAAGGCAGTCATATTTGAGATGGGGTGCACAACAGAAAATTATGGCACAAACATATAATTTATATTTACGTGACATGATCTTCCCTATTCAATGGTTTCCATTCCAGGTAGAATTCTGGTCATTTGCTACCGGTTGCCATTCATTCAATTAACTATAACTCAATAATGAAAACTGAACTGAGTGACAGAGAATGGGCGTTCATTATACTATTTTCTCCAATCTTTGTGTAAGCTTAAAACTTTTATTTTTTTATTGATTTTTTGGGGTGACATTGGCTGATAAAATTATATAGGTTTCAGGGGTACAATTCTATAACACATCATCTGTATATTATATTGTGTGAAACTTCTCATATTTAAAATGACAGGGAGGAAAAAAAAACCTTAAGCCCCTCCCTCACTAAACCAAAATGACAAAATCACTTGATCTCAGTGTTTTAGGGTATAAAGCTTTAGAAGTAATCCACACATTTGAGTTACTTCATTTAAAAAATGTTTTAAGAAAACAAAGGCCATGCCTTTTGAACTAATGTCCTGTTGCCATGGCAGACACATACTTTGTTGTTTTGTTTTTTAACACCTGTCACATGTATCTTTCAGGCACAACTATTGTATTGTGTTTTACAGAGCAACAATACATGGAATGTTCTAACCCAAATAACGCTTCCTCTCAGGTATCAAAAGACCTCTACAAAAGTTTTTTTAAAAAGAAAATCAAAAGTGGAGCTTTAGAAATTACAGTTCTGTCTAATATTTAATGACATCTCAAAAAGATTCAGAGGAAAGCATGATTTTTCCAAAGGAGTACTATGGGCGCTGCACCCATCACATGACTTCCCGTTTATTGTCTGTGAGATTATCTCAGTTTTCCTAACTGCAAAATAAACAGTGACATTCCAATCTCACAGGTCCTTAGGAAGATCGAATGTTATTTTAAGTATTTTGAGACAGTAAAGTGGGAATGATCTACCACAAAGCTCTCTCTTGCACCCTCCAGGAACTCCCTATAGGGACTTCCCTGGGCCCTTCCCTTCCTTAAGGCACTGCTATGGCAGGGAAGATAACCACGTTCAGAAAGGTGATGGGGAAACACAATGGTCGTGTAATGTCAATGTTAGGGAGGGAAAAAGGCTTTCTCATCTGCAAAGAGAGACCAAAAAATGAACTCAAAGCACTCATTTCGTGCTAATTTATGATTCTACAATTAATTGTAAATGTTTATCTTAAAGAGGAACCTTTCGAGTTTTAAAAACACATATACACACATATGGTTTACTTTCACTGTTAGGTAAATGCTTTTTTTTAAAAAAAAAGCTAACCTACTCTTTTAGATAAATATCAAATAACAAAACTTAGTGGTTAATTGGGCTTTGAAGACATTGGTACAATGCCATGGGTTAGAGTTCATATTTTATTGCTGAAACAATACTTGCCTTCAAAATACATACAGTTAAATTCGAAAGGTCAAATGCACAACATAACTGATTGATTTGGGGTCACTTTAACTCAGGCCAGTAAATACAATAAAAGGAATCCTTAAATTCAATGGCTAAAATAAGTACAGTAAGTCCTCATTTAACATTGCTGACAAGTTGTGCAACTTTAAGCAAAATGATGTATAATAAAACCAAACCCATAGGCTAGCTAGTTAATATAAACAAGAGTTAAGTTCCTATGGCATCTCATCAACATTATAACCAAACAATGTTGAGTAAAATAATGTTAATCGAGGACTGGTTGTAATGAAGTACATTAATTAAATCAGCAATCAGTGTGAAGACAGGAATTAGAAACACTTAGTAAAACTCTGATAGCTTAAAAATTTATGTATACTTCCAATATCTGTATTTGAATATAAATTCATTTACAGAATAAAGAAATACAGAACACTCTATTTACAAAAATGTACAGACAGAAGTCCTCTTTCCTCTCACATTTAAGTATGAGACTTTTTCCATTATGCCTAAAAGAAGAACTGCTTAATGAATAGAATCATTCTGGTTTAACTGTGAATTGCGCATACTACTAATCAATGGCTCTAGAGTCATCATGATGTATTTATTCAAAATAAACCATTTCAAAAATGCAAGAATTATCCAGGCAACTCTTAACAATTAGAAAACTCAAGAGTAGAATTTTACAACTTCTAGACACACTGAAACATTTTAAATGGTCTACAAGACATTTTCAATAAGGTAAACTTACTTTTCATAGAAAATAGTCTATGGTCCTTTCCTTTATCTTAACATAACAAATAGTCACTTTCATTCTCCAAGGCCTAAGTCATTCTCATCATCTATTTAACTCTCTTTACAATAAATATTTCCTCTCTTTGCTCCTGGTGACTGTCAGATCTTACCTTCTGCCTCAAAGAAAACGGGCAGCTTCATCAGGCACGTCTGCAACATTTTCTCCTACCTAGCTCCCAGAGCAGCTGGCAGTCAGTTAACCTGTTGGAAAACTGGCTTACTGAGGGAGAGAGAGTGCGTACTCTGACTTGTATTTATTCACTGTTTTTACAAGAAGAAAATTTCCCAATAGGAATCAAACCTCAAGGGAAAAAATCCAAAAGAAAAACAGTCACAATACTTTGAATGGGATCTAATAGTTTGCTTCAGTAAGATTGTTCTCTTAGCTTGTCAGTATGATTCAAACCATGCTTGGGAGGAGAGGAAATTAAAGAAACACATTATTTCCCTTCTTTATCCATTGTTCTACAAGCTCTCTTTAAAGTTCCTCAAAAGAATAAAACACAATTCTAGGAGCTTTTTATCCATTTCAAATATATCTGAAGAACAGGAGCCATCACACTTAAAATTCCCCATATTTACAATGTAGCTATGGTTGATCATATATTCTTTATTTGAAAACAAAATATTCCACTATTCTGAAACCACCAATGCATGTACTCTTGTATCTCAAAAGAATGTTCAATGTTATATTACTTTCTTTTCACTACAAGCTTTTTGCCAGCAGAGGGAGCAAAAAAAAAAAGAAACCCAGTCTGTCATTAAATGTCAGCTGTAGCCAAAGCGCATCTATCTAGCACTCTATAAACCTTTTAAAGACCTTTTATGTTTATGGTATCAATAATTTCTTTAAAACTACAGCGTAGGTTTCAGGAATTCTAGAAATTAAAAAGCAGCATAAGAGAGTGTCTTCTCATCTGAGCCACAGATATTAGATTTGCAAAAGTCTAACATAATCTGTTTAAATTTTTATACTCTGTTGTATTAAAAAAAATAAATTGTCATATCTGAGTGTCACAGAGAGGGCCCCTAACAGAAGGCAAGCAGTTACACTTCAATGAGCGCTAGGCCAAGTTCTGATCACAACAGAGTCAAAAAGAAATCGAACAATGGAGTGAAACAGAAAGAAGTTTTCATTAAAGTAGTCATTTTCTGAATTCATTAAAATAATATATTAGGAATTAAAGAGTAAAATATGAAAATATGTACAAATAAAGAAGCTTACCAAAATACTGTAAAAATATTTCAAAGGGCTGCTCCTGCTCCCTTTCAGTTTCATTTTTTAGTTGGAATTAAAGAATCAAAAGATATAGTAAAAGACTTCAAAGAGGCAAATAAGTACGTCAACAACTGAAATTTTGCAGTAAGTAAAAAATCGTCGCTGATGATACACTCACCTAACAGGGCATTTATGGAGAGACTCAACTATCCCACATTCCAACTCCCTAACACAGTGAGACATATAATTCTAAAACCACTGGGAGCTAGGTAAAATTATTCTGTAATAAATTTTTAAAAGAAAAATTGCACATTTATAGCCACAACTCTTCAATAGTACACACACACACACACACACACCCCTCTCACTTTCCTCCTTTGTAAAATGAGACCGCCACTGCCTGCCTCCCACACTGGGAGAGAAAAGTACTTCGAGGACCTAGTACAGTGCCTGCCGCATGGTAGGGTAGGTGCTTGATAAAGTTGAGTTTTCTGCCCCAAGCTATATAGCTCCAGCTCATAAGAATCAGTTCCCAGGATTCAAAAGCAGTGTTATATGAACCTAATCAAAATTATTATTTTTATCTTGTCCAACTCAAAGTTTATGTAAACTATCAGGACTATCAAAGGTGAAAGAAAAAAGCAACCAAACGTTGCTCTTCTGGGCTTGCAGAAATCCTATTCGGTGGCCCTTCAAACCTCCTTCCTCAGGTATCCTCCCCTTCGAGTACCTATCTTTTTGCTCTTTCTAGTGCCATACTGAAACCCACCCTCAAGGTCTCCTTCACAGTTACCCTCTGCACTGAGATACATTAAGAAAAGCTTGCCCAATGGCACACAGTCATCTGGTGGCAGAGACAGAACTCTAACCTGTTTGATTTCAGAGCCCGTGTTTTTAACTATTATGCAATATCGGCTTGAATATGAATATTCTCTCAGGACTTCCTCAGGGCATCAAAATCTTAAACTGAGAGACAGGGGTTAAAGTTCAAGTACTCTATCAGAAGTGGACGACAGAGGATCCAGAGGAGCTGATAAACTGTACCACGACCTTGATTTCACATACTCCTCTGACCATTTACTGGTTTGTGAAATACAAAACAAAAAACCTGAGAAGTCAAAATTAAGATTTTTTTCCGAGTATAAATCTATTAGCCACCTTTCACTTTAAAAATATTTTTGGCACTTTCTTCCTAACTTACTATTTGACACAAGTCTTAGTAACATTTTACTTACCTCTTCCATTTCAAAGGAGTCCTTCTGTGGTACCATAATATTTCTGATGGATGGGATCGTCAGCGGCGCACACGGCTCTTTTTCAGCTGTGGACATCTGAACAGTTTTCACCTCACTGCTCTCTTCCAGCTCACTGTGGCTGGCCACGTTGAAACCGCTACCTAAGTCAGATTCCATAATACCCGATTCCTCACCCAGTTTATCATGACTTTGAATTTCTTTACTGTGTTCACTTTCAATTTCCTGGTTAAAATTACTGTTTGCTTCATCAGAAAGTCTATCGATGTCAGCATTCTCCATAAGAGATGCTGAACTAATTGATACTTCTTCTTTAACTGTGGCCAACATGTAAGACGAGTCCTTCTTCTTTACAACTTTTTGAGGCTTTTGATCACTTTTACTGCCACTTTCTTCACTCACTGAAACATTCACAGTCTTTCCTTTTTCCATTGCTGGGGGAGGACTACTACCTTCTCCTTTCTCTGTTTTATCAACACATAAATTTAGTTTCGATAGTGTTCTCATTAAGCGATTTGCAGTGTTACTTCGGGTTAAAGGTGGAGGTGAGTCTGTCTCCTTAGAGGTTACTGAGGACATGCTTCCAATTCTCTGCAGAGGCGTCCCAGAGACTTGGGAGTACAAAGAAGAAAACGCATTGGCCACTGTAGTGAGCACTTCGATTTGACGAAAACGGCCTACCAAGAGAAAACAGAGGTGTTACTTTTACATGTTTATAGGTAAAACCATTACTATTGTTCAGAACATCCAATAACTGCACTTAGATCAAAAACATTATGAAACCAAAAACTTTCCCATTGCTGAACACTTAAAACTTCTCTGCATTTACTGTGAAGATTTTTCAGTCTAAGCACTAGAATTTCACTTTAAAAATCAGAAAGAAGCACAAAGTATAATAATATTGAATAAAATAGAAAAGGACTAGGAATTGATCTACGACTGTGATTCTGTTTTAAGGCCTTAGACTCTACCAACTCTTTTCCAAATGTTCTCCTAAAAAAGTATACAGAAGTACATATTTTACATTTAATTGGAGAGTAGGGTAGATTTATAGGTTTCTTAAAGCCAATCCAAGGACTAACTAGAGATCCTATTTTTAGAACTTCTGGTCAACAGAGAAAAATAAACAAATATATAATATGAATAAAAATTACCAAGTTAGCCATGCTATTTTAGATTTACAGAAAAGCAACTGCTATTGACTTTATTTAATAGTAAAAAGGCCCCTCCCTGACTTCTCTCCTTCTTGAACAAAAGTCATCTGAAGACAGCTATGAGCCTAAGGTTTTACAAGTTCTGCTCCACAAGGGTAGCAAGTATCACTCTGTAAGGTAACACTGAAGTCAAGGATTTGGGCCCTGGCTGGTGTGGCTCAGTAGACTGAGTACCAGCTTGTGAACTAAAGGGTCACCTGTTCCATTCCTAGTCAAGGGCAAATGCCTTGGTTGCAGGTCAAGTACTCAGAAGGGGGTGCACAAGAGGTAGCCATACACTGATGT
The DNA here is from genome assembly GCA_004024845.1 of Tonatia bakeri. Classification (NCBI taxonomy): domain Eukaryota; kingdom Metazoa; phylum Chordata; class Mammalia; order Chiroptera; family Phyllostomidae; genus Tonatia; species Tonatia bakeri. The sequence continues at coordinate 124,407 of PVIA01000161.1, forward strand.
TTCTCTCCCTCTCTGTCTCCCTCCCTTCCCCTCTCTAAAAATAAATAAATAAAATATTTAAAAAAAAAGAATTTGGGAGGAGGGGAAGAATAAGTAAATAATAATAAAATTTTCAAGTAAGTAAAATAGCTATTGTGATAACCTCTATATTAAATCTCTAGTGATAGTCCTAGCAATTAGTAAGGCTTTATAAAAATAAGACCATCTTGCTGTGGATGCTATAATTCTTAAAGCAATATGCTAACATTTAAAAACCTTACTTGTTAAGGCATAATTTGGGTTTTCTACTTCCATCCGTTGCATCTGAGCACTCAAAAATACTTTAATATCTATTCCTCTGGCAAATGACGATGAACTGAAAAATCTGGGTGGAATTTTAGAAGCAATATCTGGTTCATCTCGTCCAAATCCAAGATTATAAAGAATTTCTTCAGGATCTTCCTCATAAAGTTCCAACAATTCTGAAACACTATGAAAAAAGCGGGGGGGGGGGGAACAACAAGATATAAAATAAGTTTGTAAGTCCACATTACATTATAAATTCATGTTCCTGCTTCCCTATGATAAAATCATTTTCTACAGCTTTAAACCATTATTTCTGTATCTTTCTACACTGTGTACTAAATGTGATAAATAACCCTTTAAAAAAGGTCCATTCTCTCAGGCTTCTCAGTATTGGAAAAAAGAGCTAACCCATAAGAACACACTCAGTAAGAGATTCTCCAGTGATTCCTCACCTTATTTTCTTTGCCATTTTAAGAGATTCCCAATAAAGCAGCTAAAACAATAGAAGGAAAGATGGAGAAGAATAGGAATAAAAAGATTAAAGAAGAAATGAAAAAGGGAAAACACATTAGGAAGCTGGTAGAACTCTGGTACCAAGTGGCATTCTGTAGAACTTGAGCTTTTCTGCTATCTTTGGTTGTCCCAGGAGAGCAATACAGGTAACAACCTGGTCTCAGGAGAGCAAGGGAGGAGCTTACTTTCAACTTTTCCCTAACCACTTCCACCCAGAAAGGAGGAGGAGTAAGGTGGGTATGGGTGACACAAAGGTATCTTCTTATGCTAATGCCATTGGGAACTGAACATTTATTATCCATCCGCTCATACCACTGATAATCCAAGCTGAGACTCATGGAGAAAAATAGGACTATTAGAGATGGAACTTGAACAGAAGGAGACTTCTATTTGTTTCAGATAAAATGCCCAGGTTCTCATATAATAATTTGGACAACTGGTTCCAGAGGCACTTGGATTTGCTTATTTTGAGATATATATATATATATATATATATATATATATATATATATATATATATAAAGAGCTTTGGTTTAGTATGAAGAAAAAAATCTATGCTTAAATATCAAGCTTTAAATTAGAAAAGCTTATTCTGATTTTCTGTCAGAGTAACTCAAGACCCCATCGGAATGAAGGATTTGGGAAGCAGAAGTCACTCTACTACGGAGTTCCTCTTTCTAGTTGTTGACGGGGCTCAAAATACTTATTGATGAGTTCCAGCAGCACTATAAACATATTTGTTGCTTTTTATTTAGTATTAATGTTTTAAGAAGCAGCAGCAGCTCCTGTCAATCATGCTGAACCAGGAAACACTCTGGCTTCCATACTACTAAGCCGAACCCAAGTCTGAAAGTGGCGAGAGCAGGTTATCCACAGCACACTTGCAGCAGCATTTCATACTGAGTTACCTTGAGACTGTCCCACTACTCTTCCCAGAGCCAGTGGAATTCATACTTCTCCCTTTCTGATGGAACTGCAGTCTTCTCTCTTTGGCCAAGACACTACTGCTGTAGACAAAATTAGACTGTATAAAACCTTATTTTCCTAGATGTCCTTCATTTTTGAAAAGGAAGAAAACAAACACAGTTCCATACCCATTTTCAATTTGAGCATCAGTGTCATGAAGTTGGTTGGCTGCAGGTAAAAAGAATAAATTTTGAATATAATTGTTAGTAGAACAGTAACTACTATGATACAATCATCAAGAAAGCAAGTTAGCCACAATATTACTGCTAAATACCTAATATGCCAAACTCTGGTCTTCACTCACTAAATCTGCATCATTAATAGCAATATACAGATTGATAAGAAAAGAACCAGTAGCTTTTGGAGGGTGTTTTCGTGAGTTAGCAATGTAAAATTACTCCCACTGAATGTCTAAATATAAAGATATATAGATTATCAAACTTCTGTAACAGTTTAGAAATAAGTGGTAAGAAGGTATACACCACATGTGGTGTACGTAATTATTCAATGTCAAAACTGTTAATAAAGTATATCTTGAAAGCAAAAACATGGTTCAGCATTATTTACGTGTGACAAGAGTATGTATCATTTCCTTACGTGATTTTGTTAATGCTGGACAGTCACTCCAGTTACAACCACTTTTTAATGTGCATACTTGAAAAAATTTCTACTCTTTTCAACATAAGTTTTCTTTTAAAAATTGCCTTTCAAATTTATCCCAGACTCACAAGTTCTAAACAGATAAACATCATTAATGTGAAGTTTAAAGTAAGTTAAGTTTACTTCATTTAACCTTTTAAGACAAGCACAAAGAATGAAATTAATTTATAACATCTATTTCAGTATATCACATTCATTTTATTTCTGATTTGCAAAAAGCCATGATAATTTCTTGTCTCTTTATACATTAACCAGAGAGATCCCTAACAAAGAACAATCCAATAAATATTTACTGAATGAATAAAAATAATTTTGAAATAATTTTCAGTAAAACAAAGTTATAACTCCACTCTTCTCTGGGACACCCTTTTATGGTATGGTTTCCTATAAATACAACCATTCAATCTGGACAAATAGGCAGAGTACAGAGGATTTTAGAACAGTGAAAATATGCTATATGGCATTCTACTGATAGCTACATATAATCACATATTTGGCCAAACCCATGAAGTGCACAAGACCAAGAACAAATCCTAATGTAGCTATGCACTTTGGGGAATTACAGTGCTTCATCGTAGGTTCATCAGCTGTAACACACACACCCCTGTGGAGGGGATACTGATAATGGGGGGCGTGATATACAAGGGGACAGGAAGTACATGGGAAATCTCCGTGACTTCCCTTCAATTTTTTTTGTGAACCTAAAATTGCTCTAAAAAAATTAAGTCTTAAAAAAATAATTCCATATTGCAAAGAAACAACGAAGACAAATGTCAAAGTGTTATTTACAATACTGAAATGCATTTAAAATGAGTTGACATGTTCAACGGTACCGACTGGAAAGCAATAAGCTAAAGCTCCTCACAAAAGTTTATTCCTTGAAAGCATATTAATAGTGAGAGTAAAAACTACTATATTCTAGACATTTCAATATTTATTGGAAGGTTCTAAATCATACCGTCAAGGATATTAAAATACCCTTAAAGTACCAGTAAAATAATAAAATAATAAACTCTTAACTTTATGTTGTGGGAAGCTTTATCATAAGCCCACAGGAAAAGATTATATAATCTGTGAAAACTTACAAATAAGCTTCATTTTCTCATGTATAAATATTTAAGTTTTCTTCCTTCTGTGGGATGATTCTTCCCTCAGTGATATCACCACTGTTTACCTCCAAACAGGTCCTTTAGCAGTTAAGTCCAAGGAAGACACATGGACATTTCACATGGTTTTTCAGAGCCTTCCCTTGTGTATACTATAGGGGTTGACTGGATTATTAACATATAAAAGGTCCTATAAAATCTGCCTGAGCCATTTTCAAGACCTTTAAGTTCAGTTATGAGGATCTTAAAGCCTGAAAGCACATCAACTTTCCCTTCTTTTTTTTTTAATTGTAAAACTATATGAAAATACAGTTCTCCTCAAGCATACCTTCAGCTCCCAGTGACAAATCATCTTCAAAACTTCCTCCATTTCTCACAAGCACACCTGAAAGAAACATCAGAAGGTTCATCCTGGTGTTCGTTCTTCCTGATGCCTATGTAAAATCATCGTTTTGGTAAACCAGACTCACCAAACAAAATATAAGATATGGTAAAGTGTTTCAGACCTGAATGCCCTCGGAAATTATTCTGATTATACAATTTTGAGAAGCAAGTATAAACTTTATCATAAAGAAATCATGATTTGCAGCCAGGTAAAGTTCTTAGAAGCTGATCTACAGGCCATTTAATACTTAAGCCTTTGAATATGTTCAAATAGATAATATCTTACCCAAGAATTTCACGGAAAACCAGATCCCGGAGCAATCATTCCTTTCACACCACTTATATTAAGTCAGGAGCTCTAGCTAGATTTTCCTGATACTGTTGTAAATGTTTTCTCATATGCCTTGCCACTACCTGCACATTCTTGTTGTACTTTGAACTTTAGAATTCTGTCTTGTGCAGGTGGTAAATTTCAGGTGTGGCAATTTCATTAAGGTAAGCAAAGAAATGCGGCACTAAAGTGATCTAGCAGCTTACTCAATATATATCTTCCTTATGGTATCATACCACATTTTTATATTTAATTAGTCTTTATGATACTTAACCTAGACAATAAAAATATGAATTTCACATTGTGCAAAGGTTTGGTAACTTGCTTAATTAAACTCTCCACTGTTTTAAAGTTTATTGACAAGATTTCTCCCTTTTGGCTTCTATCACATAAGTACATATTTTAAACACGAACATTGCTTTTATAACTCACATACACACACACTTTCACTCAGAGAACAAACGAAGCAGGACATTCATAAACAACAGATTTGGAAAGGCAACTTTTTCTTACCCTTGAGTGTACTACTGCTTTGCTCATCCAGTGAGGCTCCCAAAGGGGTACTGAAACCACACAAACATATAAGCCTTAGTCTTGAAAAGCTGTCTGGAGAGCTGACACTGCACAGCCTAACACTTAAAAGGCTACATAGCTAAGCAAGCTTCTGATCACATGTTACTCTCCTCCCAAACACACAAGGAATGTAAGTGTATTACATAAGTAATATGCTACTAACTAAGCAAATACCTACATCAAGTCAGTTCACCAGGAATGATTTAATCACACATCTGATCTGCCAGCAATTAAGAGCAAGAATGGCAATTACAAATGATAAGAACTGGCAGTTTCTTTACAAGAACAGAAAAAGAGAGTGACAACAGGAATTAAGAAAATGTCTACTTCCCTCGGTCCTCTCCCTAGAAACAGAAAACAGAATTAAAAAAGGGTAAATTTCTACCTCAAAAAATTAAAACATCAGACTCTAGTTAGAAATAAGGCTCAACAGTTTTCTTAAACCTTATCTGTTAAAACTATCACTTGCATTTTAGAGCACTACTGGGCAACTCCCTCACCCCAACTGCTTTTACGTATATATATAAATGGAGAAGCTGGAGATTTATTTTCTTTTTTTTAAGCTAAAAAGTATATATATTCTTCATTTAACTCTGAAAAGAAAATTACTAAAAAGTGGGCTTGAGAATCAATCTTAAGAACTAGCCATCATTAAAATCCTTTTCACATTCTTGTAGTTCACAGATAACTGAAATTTCTTTTGTAACGCAAAAAATGTTTTTCACTCTTCTCGAAACTGTGTTAAAGAAACAGATTATTTTGAAAGGTCTACTTCTGTAACAATATATACCTGTTAAAAATTCTATCAGACATAGGATCGACATAAAAATATCAGTTTTCAAATTAAATGTTATTGAAATGCCACTTAAATACTGACTTTCTGCAAATATACAAGCAATGGCAGTTCTTTAAAAATCAGTCCTTCTTTAGTAAAATTAGTGCCTTAAAGATATTAATGGAACAATTGAGCTAAGTTTTTGCATATGTTTTCATAAAACTCTAATTTATGCCATTGAAAAAGTCATTCTTCTCGATGGCTACGTTCTTAGGACAAAACACTGTATCAGTCCTTGTAGATGTATCCACTGGCCTGTGCACTGACACAAAGTGGCAGACAAGCAGAACAGCACTGGCATTCTCTTTCTTGACACATGTATCTCACTCTTGTAAAAGCTCTCTTTCAAATCTATCAAAAACTCTGTCCCTTCTTAGCTGCTAATTCAAGCAAATTGTTTCCACTTAGCCAAAAAAAAAAAAAAAGGTTATCAAAATAAAGGTTCCCTTTAAGGAAAGACAGCATGGTATCTTTAGTCGGGATATGGACAGCAGTAAGAAAACAAAGAACTAATCCAGAAAAAATGCTGTCTTCAGACCATTTGTACATAATGTACAAAGTAGATAAATGCTCAACTCTGGGAAGGATCCTAAATTGTTACAGAAAAGAGATTACAGTTGCATATATCCCAGAAGTCAAATCTGTGATAATAAAGCCAACATTAAAAAACTTGTTTAGCTTTCCCAGGTACAAATGAATGCCACCTTTGTACAGAACAGGTGCAACTATAGGGAACAAAAAGGAAACCTTTGAGAAAAGGGAACAGCAGACTATCAATCTGCCTACATAAATTGAGATTAGCAATAAAACTTCTGGAATTTTCGGACATGATATGTCCTGGTAAATACTAGCATTGGCCCAATGCATTTATCTTAAAAGATACAATTATTTACTATATACTTGAGACAATCAAGGAGATCTGCCTGATACTTGATATGATCTCTTATACAATCTTAATTCCTTTACCCTATAAACATAATGTGATTCTTCCCTTGCTCCTAAACATTTTTTGTGCATCTGTATAGAGAGAAGGTCCATATATTTCATCATATCTCAGAGGGTTTATGACACCCCAATAAAGGTTAAGGAGTTCTGTAATAAAGAGTGTTCAGGAAGGCTCCAGGCAATTCATCAAAACAGGACATCACTCGAGTAGTGGCCAATATTTTGTCTACCTTTGGGATACAAAAATAAACTGGTATCTACGAGAATCACTTTTCCCTCCCTGTAAACTCTGGTACTTAAACAAAAGATGAAGAAAATCCCAGAATGGCATGGCAAAAAATACATGCAGAAGCAAACATCTTAAACAAAGTTAAACAGTAACATTCCTCACATGAGATTTGTAAGCAGCAAATAAATTGGAAAAAATTAAAATGTGTAACAAGCACATTTCACTGTGGTAAGATTTACTTGCAATATGATTCAGCTCCTCTGTACTTTATCAAACATGTTTCTACCAGTTACAAAGCATGTAATTAAACAGATTTATGCAGTCTGAATGCCTTCAAAGCTCTATTTCCTTTCCGTGAATTCCAGCGCCATCTGACAAACGTATTTTCAAGAAGTAAATGACAAGAACAAAGTTAGTTTTAATAGCTCTCCAAACAGAATTAAGGCACGCAAAAAACCTAAAACCCAGTTAGTGTACTGTAGTTAAGTAAACTCATCTAAAACACAGACGAAAGGGAAATGATTGGAAGCCAGATGTATCGATGTCAAAACAAAAGCAAAATGAAATATTGTATGAAATGTGAAAAATCCTTTCGAAAGCCAGGCAAGCAGAAGAGCATACCGTGATTATCTGTGTTAGGTATGCGATCTCTGATGCAAACTAACATCATGCACCGGAGCTCAAGTCCTAACAACTGTAAAGGTAACACGGTCACCAAATAATCAGCAGTCACAGTACTTCCATTTCTAACAGCTTAAAGAAGGAAGCTATCCACAGACTCACGGTCCGATTTACAGCTTACAACGGCCATGGGACCCACAGGGACCGCGGCCCCAGTCACTGGGCTCGGGCGTCCCAACTACGTGGGTCTCCCTCCAGGACGCGAGCGGCGCCAGCGAGGACTCACCGGCAGTCTTTGAGCCATATCGCGATCTTCTCGTTGGGCACGTTTCCTGCGGGGCAGAGGCAAGGGACGGGTCGTTACCGACACCTGGAGGACTCCGGCGCTGGGGTAAACCTGGACACTTCCATGGAGGAAAATCTACCGAGGGCAAAACGCAGCCTAGGCAACTGTCTTAGGGTCCATCTGAAGAGAAACGAGGCGGCACCCGGGTGTCCGTGTTGACGCCGTGGACGCCTCACCAAGCGCGCGTGTTTAAAGGTCGGAAGAGCCTCCTCTCCTCTGGGCCCGGAGGATCTCGCACCACTGCCCCGAGTCGCCCGAAGGCGCACGAGACTTCCCCCAGCCCGCCGGCCCGCACTTCCCCGAGTCCCCTACCCCCGCACCCGCGGGGCGCACCGACCTCTCCCCGGGGCCGCAGGCAGCTTCGCGTCCGGGAGTTCCTCCTCGTCGTCCTCGTCCTCGTCCTGCGTCGTCGCTTCTGTGGACAGGTCCTCCGTCTCCGACGCCTGCCAGGACCCGCGGCACTTGGCCCAGGCCTTCCTCCGGCGACTCGCCACTTGCCACTCCAGTTCCTCCTCCGTCTCCGCCGACAGGGGTCGGTCCATGGCCGCACCGGGGGCTCCGCTGCCCCAGCCGCCGGAGCCTGCGAGAGACCAGGCGGCGGCGGAGACCCCCGCCCCTGCTGTCAGCGCCCGGCCGGGCTGGGGGCCCCGGGCAGCGGGCGCCGGAGGAGGAGGAGAAGGAGGAGGAGGAGGAGGAGGGGACGGGAGGGAGGGAGGGAAGGAAGGGGAGGGAGGAGGCGGAGGGCCGGCGCTTCACATTCAGCCGGCTGGGCGCGGGAGCGCGAGTGGCCCGAACGAGCGCCGCCGGGAGCCGGGCGCCCGCCAGCCCCCGCTCCCAGGTCCCCGCCCCCCGCCCGACGCGCCTGGGGCCCGGCCGGCCGCCGGCGTCTGCGCGCCCCTCCCTCCGCGGCGTCCCACGCCCCCTTCCGGCAGGGGGCGCGCGGGGCGGGGCGCGGAGGGCGCAGCGGGCGCCGTGTGCTGGAGCCGGCTGCTCTGGGCAGTGGGCGAGATTTGTTTGCTAGTTAGTTAGGTTTCTTACTCCCAAGTTCTGTACCCCAAGCAAAATATGGAAAGGCCAGTTACCCCTAAACGGACTTTTCACCACTTCAAAACAAGTGCTGGATATTATTCGAGGAGTCCAAAGAATTGCGTTCAAGGAATTGTGGAAAAGGGTGAAGGAAAAGTGCGCCCTCGTCGTCCTTGTCTTTTCAGAATGTCCAAACTGGGACAGACCATGCTTTGTGGAGTTCTACATTCATGCTTAAGAAAGTTATTTATAATGGCTTTGTTATGTATTTAAATGAGTTGAGAAAGAAAATTTAATGTGGAAATTCCACGTTGAAGTTTCACATGGAGAGGGAAAGTAAAATAGAGCAAGGAATAATAGCTGGGCAAATGTGCTTGGATTTTGAAGCAACGAGATGCTGCGAGAAACAAATGACTCCAAGTTCAGAACTGTTTTTCAAATGAGCTTGAGTATTCCCTTTCGTTATTTTTTAAACTCCCATCAGGAAGACTGTAAAATCCTCTTCAAAAATCAGATGTGAACTGTTATTTACCGGTAGCTATACAATTATATCCAAAATCCAGACTAACTTTACAGAACCATCTTAATGTCATTCTGGGCCTTCTGTATTCTAGGAATTATTAAGGGAGCCAGAACAATGTTACTTTCTTCTTATTGGTTTAAAATTTTACTATTACTCTTCTTTGAGTTTTCAAGATTTTTCAGCTTTCAAGAGTCCTTTGGCAAAAGTACTCTTTTGCCAAAAGACTAACAGTCTTGCTAACAGTTTAATGGCCCTTCAAAATAGGCCAGAGTCTAGCTGCCTGTAGAAAGGTGAAAGAGTCAGGGAGGAGGCACTCAAAGGTTCTGGTCAAAAGCCACGGAGAGTAAAGTATATTGTTTTCAGTTTCTTTCAGGACCCTGGTGGGACCCACCCTACCCAGATGCTGCTCCCAGCATTAATTTCATCGTTGCCACTGGCTGTTTCTGACTCTATATTCTCAGTTCTCAGTTCGTTTCTGTTCCATACCTTCATGATCTTCAAGATCCCACTGAGCCAGAACATTTCCACCACTGCACCATTCCTCCAGTTCCAGTCACATCTCTCCCACAATTTCCTGATATGCAACTGAATGTCTATATCATTTATTTGGGGACTGAATTGTGCAGTAAATAATATGACGAGCCTCTGAGGGTAGGTTTGACTTCCCAGCCAAATCGTAATCTGAGAGAGTAAAGAGCATTTCTCAGTATTCTCCCTGCACCCCTTCTATTTTTAGTACAGTTCCAGTCCCACAAGAAATGATGAGTTCTTCTGAAGTAAATTTTCTATTCTTTATGTTCTTCAGAATGGATAATAAAATGAGTGAAATGTTTGCTTCATGTTGTTTCTCTAAGACCTATTTTACTTAGTTTTGTTATTGTTTAAATACTCTTTTAGGCAACAGAGAATTCTTAAAAAAGCAATAATGAACCATATTTTATATTTAAAAATGAAACCACTAGAGTCAAATAATAAAAGAAAAAAATTGCCAGTAGGAAACAGCAATTTGAATCTCTAAGAGTGCAATCGTATGTTTTCTTCTACGTGGTAATTTTTAATGCAATATGTTAAGTACAGAAATAATAGAGAAAAAAATTCTTGAAAGAGCAAGCTATTTTAAAAAGTAGGAGATTAAAACTGTATTCTCAACTTTGAGATTTTAAAAAATGTCCAGGGGGTTTCATTTATTCAAGAATGAATGCCATACCAGAGTCTAGCTGTTTGCTTCTTCAAGGATTGTTTTTCCAAAAAAGTACTGTATTACAGACCAACTGCACATCCACATTGCTGAAGCTTTGAATAAAAATAATGTTTAAGTCACTGATACTTACAAGATGTAGAAAGAAACAAATTTATAGTACATGTGATCAATTCCATCCAGCATGATTTAGTGGGACAGTAGGGTCTTTGGTGTCAGACCGAAGTTTGAAATCTGTCTCTGTCTCTCTAATGGTATGGCCTAGGGCAAGGCAGCTAATGTCATCACATTCCTCATCTGTGAAACACCTTCCCGAGGTGATACAAGTCACATGGAATAAAGTAGGTGCTCAGTACAGCTATTGGAATTATTATATTGCAGAAGGCAAAAATCAATTTTATACAGGGAAATTATTCTTATACTAGTAAATGGCATCTACATACTTATGCAGCTGAATTTTTTAGATGCCATAAATTCAGGCTAGAACAGAAAATATACTCGGGTTAAATTAGGTAGTTTTAAATGGGAAAGCTTATATCAAAAGTGAAACATTAAGCTCAGTTCGATTACATTAGTTATTTTTTGCTTTTCCAGATTTTAACACAGAACACAAAATTACAAAACAAGATTTACTATTAGGTAAGCTAAAGTATTTTGGTTCTAGTTAGGGTATTGTTTCTTTAATAGTATTTACAGAATCAAAATTTTATTTTGTACATGGAAATCTTAATAATTCAGAATGGGATCAGAAAGTGGTAGCAATATAATTTACCAAATTTTCACCATTTACTAAGACAAAGGGGAGCTGGGAGGTGTACAATAAATAGAATGCAGATTAAACAAGCAGAGCAGCCCTTTATACTTCAATAGGACTACCTGTAGAGAAAAATTCTATGTAAAATAAGTTTGGATAACACTACATGTTATATCCTCATCTCCCCCTACCCCAGCCCATAATGTCAAAGACTTCAGAAGTCCTCAAGATTTACTTTGAAGAAGAAAAAGGTTGAATTTTTCTAACTCACTATTTCTGAAATGCATTTCAACATGAAATCTTTTGTGGTCTCTTAATGTAACTATTATCATTTCCAAGGATAACAGTGGAATCATTTGCCATAGGATAAAAGAGAATGAAAGAAATGTGTTATTCAGCAAGTGAATTATTCAAAAACTTTTAAAAAATTATTTATAAATTTTATAATTGAACTATGAGGAAAAGTGGTTTGTCTAACTTAGATTGGATTTTGATATATTCAAGTCATTATTAGTCATTAAATATTTCTGGGTTGTATATATTTTATTTTTTTAAAGATTTATTATTTATTTCTAGAGAGGGGACAGGAGGGAGAAAGAGAGGGAGAGAAAGATCATGTGTACATAGTTGCCTCTTGTGTGCCCCCTACTGGCGACTTTGCCTGCAATCCAGGCACGTGTGCTAGATGGGGAATCAAACAGGCAACCCTTTAGTTCGCAGGTCGGCACTCAATCCGCTGAGCCACACCAGCCAGGGCTGGTTTTTTGTATATATTTTAAAGTAACAAAATTGCATACTTAAGGTCTATAATTACACCTATTATGTATTCTTTCACATTAACAAAAATTCAAGGATTATTATACTAGTTCATCGTCTTCATAAGTAAACAATGATAGAGCATAACAATCTGGCATTTTGATTTCCCTTATTTTCCCAAGTTCACAACAGAAGGAGAAGCAGGTGTCAATACAAGAATTTTACCTTGAAAATAATTTACATAATCTGGGTACATTTATATACTTTCTGATTTTGTGCATGTGGAAAACTTACAATTTTATCCCTTGTTTCATCATTTCCAGATCATGATTTCTTCAGTTTGCTACATAATGCTAAATTTACCCTCTCTATGGTAAAGCCTTATGGAGAGTTTTTCTTTTCAGCAGCTCAATTATTTGGTGTTTCTGAGCAACAGGTAAGAATCGCTCATCTATTCTTCATGAACAATGACATGAAGCAAGATTATATAACAGAATAAGCTTTATTTGGTCTGTTTAATGAATTAATGAAACAACTCAAAAGAGGTTTTGAAATCCTCACATCTGGACAAAGTTACACATAGGAATGACAAAATGCTTTTAATTCAGCTGAGAAGTCTTACTGCTCAAGGTTAGGTCTGTACTTTATTCTTTTTCTTTTTAGTCCTACCCTAAAATATTGCTTTCAAAGATTTCTGACATTTTGAGTCATATAAACTTTTCAAGGGATATCTTTTTTGCTATCAAGCGCTCAACCTGTACCCCTTGAAAGTAAACATTTTTCTGCAGTTCACAACAAAATAGGAGGATGTCATTATTACATTTCCAGGTTTTAACACTGTCCTATTATGTGATCAATTTATTACTATACATTTTCTTCCTAATGTAAGATTATTTCTAGCTCTAATATCATGTATGATTACTTCCTACATGAAGCCATTTAGAACTATGAAAAATTTTTTATCATTTCATTATGCATACCTTTGGAATTATGTATGTACATGTAAGTGCCTCCTACGTTTAATGAGAATCAAAAAAATGAAGTTAGTGACTAGATGAACCATGTATTGCATACTAATGTATCTTTTGAAGCTTTAAATGGTACAGACCTTATAAATTTTTTTTAAATGTGCACACACATACACGCACATACACACAATGTCTTTTTTAAAATCATTCTGGTGTGGGCCTGACCTGCAGTGGCCTCTCCCATCACACTTCCCTTCTCTAATCTCTCTTCTGCAGTGCCTTCATGCCCATCTCAGAACAAACACAATCTGCATTCAGAACAGGGCCCTTCACAAGTTGAATGGAGTTATTTTGGGTGAGTCATTGAAAACACAGTACAAAACCTTTCCTCACTCACTAGAAATGCATTTTTAAAATAAAGCCAAAGTGAACAAGGCTTGGCAAGTTTGAAGGTGGACAAAATGGGAAGCAAGCAGGGTTTCTGCCAGACTCTGACAAGATTCTGCTAAACCATTCTTGCCTGTTCTGTACATTCAATTCCACCAATTTCTTTTACCATCACTAACCAAAAAGTGCAAGATCAAACAGGTAGGACATCAAAGCAGGGACACTCTATTTTAATCAGCACTGGGATGTTGAGCAAAATCAGTAGATCTCTTGTAGTTCAGCAACAGTTTTAAATCCCCCTTTTTGTCATTCTTTAATTCACAAGCTATAGGATGTATCCACTTAATAATCTTTTCTGATTATATCAATTTTGACAAATTAATAATAATTATAGGCAATTTTTAGAAAGCCATTATGAATTTAGTATGCAGTTTTTTAATTGCTTTTAAAATAAGTGAAGTTCTATGGGAGTTAATCAAACAAATTATTTTTTAAAAAATAGTTATAGGACAGAATATAAGCTAATTCCTAAGAAACTTTAAAAATTGAATTGATGTGATAACAGTCTATATATGGCTTGATAAATTTTGGATATTTCCATGTAACTATTTGAGACCGAGGAAACAGTGTGATTTTCTTGTTACTCACCCTTTATCCTGCAGAGAACTTGCTAGCAGAAATACAAGTGATCGCTCTTCTACAACCAGCTGTAAGTTAGTTGCAGTTCACATCTCATGAATGAGGAAAAACCTAGAATCAAGAAAGAGACAGTCTTAAACATAATGGTAGTTCAGAGCTCTTTGGCTGTAAAATTTCACGTTCCTTAGAAATAACCTTTAACCCAGCCAGTTACTATGGGCAAATGAACACACCGTGTAGGGGGCCCTGAAGTTGTAAGTGTACCCTGTCCACAGAGGGTCTGTCACCAAGCCGTGGGGACACAATAGGCCTTACAATATGTAATTATGCAAGTATTCTCCTTGCACTCCTCTCAAATTATCAGTTTCCACAAGGCAGGGTGAAAATTGTTGGTTAAACAGAATGAAAACTTAGTGTTTGAAAGTTAATTTGACTATGGAAGCACTAAGGTCATAACAAACAAATACATATTTCCTGCTGTAGTTAAAAGCATAGCAAAGAACCCTAGTTTCCCACATTTGGGGGAATTTTTTTTCTTCTTCTTGTTAAGCAATTGTTTTTAAATTATAAAATACAGTACTTGATACAGCCTTCAAAGCTTATCTCACCCATCTAAGGATGATTTTATCACATTTAGTTGTACTTAAATACAACCTACGTGTGATCAAAAGTTAAAAGAATAGATGGGAACTTATAACTAAGAACTTCCCCATAATCTTGTTTCAAAACAGGAGGAAAAATGAGGCAAACCTCCATTAAAATTTCTTCAGTACAAGAGAGTTTATTATTGCTGTTATTTAGCATATTTGGCTCAGATTACTTTAGTGCAAATCCAACAGCTTAAACTTGTGTTTATTAATAGACTGTTATTAAATAAAAGAACTACAGGGTAAAGGTCAGCATACAGGTTGTTTTGATTATTTCAAAAAACTCCTCTGAGTCCATGTCTTTCCAACTTTTTTCTAAACAAGTCAGCCCAAGTTGGCACCTTAAAAATTTTAACTACAGTAATTATAATAGTGTTGATATTCAATTTAGAGAAATGCTGTTAGAAGAGCAATTATTCCAATGGGCCCAAGGAAATAACAATGTTAAAAATAAATATTTTCGACTGAGTACTTGTTTTTCACCAGACACTGTTTAGAGCTGGATTTACAGTCTCATTTAATACAAGAACTGTATAAGGGCTTGTATTATTCTCGCTTTACAGATAGGGAAACTGAGCTTCACAAAGGTTAATACATACCCCAAACCACATACTAGTCAGTTGCAGAGTGGGTCCAGCACTTTTCCCCTGCAAAGCCCATGCTCTTACCTAGGATGTGTGACTGCCTCAGAATACTCCAGGTTCATGGTTACAGAAACACTTGTTCTTCTCTGAGGGAATTCTTCACTTATAGTGTATGGTCAGAGGGTCAGTGTGACTTATAAGTCACTACATGGAAGGAGTCCCAGCAAGGTGATTAATTACTACAATGTCCTCATTTTATAACAGAGGAAGACTGAGCTCAGAAACTTTAGGTAACTTCCCTAAGGTTAGCCATCTAGTTAAGTGACAGAATTCATTAGGGACAGCAATCCATACATATCTCAACAGCCCTACAAATACTGATAAAAGCAAAGTTAGCAAAACTGCTTCTATTTTTATCAAATCTGAAAAACTCAAGAGAATGCAAAATCAAAGATTTTAGCATCCAGGCTTCTTCTGTGTGACATGCCGGTTGAGTCAGCTCCAACCGCTGGCACCACTCTGAATGAGTGACGTCCACAATGTCCCACCCTCGACAGCCCTGTGCAGTCAGCTCTGTGGACTCGCACCTATGACTTCTTTGATGTTTGGTTTTCCTTTTTTCCTGCTGCCTTCTATTTCTCCCAGCATTGTTGTCTTTCCCAAAGAACCCTGCCTTCTCATGATGTGCCTGAAGGAGGACAGCTGCAGTTTTGTCATTTTTGCCTCTAGTGATTTTAAGCTTAATGTGCTCTAGCACCCGCCTGTTCATCTTTCTGGAAGTCCAGGTTATCCATAGGGCTCTTCTCCAACACTGCATTTCAAATGAATCAATTTTCTTTTCTATCAGCCTTTCCACTGTCCCACTTTTGCATCCCTACATAGTAACTGGGAATATGAAGATGTGAATAATCTTAGCCTTGGTCTCTAATGACACATCTTCTTGCTCTTGGTGATCTTTCCTAATTTTTTCATTGCTGTCCTTTTGCGTGTCAGCCTTCTCTTGATTTCTTGGCTGCAGGCTCCATCTGAATGGATGACTGAACCAGATTAAGTAAAATCTTTAACAATGTTGATGCTTCCATTGTCTATGTAAGAGTTATGCATTTCTTCTGCAGTCATCATTTTTGTCCTGATGTTCACATGCAGTCCTGCTTAGGCACTTTCTTACACTTTCATCAGAACTCATTTCAAATTACTGTTACTTTCTGCCAGTAAGATGGTATCATCTGCAACTCTTAAGTTACTGATATTTCTTTTACCACTTTTCACTCCTCCTTCCTCTGAGCCTGGCTCAGTTTTTCATAAATGTTCTGCATACAGGTAACCAAATAGGGCAATAAAATGCACCCTTGTCTGACACCTTGGCCTATAGGAAACCATTCTGTCTCTCCATATTCTGTCCTGACAGTGGTTTCCTGTCTATGATACAGGTTGCATATGAGGATGACCAAGTTGCTGTGGCATGCCCACTTCTTTCAGAGCAGCCCAGAGTTATGGAGACACATTCCTGGCCCCGCCACTTCTCTTACTCAGTGGATTTTCCCAAGGGGAATGACATTTATCATCAGAAAGTGAGGATTTTTACCTTTCGACCTAAAATCTGGCCTTCTAAACAAGCTTCTAAACTGTCCAAAATGAGATCTGAAGTTTTAAGATTTCACCTAAGAATTATTTGAAACTAAATCTGGAGGGGAAACAATATTCAGAAAGCTTTTCTAAAGGATAAAAATTCAGCCATTACTGTGAATAATATATATTATATGTATTTCCAATATATTAGTATTTACCTATGATTTAAAGCAGACTTGCAAAGAGCTGGGTACCTTGATAGTGTCAAATGAGTTCCAAAAGGATGTTTTCTACAAAATCGCTCTGTGATTTGTGCAGTGGTACCCAACTACATTGATCTTCAGGATGAGACGTGCTGTCTCTAATATGGAATCTTCCCAGAAGTGTATCACCCTCTGTTCTCTCTAAGAGGACCTCAGGAGAAATATCTTTCTGTGTTCCAAGAAAAGTCAAAATTACTGGGACTTTTTTTAAATCTCAAGGGCACTGGGACTTGGATAACTGACAAAGTTTCTGTTGTTTCTGTTCTCATACTGGTTCCTAGAAAATTGAGAGCCAAGTGTGTGGCTAACTCACGGCAGATGAGTAGGCAATATGGTATGCATCTTAAACCTTATTCATAGCTCTGTTCTGTCCCCACCCTTGTTTTTTTTCCTTTCTTCTTCCACTTTTTCTTTTCCTCAAAACAATGTTTTGCAAATTTTGATATTTCTGCTCTGCAACACAAGAAAGAATAGCTAAATAAAACGTTATATTATGCAAAATTATCTTTACAAATATGTGTATTCATAGAGGAATATTAGGAGGAAAATGAAGATGTTCTGTTAAAATAGCAATGTTAAGGCTAATTTTTTGATTTTACAAACTTTTAAATATTGTATTTATAATTTAAAGCACGAATGTTATTTGAAAGCTCTAGCTATTTATCCCAGATATAGAAGAAATGTGGGAAGTATATGCACAGATGTGCTTCAGTTTGATTACGTTAAGGCAGGTGGGGAACTACCATAAAGTGAGGTTGGAATGGGAAGTGAGAACCATATTTTAAAGGCCACGATGTGCTATTCTAAAAGATTGTATTATTGCCAGGGGGAAAATGTAAGCAGCTTTCAGTTTTTAACTAAAGTTTTTTTATTGAAAGTTAACCAGTAACTATATAGTTGAGAGTGAGAAATGGGGAGTCCTGAGGCAAGGGAACCAGTTAGGAGGCTTATTAGGGTAGATACAGTGGTTGGAAGAGACTCCAGTGAGTTAGAGCAGTGGAGGTGGGGCTGTGATCCCCTTTGACAGATTAGAAACAGGTATGGAGGAAGACATTGAACATCCCCAAGGTATGTTTTCTACTCTGAGTGAATGAGTAGGTGTTGGTGTCATGCAACATGAAAGAGAATGTAGGAGAATTGGGCACTTTGATGTTAATTCCTTCGGGAATAAAGAGAGCAATGGGGGAAAAGGGATATGAGGCACTTACATGACACACTGATAGAAATGTAGCTCCACTATTTGGAAATACAGTACAGAGCTGGGACTCAGGATAAAAGTTTGGTTTAAATATTATAGGGGTGTGTGCGTGCAGGCAGGTGGGGATCGTTAATACCAGACATCCATCTTTCTATATGACCCTGGTCAGCCCTTTTCCTATTTCCTAAAAAACTATTCTAAATTAAACCTATTGAGGCAAAACCATCAATGACCTCTAAAATGCCAAATCCAGTGGATGATTTTTCAGCCCTGATTTTATAGGTATTCTTATAGATTTTGTCAGGATGAACTATTCTGATTTCTTTCTTGATCTTATATTTGCTGATTCTCCTTTTTAGTCTCCTTCCCTTGTTACAGAAAAGCCCCCTGCCCCTGGGAGTTTTTGTTCTGGGTTTCTTGCCTGCTGTCAATATGAACTGTGGCTCTCAATGTCAGAGTTTGATAAGAAGGAAGGAAATATTTATTCAAAAGTTATACAGGTTCAGAATAATGGTGGGATGTCACTGTTAAATCCCAAAGTCCCTTTAAAATACCCTCCCATACACACACAGTCCTGCCTCCCCTTGCCAAACAAGGCTAGTCAGGGTACCATATCTCAGGAAAATAAAATAGAAGTCTGCAGCTCAGCTAGGCTCCTGTTCTTATCTGAAACCATGTAGCACTTCTTCATGGTGGGCTGGGAAATCCTTCTGAATCCTTTCAACTGTGTGGCCAAGAGAGAGAGCTCTGTATGACTGCTACATCCAGCTTCCCCACTTTCTCAGCCATGTGGTCAAGAGAGCCCCCTGTCTGCTCCAAAACCACTACCAGACACCTGGTCTGCAACCTAGGCATGTGCCCTGAGTGGGAATTGAACCAGTGACCCTTCCATTCACAGGCTGCCACTCAATCCACTGAGCCACACAAGCCAGGGCCAGTCACAGCTTTTTAACATTACTAAAGCACTGGCCAAGTTCTTCAGGTATGCAAAGTAGCTCTCAATGGCCCTGCTCCCTTCCCTCATCCCACAGTGATAGCCGTGGGGCTTTCTCCATTTTGGGGGACCTGAAGTTCAGCACCTTGTTACTCCCTGGCTTTCATTCTTACCAGCTTTATTGTTATGTTGTTCCTGAGAGTTTCCCTCTCTTAAATTCACACACTCTCCCTGAGTGAGATGGCAAAGGCTTCAAATGGAGGAGTTTGAAAAGCCTGTTAGACCTCCAGGTGGGTATGTTGATTAGGTATTTGAATATATGAATATAGAGTTGAAGAGAAAAATCTGGACTGAAATATAAATTTAGAGGTCATCAGTATATAGATGGTTTCTAAAGCTTTAAAAATAAACATTTGTGGTCTCAGGGGTGAATTGGTAAAGGATGAAAAGAAGATATTCCAGGACATTGTCTTGGGGTATTTCAAATTTAGAAGCAGGTAAATGAGAAGAATCCCGCAAAAGAAGCTGAGAAAGATCACAAGCAAGGCAGAAAACTGAGAGAAAGTGGTGTTTAGAAGGCAACTGAGAAAAAAGGTTTTAAAGAGGAGGAAATGGTCAGTTCTACCAACTTCCTGATTAGTTGATGAAGGTGGAGACTGAGAATTGACTTCTGGATTTGGCAGTAGAGATGTTATTGCTGACCTTGAAGGTAATTGTGGTGCAGTAGTGAAAAGTGAGCCTTGCTTACAGCAGCGATCTGTGGGGTTGATTCCTTTTAGAAGAGTGAAACAGGAAATAGCATGAGGTATTCAAACTTGAACAATCAATTTGTTAAGTTGAACAAAAAAGCAGGAAAGCCATTATATAAATATATGGCCATTCAAAATCATGAATATTAATGCTTGGCTGAGGCTGAAAAAAAGGCCAGTTTTAAAGTGTTGACCCGTCTGAATTTATTCCCAGTTAATTTTAATGTTAGGCCTTACAATTGAGTGCTATCATTTCCGGGTAATGCAGTCACGAGAGAGGTAAAGGTAGAAATAGTAAATATAGACATCTAATAAAGGAAAGGATGGAGAAAAGTATAAAAGGTACTGTAAGGTTGAAAAAGGATTTGGAGTTATTTTTAAGGAGAAATTCAAGGAAGTAAAACAAACAAGAAGACAGAGAAAGGTTAAATATACACAGAAAAGGTTAGGTATTTGAAGGGATAAGATCTTTTAAAATGGGGGAAATTAATTTTAGAATGTAATTTCTTTCTCGTTGATGAAAAGGAGAAACAAATGTAGTTGACTTTTTTTTTTGGGGGGGTTATAATTTAAAGTAGTGCACACCTATTGTCCTATATGTATTTAGAAAATTAAGCCAGGTCATCTGAAGTGATGAAGCCTGAGCTGTTTGGAGAATTAAAAAGTGAAAGAATAGCTATTGTTGAAAATGGAAACAAAACTACAAGCGAGAAATAAAATATTTATTTGGCAATTATTTACTCCTCTAAACATCTTATGAATATTAGCTCATCATAATAGACCTATGATATGCTTGATTATTATCCCCTTTTTGCAGATGAAGAAAGTGAGGCACAAAGTGGTCATACTGTGTATTAAGAGCACCCAGCTCGTAGGCGGAGGAGCCAGGGACTGAGCAGCAGTATTCTGACTCCAGAGTCCATGCTCTTAACCACTTCACAATGCTGCTGACAATGATGTATGGCTTTATTTAGCAGGCTTAGGTAAATAGGTATTGAATTACAAAAGATAAACTTTTAGTTGCTCCCAGGATAGGAGTTCAGAGGTTGAGGACAATGGAAGTTGATGGGTTAGTTAATGAGCTGAACCATGGAATGCAGGCCAGATGGAAGAGGTAGGGCAAGAAGGAAGGAAGCATCTTGTGGCATGTTGCTATTTTCTTAAGGTTTTACATTCCTTGTGAAGTCAAATAGTTTGATGGAAGTGAGAAGAAAGGACAGTTGAAAGGAGCTGGAATTCATCTTAAGGCAGCATGATTGCACAACGGAATGAAGACAGTTGAGGAGCTGCTGGATGACTGACTAGGTGGCACCGGGGTGTGGCACCGGGAGCAGATCACTGAAGTCTAGGACTTGAAGGCCTATGCAGAAGAGAAGTTCAAGAAATGACGAGTCTAGGGTGTTGGGTGGGGCTTGTCTATAAATGTTGAAGTCCCATATGAATCACTCAAGATGAGACAGGAAGTGGGGTGGAGAAAACATTACAGAAACCAGTGGATTGCAGTGTAGCTTTGATGAGGGAATGAAGGATTGCATATGGTGAGAGGTCAGGAGGCAAGGGAGGCATATAGGCCAAACCTTCTCGTAACTATTTGTCTCTGTGAGTGTGCTGGGGAGGCCAAAAGTGCCAGGACTATTAAGAGGCCTAAACTGGCAGCATTCCTGTAGTGCTTTTTTAAAAGGGTTGAACTTTTGAAATGATTAAAGCCTTAAATGACCTCAGAGGTTCAATACATTAGCAAAGTAAATATTAACACAGATTAGTTTCCTTGCCCCATATAACACCATTATCACTAAAATACAAATAGGGCCCTGAGGATATGGATAAGTTTCAAAAGGTGGGATAGTGGAAGGAGGAAGGGAACACAGGAAGTGGAGGTTCAATTTAGCCATGAGTAATGAGAACTAACAAAAAAGAGGAAGAAAAACTCAATAGCCACAAACATAGAGAACCTCTAATCCTTGCCCTAGGGATATGGAAAAGGGGAATGTGGGCCACCTTCTTCCCCCAGGTCAGAATACTCAATAAAAATTATCTTAATTATTTCAGTGATAAGGACTTTCATATTTCTAAGTGAAGAGCCTGGGGGGTGGGGGGGGAGGGGAACACATTTTTTCACCAGAAAAAATAATGTTATTCTTGGATCTGAAGATAGGATAAATTACACACTGTTATAGAACTAACTAGCAAATATTAAAGGAAATTATGTTTTAGTCAACAAAAATTTAGATTTGCCTTGGTGACTTACTTTGTAGGTTACCCACCAAACCACCACTCCTTCACCTTCTTCCCTACGGACAGAATCCTTTGATAGCACTGGATATCGGCATCTAGACCTAGTACCAAAAGATATGGCAGCTAACCTCGTGACCGTGAGTGGAGCTAGCCTACAAAGGAAAACCAAGATGCTGATATGTTTCTCAGACTTAGGAAATAGTAATGCAGAGACCCAGTTAAATTTGAAATTTCAGATAATGGGTAATATTGCATATAATGTTGAACTAATATTCGTATTTAATTGGATGTCCTACACTTAATCAGACAAGCCTAGAGACTCAGGATGACAAAATGGAAAGTTGGATAGATCCTAAGTCATTGATGAAGTAACCGAGCTGCCGAATTAGCTTACTTACTCTGGGAACACCTTAACTCAAAACATTTCATTACCGGGCAGGTCTTCCTTACCATTACACCTGTTCGCGTTGCATTTTCCGTTAGAGCCCAGATCATGCTACCTAGTACAGCTGCATCACCTCTCATGCCGAACAACTCAACAGGACATTTATTCACCCCTAAGTACCAACTTACACATTCTAATCAGTATCCCAGTATACACACAGGTCTCTTTGTGAAAGTGCTTCAGTCTGAAATACATCTATGTTTTCGAAATTCAAAGTTTAGATCTTGGTGTGGTACTCCATAAAAGTTATTTTTGTGAATACATGACATGTGATGTCTTCCTCTGCATAGTTAACTGTATTGGATAATCTCTAATGTCTATTCCAGCTCAGAATATACCAGTTCATACAGAGCAAACGAAAATGTGCTGTAAATGTGGGCAGGTGTTTTCTTACTTGGTAAAGCTCCCAACACAAAGGCCGTACAACAGAGATGATCTGATATTAAAACTGATTTTCTAACAAAAGGTTTCTGTTGACTGTGGTCACTCATTTTAACAGTTAACAGTTACATTCAGAATACCACTGGCATGAAAGTAGCAGTTTAACAAATCCAATATTGTGTTTCCTGAGTTATAAATAAGCACTTTATAAGTTGTAAGTTACAAATAAGCATGAAGTCCTTTATCCATATAAGTATATAGCCTTGCTTCTTAATATCCTAACAGTACAAAGTAAACTCAAGTCAAAATAAAACAAGATAAACAATGGAAAATTTCTAAATGATTATATTCTTAAGCCCTGGAAGCACCAAAAGTTGGCATTTTCCACCAATTTCCAAAGGCTTCTCAGAAGGCCAAATCAGTTTGTATGTCCTTAAGTTCTGTTTTCTAACATTGAGTATAGCCACAGTGTTTCAAGAACAGAGTAAGTTTTTCATGAACTGACCTCTCCTGGACAATGGGGAAATGGCTTAAGTTGACAGGTGGGAACCTTTTTACGTGGTGATACACATTTGTGTGCATGTGTGTATGGCTTGCGCAAGGCATGCACGTGTCTGCAGATGTGTGCACACTTATGCTTATGAGTGATCCAGAAGTTATTAGATCAAGAAGCTTCTGCTCATCCTGGCTGGTGTGGCTTGGTTGGAATGTCATCCCCATGCACCAAAAGTTTGGTTACATTCCAATCAGTGCACAAGTGCAGAGACTGAGGTTGTGGGTTCGCTCCCTGGTCGGGGTGGGCATGGGAGGCAAACAGTCAATGCTTCTCACATCTCTCTCTCTCTCCCTCTCTCTCCCTCCCTTTCTACCTAAGGTCAATAAACTTATTTTTTTAAACTTGATTTTTAAAAAGAAGCCTCTGCTCTTTTCCCCGTGTACATCTTCTAGGCAGATCCAGCCACACAATACTAAAGGAGGTGAAGTCCTTTTTACTAAAGATTTTCAGGACTGGTAAATGGAGGGGGGCTACCAAGAAGGAGTTTACAATGGGCATTGTTAACTGGCATGTTCATACTCTTCAAAATCATGCTCTGATTTGAAATGAACCATCTCATCACTCTTCTCCCCTGCCTTTCTTAACACGGCCTTATTTAAATGTACTTCAGCTCTTCTTTTCCCAAGTTTGCATTCTAAGAAAAACAAAACACTGCAGTTATGTAAGTGTACATTTTAGAATACTGCCCACTTACTACTATTCCATTTAAACATACTTCCTGACAGACTTCCCATGCATACCCCTGAACAAGTGTTTCATAGTGTTGATCCAGCAAAACCAGGTGACTTTCACAATGAACTTTGGCAGAGAAAAAGGAGAAGAGGAAACATTTAACACTAGAGAATGAAGAAATATATTTAGTCAGGTTAAAAATCTTTTTCTGCATAATTTTGATTTGAGATCTATATGATAGAATGTGTTACTTTAAAAAATGTTGGTTTATCTTTCACCCCCTTAAAATTAATCATATAATAAACTCTTTCTTTCTATAATGGCCATTCACTGAATTGACGACCCTGGAAGGTTATTTCCAGTTGACTGATTCTTTCTTTATGTTTCTTTTTTATTTGTACTAGATAAAATTTGCTTTCACATCTTGCATAGTGAAGAAACAGAAATAAAAGCTATCAATGGAAAAAATAACATTTTTAATTCATTTAATTCATTTATGTCAAATCTTCCTAAGGAAAGTCTTTCCTCAATTTTAATTATCTATCAATAACCATTATTTTTCTAATCTATCCAAATAATATGTTGATACTACCTTGATAGACTATTTTATTTCAAATATTATTACTCAAACGAATAACAAATTAAGCAAAAATTTAATTGGTTCCTAAATTCTTTAAAAGGGAATGATAAAAATTAAAAATAATATGTATTATATAAATCTGACTGGAATGTAACAGAGTAGGTCATGGTGTACCCTTCCTAAACTTTTTTTCCAACTCAATGGTAAGAGCAATATAGAATGTTCATATATGCCTACTATTATGTATGTGATTTTTAAATCTGCAAAAGCAATCTGGCATCTTTTAAAATATCAACTAAAATTTTCCTACCAGTTATTTAATATGATAAAAGAACAGTCCCTTGAATATTCAGAATATATGAAGGTCTGTTCAGAAAGTATGCATCCATGTAATATGAAAAATAAAGACATTTATTGAAGAAGATACAAGAAACATTGTACACAGGACAATGATGCCTCAGTCCCCTTCAAAGTAAGCACCTTGGAACCTCACACAGTTCTCCCAATTTCCATCAACTGCCCGGTTTTATTTTCCTGAACCTCATAGAGATTTCCTTGAAATCTCTTCTTTTTCAAAGGTGATTTTAGTTTTGGGAAAAGCCAGAAGTTTCAGGGCAGCAAATCTGGGTTGTATGGGAGGTTGAGTCACCTGGCTGATTTGATGTTTTGCCAAAAAATTCTTTGCAAGATGTAATGCATGAGTGGGTGCGTTGTCGTGGTGGAGCTGCCAATCACCAGTTGCCCATAGCTGTGACCTTCTTCCCAGTAGTTTCCATGGAGGAATATTCAAGCTCAATGCAAAATGTGATGCAGATTCATTGATCTATGTGCTCAAGCATTTTGAATGAGTACACATTTTGAATGAGCCACACAGTACACATGCTCACTCAACAGTGTCTACCACCCCCACTGACTAGCACAGTGAAATCATCATTGTTCATGCATGTGCATTGCAGTCCACTCTCCTTGGCTGCCAGGTTACTTTGATGCCATGCAAACTGTTCTCGTGATATTAATAATGGTTGCACTTTTTCTGGACAGAACTTGTATTGCCAGTCGACTAGCAATAAGCACTACTTTTGTTGAGTACCAGAGTTAGTAACATATTGCCTCTATGAGTACTTTAAATTCAACATCTTCTATTGCCTTCAAAGGGCTTCTTAAATATAACTCCATTTTACCAACTCAAGCTTGTATCCCACTCACAGAATACCCCACTTTATTTGAATCTACCTTCTTTCTGAAAAATATACTTCCACCCCCAAGCTCTGTTGTTCTCTCCTCTAGGAATGCCACCTCCTTTATCTTCTATTCTTACTCGAGCACTTCTTTTCCAGAAGGCTATTCCTGAGCCTTTTGGTCCAGATGGAGGACTTACTTTCAGTGTGTCCACTTAGGATTCCATTATTCTGATTTTGGTTAAGTAGTTTATTCTTATGCTTTTTTCTGTGTTCTACCTGTCCCTGCATTCTGAAACACATTGGAAGTTTCTCTACTAAATGTCATTTAATCATTGTCCTTTTTTGTATGATTTGAATTTATAAAAACCTAAGTAAACAACCAAGGTACAAGAAAAAAGAAAAACCTAAACAAAGTTTTACTTGTATGTACACACATGTATATATACACATGTGTATGCATGTGTGTATAGATGCATACATGTATATATACATGCATATACATATATACGTGTGTGCATGTGTATATATATGCACACACATATATAAAAACTACATTCAGAATCCTGTTTCCCTTATTTTGGCACACAATGTCTAGGCAGTTCCATGATAGTTACTAACGATGACATTGTTTCAGATTTGGGTCCACATAGTTTTTTTCCCCCTATGGTACATGAGGCAATACAGTGGTTTTCAAATTTGTATTTTAGGAACAGAATTATTTTCTTTCCCCAAGCTTATTCTTACCCAGAATTTCAAATACATAAAAGAGATGCAAGGGGAGCAACAGAGTGCATTGTGTGAGGGAAGGTGAGGGTCCTACCTGCTTGGCCGGCCCACAGCCCCAGCAGTAGCTCCTGTGGCTCCTCCAGGGAACTCTGACAAGGACTCAAACAAGTCTCTTTCCTCCACCCTAAAAACAATGAACTTGAAATTCAGAGAACATTCGTGTAAACTACAAAGACATAATGCAAGGAGCACTGAAAAGAAATGAAAAAAAAATTCATGCCTAAACTATTTTGATGATCTATTATTTTATTAGACCAATATTTTAGATTATTTTTTAGAAAAAAATCAGTTAATATTTGATAAAAATTAGTCTTGAGGGTTAACTGAAAGTCTGAGCAATTTTTTTTTGGTTTGTTTAGATTCTGGTTTGTGAGTACCTTTTATTAGTAGTAAATTTCAGTTTTTAAAATTCTACTTTGAGGTAGCATTTCAAAAAAAGAAACTAAAGTTTGTATTCAACATTCACAGCTTCTAATCTTCTGTATTCTTTCAAGGAAGCAAGCAGTATAACATTGTGTTCCTGCATAGAAACAATCTGGTATAAATATCATTCAGATATTTGCTTTGGCTAGGTGTTCATGTAACAGAATGTGTGAAAAAATACACAAACTTAGTGTCAGACAAATACCATTAAAGAATTTTATCATTCCAGTTAATAAAATATATTAGTACACTTAGGATATTGCATTTTGGTTATATTTAAAAACTATTTTTATGGGTCACTGATTCATTTGTAAAAGGGAAAAAATAGTTAGGCAAAATACCAAAATAGTAAGTTCCACTTGATCCTGAGCAACCTGTTAAATAAACTGGTGCTGCTTTTAACTGCAGAATACTTAAATATAACTGCCAATGTCTGTAATTGCTTTTTTTTTTTTTTTTGATTCCTGGCTTTCCCATCAGATAAACTTGACTCAGCTACTCAAACAAGATTGCCTTAGCTGTCGAATTGGCTTGATCAAAGTAACTTTTGATACTACAATCTTTTTACCAAATTTTTTCATTTAAAAATATTTATAATATAAAAATCTCAATAAAAGATCAAATTTATCTATGTATACATATACATCTGTACACATATATAATTTTAGAAATATTTATTGTTAAAGTTATTTCTAGTAAATAAAACTTTGCCAATACAATAATATATTTATACAACTTACTAAAAATTAATTTTACCATAGTGTCCTTCTCACTAACAAACCATGTAAGATTCTAAAGGTACTTAACTTAGGAATCATTCAATCCGTGCACATTATTATTCAGTCAATAAATAGTTGTATTGTGCTTTTTATACAGGGAGATTTACATGACCCAGATAGGAATGAGTACTAAGATTTCATTTCTGATACCCAGAAACCTGAAAACTAATGAGTACCATGATGAGGAACTGCATTATAAGGCAATTATCATTTTAATGGTACAGGCAAGTGTTTTAAAAATATCACTTTTTAAAAAATGTTACAAAGTGAACGAAGTCTGAAATGAACCAAAGGGGAACTTTTTTGCCTGGAGAAGCAGTGAGAGAGTCCTGGTCACGTTTACCCTCCCACCTCCTGCAGAACCCACACAACCAGCTTTAAAAGCACTGTTATTTAAAAAAAAAAAATTCTGGCAAGGATGAGAAGAGTGATTTTGACTTGGGAAAGCCTAAGGGAGAGAGGGAGGTAAAAAAGTAAGATAAGAAAGAAAGGGAACTAACATTTATGGAGTACTTAGCAATTGAGCTTTTATTTCTATTATGAGATTGTGTTTCTTCTTAAAGGGAACCAGTTAGAAAGCTACCAAAACCACTCAGGTACAAGCAGTACTTGAAACTGGACAAATAGAATAATATTTTTTATCTCGGCCTATTCGACTTTGTTCCAGTTGATCAGTCCTTAAGGGAAGAGTATCTAGCACCAAGCTAGTGGAGAATGTCAAATAAGAATTTCTTTCAAATTTCACTCTTGCCTTAAATTTAGTAGGTCAATGTTTTGTAGTTTAATTAAGCTGTAAGTTACAAGAAAAATGTGTAAATAAAGGTAATACTCAGAAGACATATATTTATGGAATAAACTTTTGGAATAGATGCCACTCACAAGCAATGAAATACAATCGCTATTGATAAAGCCCACAAGAAGTATTTAGGACAGACAAAAAGGCACTTGAACATTATTGCATATATCTATTTAGAAAGATGTTGAGTTTTGGGGTCTTTAATGAAAAGATCTTATTATTTTCAACAGTGCAAATAGAGCAAAATAAAAACCAGAAGCAAAGCGTTCTACAGTTATAAGGTTGTAGTTTCACTTTTAAAAAATAATTTCTAATTTTAATATGCATTTGTGTTGCATTTATCTACAATGGTTCTTTATTTTATGCTCCCAATTACATTATCCTCAAATTTCTAGCAATAATAAAGGACAGCCTGGTTTTTCCAATTTCTCTAAAGTTAAACATCTTCAGAGTAGGAAAATAAGGGGCATGCAATAATTAGAAGTTATGTATGCCTTTCATAAAATCTATTTGTAGTTCATTTGAATGTTCGAGTGGTGAGAATATGTTATCATTGGCACAGTTTTACATTACATATTGTAGAAATATAGCACATCTTGCTGAAAAGAATGTTTTTTAAAAAAGAGCCAGATATTTGGGCTCAAGTATAAAAGTCCCTAACAGGAAATGATGTCTAAAAGTAAGGTTAAAACAGCTTTTGTGCATATTTTAAAGCTGTACAAATTATTTTGTAATTGTTTCTATCAAGAGCTAGCTAAAGCAAGCTAAGCTGAAATATTGATGAGAATGGCACTGCATGCCGTTTAGTTTTAAATTAGAATTATATTAGTTTTACTTTAAGAGGAAACTTGTTTTGTACTTCTCTGAGTTCATGCTAGTCACATCATCAACAAATTAAAATTTTTCTAATTATTGTATTGTCAACATTCACATTTTGACATTCTGCTTCCTATACTATAAAATAAAATATGAACATTAAATTTCGTGAAATTCTATATTTCATCTCTTGTAGTATGCAGATTTTTCATAGAAAACATACTTATAATGTATCACACATTTTAATTTGACATCATTAAGTGAGCAAAAGTTATTTAAATGTGGTTGTTTAAATATGGTTCTTAAGGACAAATTTTTGTAGAACAGAGTCAAAACATTCTTTTTGTTAAGAGATGAGAAACTAAATGTTTGGGGCTGTGGGGCTTTGTGAGTCATTTGATCTCTGTCACGACTCAGCTCTACTGCAGTAGCCCAAAAGCAGCCATATGCAATATGTAAATGAATGAGCAGGCCTGTAGTTCAATAAAATTTCATTTTAAAAAATAAATGGTTGGTCCCCTGGCTGGTGTAGCTCAGTGGATTGAGCGCGGGCTGCGAACCAGGCATCGCAGGTTCGATTCCCAGTCAGGGCACATGCCTAGGTTGCAGGCCATGTCCCCCAGCAACCACACATTGATGTTTCTCTCTCTCTCTCTCCCTCTCCCTTCCCTCTCTAAAAATAAATAAATAAAATCTTTTAAAAAAAACAAAAAATAAATAAATAAAAATAAATGGTTGGTCAAATTTGGCCTCTGGGCCGTAGTTTGCTGACCATTGTTGTAGAACATATAAACTTTTCACATTTTCTCTGTTTAACAAAGATGATTGAACCACACTTCCTACTCTCTACAGTTATATATTATATATAATTATGTATAATATAGTATATGACATATTGAAAATTGTGAAGATAAAAAGAACTCATGGGAAATCACTTTAAAAACAGGAAGTAACTTTTGATTTCTTCCTTGATGTCATTGTTGACCCCTTCATTGTTTAGTAACATGTTACTTAGCCTCCATGTGTCCTTGTGTTTCAGAGGGGAGGGGGTTTGGGTGGCTGCATAAAAAAGGTGAAGGGATTAAAAAACTCATAGACCAACACCATAATAATTACCAGAGGGAAAGGGGGTGGGAGAGGTAGAAGAAGGTAAAGGGGGGATAGATGATGATGGACGGAGACTTGACTTTGGGTGATAAACACAGCAATGCAATACACAGATCATGTATTATAGACTTGTACACTTGAAACCTATATAATTTTATTAACCAATGTTACCCCAATAAAGTCAATAAAAATTGAAAAAAATGCTTATTCCAATAAAAATGTTAAAAAGCTAGAATATTGGTTAAAGGGCATAAACATCTAATTAAAGATAAGTGGGTTCTGGGGATCTGATGTCCAGCATGGTGATCATAGCTAATAGCACTGGATTACAGACTCACAAGTTGCTGAGTAGATCTTAAATGTTCTCATGACAAAAAATTTGTAATTATGTGATGTGATAGAGGTGTTAGCTAAACTGTGGGTGACAATATTTGCAATATATGAGCATCAAATCAACATGTAATACACCTTAAACTTATACACCTATGTCAGTTATATCTCAGTAAAGTGATAAAAAAACTAGAAACACTTCCATGTATTAGTAAAAGGCAGTATGATTACAAATATGAAATGTTCATATATTCATAAGTAAAATGGGTATTTCCTGCCTTAAAACATATAGGATACTATTTCTAATATTTTAATGAATTAAAGTTATGTCATGTTTCTAATAGTTGGAGATATTTGGAAATATCTATTACAATTAATTCTGTTATAAACAGGAAATTTACAGGAAACTAACCTGGTATATTTTAGCATTATGTTTCACATGCATGGAACCACCACTATTTCTTTTCTTTCCTACACTTAAAAAAAGAGGAAGGTACTATTTTTTCAATGAAATATAAATTTTTCCTTGCCTAATAATGCCATTAATTTACTATAAAATCAGTGTCACTGCCATATGATTATTGGAGATGAAGAAGTTAGGAAAAAAGAAATAAGTTAAAAAAGTGACAGTAACAGCATTGTTGACAATGGAAGCTGATGTCACCTTCATGTGGAAAAGTAAAAAATACTAAGCCTGAAATTCTTCATGTAAACTGGGGACTGTATTCTCTGACCCAGGCTGGACAAAAAACAGTCCTTTAAATTATTTTAATGTAAACACTATTCAGTTAAAAACTGTGATTTATCTATAATAAATTATCCATAATAGATTAAAGAACTCAGATTACAGTGACAAACAGCTCACAGATTCACATAAAAGTTTTTCTGCCTCAAAGGCAACAAAAATATTACTTCATAGTTTTAGAGAAATATGTTTTGTAGCTTTCAGAGTCTCTTAAATTATGAATCTACATGGTGTTCTTAGGAACACTATCATACTTCAGGGAGAGACTTGACTTTAAAAATATTTATGATATATTACATAATCTAAGGGAACATTTCTAGTGAAGCAGGTGCATATTTCACAATGTGCATTTTAGGGCACGTATGAGGGAGACCAGGGTGTTTTAAAAGATAACAATTCCAAGTAACATTATCACTCATTTGAATTAGTATCAAACACTAGACAAGTTGGTGCTAATCAGATGTTTTTCTGACCTATATAAAAATGATTCAACCCTCCCACATCCAGTTACCAGAGGAGAAAAAAATCACTGAATTGCTTATCATTTTTTCTCTAGGTTTACTGGCGACGTTCTCAAGTGTGATGTAGATATGGTGCATACTTATATATTAGGACTTATATTACACCATGGATATTTTATATTTTATACATACAAAATGGGTTCTTTAAGGGCAGAGCTATATCTTACTCATAATCTCCCTGGTGCTTAACCCTCAATATCCCTGGCACTTAGTCACACAGTATTGGTTAAATTGAATACAAGATTAAACCACAAGGAGTTCCCCTGTCATTGGTGGTAATTAAGATAGATGGTTTCTCAACATGCTTGCATCACACAAATAACTTTTCTATAATCTATTCACGGAGGCAATAGGTGGACAAAATCGCCTTACAGAGTAAAGAAGGTACTGCACTGAACTTTCCTAAGGTGACTTATATTTTAATTACTTTTTAATAAATGAGTTAATAATAAACTTGCACTGACTACTGAAACCCCCTATTATCTTGAGATAATCTGTCATTAGGAGTAGAGTTGGAAGAGACTCTTAAACCAGTACTTCTCTGTAAACCCACCTATGTATAGGGCATTGAGTGTAACCTGTTCTATACATTATCTACTGCCATGAGAATGGCTATATTAAAACACCAAATATAGTGTTTTTCCCACAAGAGGTCAGGAAGATACTTTTTCATATGAAACAAAGGAATTTGTATGTATAATTCTAATGTAGATAAGTTTCCTTAGGAAAGAATACCTGGAAGAAGGAAGTAAGGGAGATTTCTCTCAATTGTTAAAGAGGTTATTTTCCCTAAAAAATATACAGCACCTAGAGAGATACTGACCTCCCAGACCTGGGCCAAGCATTATATTTAAAAGGATTTTGACCTACACCTTAAAGTAAACTAGTACCAGCCTGTACTTCTAAGAGTGCTGATTGGGCCAGTGAATACACATCATTGTGCACAAGCACTTGTGCTGCCTCTTCTGCACTTGTATTTTCATGGCTGGTAGAGAAGAAGTGCTTCGACTTCTTCCACTGACGCTGAGGCCCCTGCCCTACCCCCAAATCCACTTTCCAGCTGAGCTAATCTGTTGTAAATACCAAATATTCTGTGTCCTCTCAAAACCCTGTAGCGTTGCATGAAAGGAACCGCTCCACTCCTTTGCCTTCTGTTTTCTCTGCGTGGGACACTCTCCACCCCAAGCCCACAATCTAATTCCTGAGCACACTTCAATACCTCATTTGGCTGTAACCCTTCCAGCCTGGGTTAAGTGACCTTTACCAGTGCCTATGCAGAATTGTCCACTTATTTCTTGTTTTTGTACCTTTTCAATGTGTTGATCTTGAAGACAGGGCCAGTGTCGTATCCATGACCGTATCTCCAGCAATACAAATCAAGGAGGTAGTGTGGAGAAAGAGCAAGGATTTGGAGTTGGCCGAGGTTGCAGGGCTTAGTAGCAGTGTTACTTTAGGTAAGTCCCAGTCTGAGTCTTGGCTTCATCATCTGTAAAATAGATATACTACTGTCTACTTTCTAAGCATTTTATATGCAATATCTCACTTATTCCTCTGCCCAACCCTGTGAGGTAGGTAGTGTTATTATTCCTATTTTATAGGGAAGGAAACATAAAAAGGTAAGTAACTTGCCTACAGAGAGCCAGCTAAAAGGGCATAACAGGGATTTGAACCTGGGCAATCTGACTCCAGAATACTCATAAGTTCTACACTGCATTTTGCTTTCTTTTATAACTTCTAGAGTGTGGTTCAAATCGTTGGATTGTGTTGCCAATTCTACTACATAACATAGTATATTGTATTCAAGGATAATCATTTTCATGTGTTTTCAGCTTTGAGAAAGTCTCATGAGGCAGTCCTTTTGTTTTGTACTTAGAGTAATTTAAACCTTTTTGTATAGGGTCAAATTGGATTGTATTTACGGCTATGAACCTCCCTCTTAGAACTGCTACATCCCATAAACTTTAGAGTGTTCCATCTTCATTTGTCTTAAGGTATTTTTATTTCTCTTTTGATTTCTTCTTTGACTTACTGGTTGTTCAGTGGATAATTCCTTCTTAAAAAATGTGCATTTTATTCCAATAGAAGGAGCAATATCAAATAGGATAATTATAGTTTTCTCACTTTAACCCATAAGAATTTCTTGTAGGCCTTAATACATAAGTACATCAAATTCTTGCTTCACTTCTAGTCTGACCTTGATACTAAATGCTCTCATTTAAGATATTACCTCCTTAGGTCCCCAAACATCCTAGTCTATCTAGGAAGCCTCTAAGCTCCCTCAGCCAGAAAGCCAAACCTCTCTGCTTTCTGCCCTTCTTATTCCTGTTGTCAATGTATTTTTTGTAAAAAATCAATTTCCAAAGTTGTGGATTCTTACAATATTTCTGTTTGCAGAGAAAGAGAATCTCCCAACAGACCTGCAGATAGGAGACTAAACAAACTGTGCTAAGACTCAAAACTCCCCTTCCATTAAAGTCCTCAACTCTAAACAATTCCTTTTCTTTTTCAAAACATAATAATCTAACTTTTCCTGAAGAGATCAGATAGTTGGGGTGAATCTTGAATGCAGAGGGTTAGACTTCATTCTGTAGTCATTGGAGAGCTGCTGATGATATGTAAGATTGGTGGAAATGCTTCACAAAGACTCAGCTGGCAGGTGGCAGGGGCATTTGGAAGGGAGTTAGGGAGTCAGGGCTGCGCGGAGCACACTGTTGCCATTTTGCAGGTGCAGAGTTCTCACTCAGGGAGGGACAGAGAGAATGCAGAGGGGTGCTTCTGAAAATACTGTGAAGCAATGTCTGACAGCATGCAGGCAACGGGGGGAAGAGAGAAAGGGAAAGCCACAGGTTTCTCTATTTTAAGGCTGAGTGACCAGAGCGAGGATGACATAAACAGAGCCGGGGAGGGCTGATTTGGGCAGTAGGCACGAACGTGGTCAGCGTGCTGAACAAGAGCAGCGGAGGTGGAGGACTCATTTGACTACAGATTCGTTTCGTGTAATGACTGTACGTCTGCATCTCATCTTTTAGGTACCAGAGCAAGCTTGCTTGAGTTGAAAATTAATATATTCTAAAGTCCCAAAAACCTTATTCCTGAATTCTGTTTCTCTTAAGTAATTTCTAAATCATAAAAAGGAGTCATTTACTTTTAAAAAATAGGACATCTAATTTATTTAGTCCTATGAAAAACTGAGTGCTTGTTAAATCCAGCAAGTATTGAGATACATCACTTACTTCTTTGTAGAAATGACATATTTTAAAAACAGTCCTTCAAACTCTCCAGTGGCCCTAAAGTAGTCCTTTCATAGTATGTGCTCTATCTGGTGAATGAGGGAAGAGATGAGAATATCAACAAGTGGGCAGTTAGCTTTAAACTGTACAAAGTGATCAAAACTAAAGATGTTAGATAGTAGTGATAATTTGTCAAGAAACTCTAAAGGAATGAGATCCAATACGGAAGAACAAAGGGCCTAGGAATACAGTTTGCATAATGATGAAGTTTGAGGTACAGAGAGAAGAGTGGGGGTCCCGGGAGAAGGTTGGGTGATGTCACTGAAATGAGAAAACTCCGAGTATAAAGAATGGGCTATGGTGGTAAACCCAGTAGAAGATCTAGGAGTGGGAGGGCTGAAAAAAAAAGTGCTGTGTACATATGCCTTTTAGTGGAAAAGCCAGTGAGTGGGAGAGGGTGGAAACTGTGGTAGCATAGCAAAGCTGGATATGTGCATCGAGAGACAGTTATACAGTGGGCTTTGGGCATCTGTCCCACAACCCACAGTTACAGCTGGTTAGGTTCACAAACACAGGTAATGGCAGATGTGCCCTCATCTACAGTCTGTACCCTGACAATATACGAAGTTTGCTTAAATTCTCTCTGCAGCTGACCATGGATTATGCCAATCACAATTCAGGAACCTTTCTTTATTTGCCAGGTATTGTTTGAGTGTGAAAAAATAAAATCAAGTGACGTAAGTAGCTTTTCTGTGGCTGTATTGTTTGCCAAAGCTATGATTGGATAAGGTCCAGTAATACTTTTAGGATAGGCCCAGACATAAATTTAAAAAGCAATGTGTAGTTTGAAAGAAAGTTCTAGAAATATTATAGGATTTCATAATTTTAATGGATGTTAGAGATCAGAGCCCAGGCCCTCATTTATGCTGAAAAAAATGTAAGGCCAAAGTAGGTCAAATGACCCACCCCAGCTCACCAAACTAGTTATTGGCAAAGCTAGAACCAGGCGTCAAACGTAACTCTTGTTCCCAGTGCCCCACTTATTTTACAAGCCATACCGCCTTCATGCTAATTCACATAATTTCCAGATGCCAGTAGTTTCAGCTCTGATATATTCTTAAAATAGCTTTTTTCTATAGAAACCAATCTAGTTTAAACGTGCAAGTTCCTTTAGTGTCTGAGACATTTGGGAATTAATATTTTCTACTATTCTGAACTGAGTCATGGTAAGCACAGTTTTAATCAAATATTTAATATCTGATACTTAAAACAAATTAGTTCTGTTGAACAGCTTCCCAGATTTTATCTGCCTGTTGTTTAGTTTCACAGGTTAGGCTCTAGAAAACACTTGATCTTTCTCAAGAGGCCTTTGAAAGGGTTTTAATACAGTTTACATTTACAAATTAAAATCTTTTTGAATGCACATCATTTTATAGAAAGATAGAATAAGGAACTTTATTTCAAGTTCTTATTAGGGAAAACTAGTTAACATTTTCTCTCTCCCTCTTTGCCTCTGTCCATGACAAGTAAAACAATTCCTTAAGAATATTAAAAACACATGGCAATTTTTTAACTTCTCTCTCTAAACCATAGTAATCACTGTTATACCACATAGAGATTCTTATTGCTAATGGTTGGAACAATATCTGATGTAGGGTTGTTTGGTTTTCATCAGTACTTACAATTTAGATTTTGTTTCAATTTTCATAAGACTGTTTTATATCATTTCAAACTTACCTTTACAACACCTTAGGAAAACAGGCCAAAATAGACCCAATACACACCCTTCCCCGGACAGACCCTCACACATCACATACTTACCCCTCCCAGCCCCCTACACACATTCTACAGTCCTTTTACAAATATCAGAAACCTGCAGATAAAAGAGTATTGCCACCCAATACTCATTATATTATTGAGGATTCACCACTCTGGCCTATCTGAACAGAGGTAAACCTATTATAGTATAATATATA
This sequence comes from Tonatia bakeri, assembly GCA_004024845.1. Lineage (NCBI taxonomy): Eukaryota > Metazoa > Chordata > Mammalia > Chiroptera > Phyllostomidae > Tonatia > Tonatia bakeri. The sequence continues at coordinate 161,955 of PVIA01000161.1, forward strand.
AGTATTACACTATAGTGACAGAAAAGAAAGTTTAGAATAAGATCTAATTCATTTTCCAATTATTTTTTACAACTCCTAAGGTTTTATGTGGTTTATTGCTTAGGTAGTTTTGACGTTATGCAAGCCAGGAAAACACACAGAGGACTCTAAACTAGCCAGGTAGTTTCCGGCAGATACCATATTTCAAGAGCCCCAGGAAGACCATGGGAGGTAGACAAAGGCCCTGGGAGGGGCAAAGGCTGTTATACTTTAGGCTGGAGTCCAGGGAAGTCAGGTAAGGCCAAGCACAGTTGGCACAGGCCATCGTTCTAGGTAACCAAAGCCCGGAGTCCAGGAAGTCAGAGCCAGTTGGAAAGAAAGTTCTGGAGAACAGGTGACACTTTGTTCTTCCTCCTATATGAGGCCTAGACAGGTCCCTGATTGTTCATTGCTACCAGAAAGAAGTCAGAGGTGTGCCTGGGAATTCTGCTTCTTGTGGAGCAGAGGAACCGGGACGAGTAGTGCACAGGGTTTTGCCATTTGAGATCACAGATTACTGACTTCCCTATTTCAGACTATGCCATTAGCCTTGAAAGGAAGTTACTGACTGTGTACAATTCACACTCTTGATATGCCATTTAGAGCTAACAAGATTTAAATTTCTGGTGCATATAAATATGACAGAATGGAAATAATAAAGTGACAGTTGGTAGGTAAGTCCATCATTTCACAAGCCGTATAGTCTTGGGCAGGTTATGTAACCTCACTGATTCTCATTTTTTCTTCACCTATAACAGAAGATTTAGTGCCACACATTATACAAAAGACTAGTCAAATGAAAACAGTAATACCTGGGCCAGAGTCGGTACGTGATATAATTACTTACATTAATTCACTTACTCTTTTGTTAGTCAACAAAAATTACTAATGACTGTATTATGGGCCACTCTGGATTCTAGGTTATGGAAACAGGGCAATGAGCCAGTGAGATGTCCTTGTCTGCAGGGAGCTTGCAATCTTGCACACTTCCTCTGTTTGTTTATGTATGCCAATTACCACCTTCTCCTGCAAGGAGTAATAAAATATTTGAGAATATACTTAGCTAGTAAGGACACTCACAAATAGTCATCATGATAATTATCCACGGGGCTGATCACTTAAAATGTTAAAAGATCTGTCTCATACAAATTCTGGCAAATCAGATCACAACAGATGAAATTCACTACTTCAAGTCATGTAAGACTATTAAGCAGTATCAAACCTGAGTAGTTCACATATATGTATCTGTAATATCTGTTCAAACATCTGATTCATTTTACTAAGAACTATAATACTTCACTGTATTTTACATCCCTCAATGGCTTCTTTTCCCTACCCTCAAGTCTTTGACTTGTTCACTCCCGAAATACAACACCAGCTGAAGTATCACCTCTCAAAATTAAAAGCCACGTTAACACATAAAAAAGTAATATTTTTATTCACATGCTTCATTTTGTTGGTTCTGTCCTTTTAAAATCACAATACTGCAAAAGTAAATATAATTAGGGCTTCAGTATTTTTTGTTCAAAAGACTAAAGTTTGAGATTCACCTCTTAATTGTCAAAGATAGTTGGCAGTTTATGAGGTTAAAGGCTTATGAGGTTTTAAGAAAATTCCTTCTTGCCCTGGCTGGTGTAGCTCAGTGGATTGAGTGGTGACCTACAAACCAAAGGGTCTCTGGTTCAATTCCCAGTCAGGGCACATGCCTAGGTTTTGGGCCTCGTCCACAGTTGGGGTCATGTAAGAGCAACCACATATTGATGTTTCTCTGCCTCTCTTTCTCATTCCCTTCCCCTCTCTCTAAAACTAACTAAATAAATAAATACTCTTTAAAAAAAAAAGAAAATTCCTTCCAAAGTGCATACAACAAGAACAAGGACACTCAAGGGAAGGAGATGGGAAGCCACCAATGCGGACGGAGGGACCTAGCTGAAGGAGGCATCCCGTCAGCGTCCTGCTAGGCTTTGCTCAGCAGGAGATAATTCTCCTCATTTTCGCACAGTGCAAAGCAGTGTAACAAGGGATGAGATGAAGTTGATCCTTCAATATATAAATGAGGGAAACTTGACAGCCTTCCAGGCCTTTCCAAGAGGGACTTTAATCTCATTACATTATAATGTATAATTATTTGTTTGAAGTATTTGGAGATCCAGTCAATTAAACATTGTAGTGCACCCAAAGACAAATGTGCCCTATTGTTCATCCTTTTAGATCATTCATAGAGTTATACCTCTCTTTTAGATCATTAATATGTGATTATATGCTAAATTTTTTATATCTGTAAAACATTTGTAGGCAACAGTGCTTGGCATACACACACATATATGTACATCCACAGAGAGGGCTATTTGACGGGGGTGGGAGGGACCTCCGTTCTGGACCTTATGCTTGGAGAATCCCTCTGTCCTTCTATAACCCAATGCAGGTCTGGCTGCCTGCCGCTACGAAAGTCAGTGCTCGAGAGGCAGGTGCGAATGTAAAGGAAAGTGGTTTACTTTCAGGTGGCGGCCACCCGAAAGATGGGGGACTCAGGTCACAAAGCCTATATCTCCTCCTCTCAGTGGAGACAGAGGTTTTTGTAAGAAGGGGGAGGGGAACAGGACAAAGATCAAGGGAGGGAGTTGAAAAGTTCTCTACGTGCAGATGAGCACAGTCATTCCGAGAAGGCAAGTGATGGTCCCATGTACACCATCCTGGTTTAGTCACCTGGCTTCACGTCATCCTGGGTTCACAGGTGAAGGTCAGCAAATTTCCCGAAACTGGGATGCCTGAAGGTAGAGTCTGTATTTTCTGAGAAGTTAGTTCCTAGGATTCTTATAGAAACATGCTGTTTATCTAAAGCAACCTATTAGTCAGAGCCCACACTTACAGACACAATGTCAGAAGAATGGTGGAGTCGGTTACAAGTTCCCACTGTTACACTTCCTCTGACTGCAGACCTGTGCGCAAGATAAAGAATCCAGGAACTGAAGGACTGTGCTGCCCAGAGCCTGAGCCCTGCCCCCTGCTAGGCCTTCTCTGGGTACCAGGAATCCCAGAAATCCCCATCCAAATGGCATCAGCCGGCTTCATCTTCTTCCCCAGGTCTGTTCCCAGGCACGTGTTATTTTCTCTGCATAGCCTGAGAGATGCCCAGGCCAGCAGGCATTTGCAGGGGTCTGTGAATAGATGTGGCCGCAGGCATACTCTTGAGACATCTCAACGGTGGGATGAAGCTGGGGAGGGGAAGAGAAAAGGGGCTAGGCTCTGGGATTTGGTGCAGGCTCCACTAGTACCTCCACTTTTTAAACATGAAGCTGCAAGTTATTGAAGGATTTTAAATTTGAACTTTGCCTGAAGTTATGCTTTTTAAGGTGGGAGGATAGAGGACACTTCGTTTAAAGATACTTACCATGATTTACAACTTGATTTATTGTATGTGAGCCTTGATTTACAATTTCTCAAGTCCCACACACGTGAGGGAAGGGGCTATATGAACACAGTGAACAGAGTTAACTCCCCAGCTTTTCTGGTGTGCAAATTTCCAAGAGGATGGTGAAAAATCTTTAAATGCTGTAAAGTATGCTGCAGACCGTGATTTCACACTGAGTCCACATTGCTTGGGATTGCTTTTCCTAACGTGTCTCAGCAAAACATCAGACAACCTGGTTAAACAAAGCCTCATTCCCACACAGCTCCACCTTCCTCACTTGGCAAAGATTTAGTCTGGTAACACCCTTTAAAGACCATTATTCCAGGCACATTTAAAAGAAATAGCCATTACAATTCAATACAATGGTGGTGTTTTTTCGAGTTTAATTCTATTTCTGACTACAGGGGAGGTAAAACCAAAGAAAAAATATCCCTAAAAGAAGAATGTACTTTAAACTTTTCTTCCCACTCATCCTCTCCTATTTATTCTTCACCAAAGCCATACAAATTAATCAAACAAACAAATAAAACCTAAGAACTAAAACAGAAACACAGTTGGACACCATGGAATCATTCTAATATTAATCTGAATACTTGCAAGCCACAATAATCACACATTAGTAAATATTTACTGAGAATCCTTTACAGCCCTAGGTTATGCTCCTAGGTGATGGCAGTCAAGGTGAGACAGGCTAGTAAAAAGGTAGGAAAATTCTTTGGCAAGTAGAATAGGGAAACTGAGACAGGTGGCTGAACACAATAGCCAAGCAATTTTACAGTCAGGTATAGATGGTTACCAGGGTGGAAGGCCCCGAGTGCCTGGTTCCGGGCAAAACTGGGAAGACAAGGACCTCACCTCCAGGGTAACCTCTTCTCCCCTGACCTTATCTCCCCAGTGATAACATCTAGGAGATAATATCCAGGCCTTGTGTTCTCAGCTCCAGAAAGGCAGCAAAACTAGGGAGGTGACACCAGAACCAACTGCAGTGAATAAAGAACCCCCTGCCCTGTCACTGACCAATCAGTGAAGATGATGGCCCTGAGAGAGCACACCTAGAGGACATATGAAAATTCTACTGAAACCCTCCTCTGAGACTGCCCCCCTCCCCCAAGATTCCAGCCTCCAAGAGAGATAAAAGCCTCAAGATAAAAGCCTCGAGCCTCAGGACCCACCCAGCTGGAGCTCTCCCTCTGGGGAAGCAGTCCTAGCCATTCCTTCCCCTTCTTCTCCCTAACTCCACTTTTTTTTCTTCACAGGCTCAAGTCTCCTAAACTCTCAGGCAATGGGCAGCTGGCAGCCTGTCCCAGACTGAACCTCTGAACGCATCCCTAAGGCCCCCTTTTCTCTGACTTCCCAGGGAGCTAAGACAGCCCAGCCTAAGGCCCTCCTGTTGCTTCTTCTATGCTAAGCCCTTCCTTGTCTCACTGTCCCCAGCTTTAATAAATGTATCCTCATAGTCACCTGGACTCATGTTGTGAAATCTTTCCTACACAAAGTCAAGAACACACACTTTACAGCTGGCCCTAGGGAGACCAGCTCAGCACCAGGCCCCTGTCTGGTGACAAAGGGGTATGTGTACAAGACTAAAAAAAGACACAAGAAATCTAGGCAAGAGAAGAGTTTTAATGTAAGTTCAGGAGTAGGAAGGATTATTTTAGTTTAGACAGTGGGTAGGAATTAAGTACATTTAGAGAAAAGGCAAGAGGGCATTCCATAATTGTATTTTGGATTAGTTTAGGGCCTTCTGGAATACTTCAAGTTTAAATATCGAAGGTATGAAAGCATCTTGCATTCACACACCAGTAAGCAGGACACTTAAGGTTTGGCAGCTGCCTAGGGTAATCTGAAATAGAGATCACCACCACTAGCAAAAAGAAATAGACAAAGGTTGGGCATTGATTTTCAGGTCATTATTCCTGAAAAGTGATGACTTTTTAGGAAAAGTAATAGCCATAAAATGCATTGAAATGTTATCTTCTCCTTGGATATTGATATTCACTGGAAATGTAATATATAAGAAACATCTGATTTTCTAACGTTAACTCTAGTGAGTTATTGCATTACCACAGCCATATATGGCATCAGTGATGAGCTGGCCCAATGATGTATACCTGGTGATTCACAGCCAGTGACGCTCAAGGTAGGCTGTTCAGAACCATCCAGATTCCTCAGCGTCCAGCATCTTGGAATGAAGTCAGACGGGCGGTGTTCACTATATGGTCTTGTCGGAATACAAATGTAGGTGTCATAAATTCCTGAGGCCTGACTAACTATATTAATTACTCAAGCCATTGTGAAGTCTGTGGTGAAAGTTCTGAACCACAAATATGGTGCACAAATTACGATTTGAGAAATATCTCCATAGGCACATTCAACTGAGTTTGTTGAATTAGATTGAGGTTGCAACATCAGAAATAGTGCTTCAGCAAGAACGTGAAATGTAATGTAAGAACATTTTTTAATATTAATTTTAAATGTACTTATTTTTTTCTCCTCCTACCTAAGAAAGTAATATATCTCATTTTGGATAGTTAAAAATATATAGAAAGATACAAAATTAGATTAATATTACCATTAGCTTATTATGCAGTGATGACTACTTTTTATGTATTTTTAAAAATATATTTTGATGCATGATATTCCATCCAGATTTTATACCAACAAAAGACATGTGTACTTGGAACTAGCTAACTTTTGAAAATTTATCCAAATAGTTATGTATTGCTATAAAAAATTACCAATTCTTATTCTCCTTTTCACTTAACACTATATTTTGAATATTTCCTGTTCAATATTGTTGTATTGAATATATTCATTATATTGTTGAATATATTGTGTATGTGTTGAATATATTGTATATATTCAATAATATATTAGCTATTATAGAAAATAACCTTTAATATGCACATTTCCTTATGTAAGTCATGATAAATTTTAAAAGTCATTTAAATTTTTATTAAAGTATAATATGCAAAAATTATAATTCTAATTTTGAAACGTTTTCTAAACTGAATCTTTTTGGTTATGGTACAATGTATAAGCTATCACAGCTAAATTTTTAAAAAAGGAATTGTGGTGAAGTTGGGATATGTAAAGAAACTATGCTGTTTGCCTTAGAAATACAGAGGGAAAGGGAAAATTTGAACTGAGCCCAGCACATTCCACCTCAGGTCATTGCACTTGCTATTCCCACTGCACAGAACACTTTGCCTTGAGATACCTGCACAGATAGTTCCCTGTAACCTCCAGCTAAATGTCACTTTAGTCAGAGCTCTCTCACCATTCTACATAAACCAGCAACACCTTTCCACATCATTCCTGTCCTCTCACTCTGCTTTAATTTTCTTCCTAACCTGTTATCAACATCTCACATACTATACATCTATTTGTGTAATTATTTTTCTTGTTCTCTCTAGAACATGTTCCTTGAGGACATGAAGTATGTCTTCATTACTGTATTCCCAGCATTATATTCATGGTGTATAATAGGTACTCAGATTTTTTCTTGAGGAAATAAATAGAAGAACTGGTAGCTCTTTGTAGGTCAATATTAATTACTTATAACAGTTGTCACCCATTTATCCTTAAATATAGTAAATGATATATTTGCTTTGGAGGATAGAAATATATCTCAACATCTGAGATAGTCAACAGAACAAAACGGAGAAAATATTCAGAAGCATAAAGAGATGTAGAGTATACACAAACATACAGAACCAAATACTGATATCTGAAGCCTTCCAGAGCTGAATTTGCTTACTAAGATGTTCAGTGATAGACAGCTCACATAACAGGTTCATAGTGTAGTTTAAAAACACACTAAATTTCATAAAATGGTGCTGGATATCGGGATATCTATCTACATGAAAGAGAATGTAGTTAGACATTAACCTCATACCACATACAAAAATTAATCCAAAATGGATCCTAGACCTAAAATTAAAAGCTAAGTTTATTAAACTCTTGAAAAAAATATAGGAGTAAACCTTTGTGACCTTGGGTTAGGCAATGTTTTTGTGGATATAACTCCTAACAAATAAGCAACAAAAGAAAAAACAGACAAATTAGACTTCCTCAAAATTAAAAATACTGCGCTTCAAAAGAAACCAGCAAAAAAACGAAGAGACAAAGCACAGAAAGGGAGAAAAATACTTGCAAATTATGTATTTAACAACTTCTTCCAGAGTATATAAGGAACACTTGATAGACAAAATTCCAGAGCTCAGAAACACACACAGCTGATCATTCTACTTCTGAAAGATATTATAGAAGGTTGACCTGCATCCTCACATAGTTTCTAAAAAGAGTACATAGCAGTGAAAACATTTAACGGCCTTGGGACAGAACTTCTGTCATCTGGAAAAGTCAGTAGAGTGAATCATTAGTCACACAAAGTCTCCCAGGAAGAAATGAAGACTGGGAGGAGGGGTGTGGACACTCTTCCTTCTTTTAGACTCTGTCTGTAGTTACAGCAGGGACATATTCACAGATAACCACCTGATTACCCCCTGAAAGGCTAAGGAAAGAGTGTTCAAGGATCCAGATCAACTAACATCCACTATCCAAAGCACTGGTCTTCTAGAGAATTATTGTATTGGACGAATTCAGAGGCTAAAAACGCAGGTCTGATTCTTTTCAGAAAAATCTTTTTGTTAAATCCTCACCCAAAGACATTTTTTTCACTGCTTTTAAACAGGGGCAGGGGAAGAGAGAGAGAGAGAAAGAGAGAAACATCAGTGTGAGAGAAAAACATGGACTGGTTGCTTTCTCTTACATACCCTGACCGTGTGTCAAATCCACAACCTGCATAGGTATGCTGACTAGGAGTCGAGCCCAAATCAACCACCTGAGCCACACTGGTCAGGGCAAGAATGTACACTTTACTAGAAAAATTCTTAGCTCTTTTTTCTTCTTCAGAACGCTCTGGACTTTGCCTAGTTATGCTTCTGATTTGCAACTCTAATTCTTGATTCTTGAAAAAACCATTATCATTTATTTCTAGGAAAAAATTATTTAAACTTGATAATAAAGATAAATAGAACAATTAAAAATGAACAAAGGATGTGAACAGACATTTCTCTAAAGAAGATATATAAATGGCCAATAAGTACATGAAAAGTTGATTAATATCATTAGTCACTAGGAAAAGGAAAATCAAAAGTATGTGACACCACTTCACACCCACTACGATGGCAATAACAATCATTGGTGAAGATTGGGAAAAATTGGAACACTCATACATCGTTGATGGGAGCATACACTTGTAGCCATTTTGGAAACAGTTTGGCAGTTACTCAAAATGTTAAACATAGAATTTTCATATAGCCCAGCAATTTCACAATGAGGCGTATATTGAAGAGAACTGAAAACATATGTTCCCACAAAAACTTGTATGTTAATGTTCATAGAGGCATTACTCATTAGAGAAAAAGTGGAAACAACCCAATGTCCATCAACTGATAAGTGGATAAAAAATGGTGGTACATCCATATAGTGGAATATTTCTTGGCAATAAAAAGGAACAAAGTATTACAATACATGCTACAGCATGGACGAATCTTGAAAACAGTATGGTCGGGTGAAGGAAGCCAGTCACAAAAGGTCACGCATTGAATGACTTCATTTGCGTGCAAGGTCCAGAACAGGCAAATCTACGCAGCCAGAAAATAGATTGTTTGGTACCCAGTGTTAGGTTGGGGTAGTGGGCTAAGAATGGGGGATGACTGTTGACGTGTACAGGGTGATGAGAACGTTCGACAATTAGCAGTGACGGTTGCACGACTCTGAGTTTGTATTAAAAAATATTCAACTGTATGTTTTAAATGGGTAAATTTTATGCCATGTAAATTATATTTGAATAATGTTCTTTAAAAATCTATATAGTTTTCAAGCAAGTAATCACAGCTGGACAGCAAACACCAGTGTGGATACACTGGAGCTGTGCTACAGAACAAGGTCACACATGAGCGGCACAAAGCCCTCTCCCGAAGGGTTCAAATTACACAAAGGCAATAGAATTCTTCCTTTCAGGGCCAGTTCTGTTCATAAGCAGAGCAAGAGCCTGGGGTTTAAGAGCTGTTCCTGCTCAGGCTTTCTCCTCAGCTTGTTGCCTCAGGGTCTGAAATGACTTTTATCAGTCATTCTGTGGACCAAGTCACAAAAGACTCTATTAAAATAGAAACACTGTATGTGGAAATGCACAGTACATTAACTTATTAACACCCGCAAGAATAAGTTTATGAACTTACCTAGCCAGGTATTTCAGCAAAGCCCTAAAGGAATGAAATATTAATTAATATGAAAGGGAAGAAAGAAGGATTTGGGTACCTGGCACATGGCCTGAAGCACTGATTTAAGGAGCAAAATCTAAGAAACATAAACACAAAATATGGGATGGCTCTGAGGACTAATTTTATAATATATCATAAACAACCTACCTTGCCTTATCTTTTTTGCCATGAAATCTCTGGCCATTTAGGCTAGGTTTATATCATTTTGCTCTTTTGTTCTTTAAGCTTTGGTAGGCAACTAGTAAATCTGGGATTATAAATCATAATCCTTGGCAGTGCAAAGCCACTGAAGGGTTTTTACAAAATGGAGTCCCATGATCAGGTGTTTCAAAAATATCATTGTGGAGAATAGATTCGTGTGAACAGGAATGGATATAGAGAGATAGTATAAGGACCAACAGCTCAGCAAAATGGTATGAAAAGTACTCCAAAATGAAACCATGTGCAGAAAGAGATATGTTCTGAACTTTCCTTATCTGATTAAAGCAGGACTTTATGAGAGTTAGGGAGGTGACTGGCCTTGGGCACTGGGACATTCCAAAAAATTGTTGAAACAGGCCTCTTCGGAGCCTGCCATCTTTTAAAGCCCTACACTCACCCACCCCCTTCATTAAGCTGGTATAGAAACCCATACTCCTACCTGCTCAGGGAGCTACTTCTTATGGGGTGCTCCCATGTGCATGGGGAAATAGACTTTTCCATTGTTAATCCATGATCAATTACTTGGCAATTCCCAGGGCACTCAGACCTAAGTCAGTAGAGGATAAGTTTTTCCTCCCGGAAATAGCTTGGAAGGCTGTTACACTAACCCTGGTGAAAAGATAGTGCTGGTTTGGATTAGGTTAGCAGCAGAAAGAAGGAAAATGTCTCAAGTAAAATCAACAGGATTTGGGATTTGGATATGGTCAGCAGGGATTAGAGAAAGTGGGACTGAATCTCAGGTCTCTTTCCTGGGTCCTTCAAAACCTAATACTCTGCTGGCTGAATGGCCTACCAAAAAGTAGAGCGAGATACAAAATTTCTGTGTAGGGGGCAGGGGGTGGGGGTGTGGAACTAGGGTGTGGGCTGATAACTCCAAAGCAAACAAGAGAACTCTTGGAAAAAGTGCTTTGCTTAGCAAAATCATCTCCGTGAGCCATCTTTGATTCTGCATTTGCAGCTTGTCTAAAATGAACTACAGATTGGACAAAGAAAATATTGCCTGCATAATAAAGTGAGAACAATGTTTTGCTCCAGCCAGAGATGGATGGATTGAGCGTTCCAAGACCAGGAAAACAGTGGGGCATAACAGGAGGTAGGGAAGATAACACAGCAAAACATCAGAAGCTAGGTCCTGTGCAAAGTGGCGGGTAGTGGCAAGTACTGCCAATGAACAGGATGTCAGATGTTCAGTTTACCATTATTTGCCATGCTGTGTGGTATATAATGTCCTTGTGTTCCAAGATATACACCCAAATCTTTAACCCAACTGCTTGGTGGGAATCTGTTTTAGGGAAATAAATAAAAACACATGTGTTCCAAATTTGGGTCTATGCAGAATGGATAAAAGAGGATAGCTATAAGAGGAAGGATGTGAGAGATAGTTCAGCAGTAGTAGGAACTGAGAACAAAGAGTGAAGTGGGGAGGACAAACTGCCTGACATTCGCTACATCTGCTGGGAAGTGGGTAGAAGATGGGGGTTGGCAGCAGAGAAACAAGAAAATTATTTTTCATGCTGTCCGTGAGAGCCAGGGCAGGGATACAGCAGGGCATTTCCAGTCAGCTACTGTAGGGCAAGGCAATTAATTCTGAGCAAACTGGATGGCTAGGGCCACCAGGCAATTGATACATGGGTAAACACCTAAATGAGAATCGTTTAAATTATCTTTTCAGAAATCTAACTTCTGAATTTCCCCATTCTTGATTTCTATGCGAAAATGAAAGTACTTCTCTATTTGTGAATGTAGGTTATCTTAGACAAACACCTAACATTTCGAGTATTAAAATAGTTTTATCTGCATTATATATGAGATATACCTATTAGGTGGAGTGTTGGAACATCGGATGATAATAGTGGCTGGAATAAAAAATAATATTGTACAATTTTTAGTCTTATGACTCTTTTTAATGCTTCAGCAAGGTATATATTTCTCTTGATTAAGACTACTGAACTAATGAAAATGTCTAAATTCTAGTATAAAACTTATGACTTCTTACCTGGACTGTTTACTAAGCCAGTGAAATGTGTTTTTAAGGAAAATATATTGGAATGTCTTATCTAAATTTTTAAAGTTTGTTTTCTTATTGTTGAATTACTTCCCCAAATGAACGTCCTAGGACCAGAACAGTTAGGAGGATAAATGGTGTACCTGGAAATTATCCTCATGGGCTAATCTTATAAAAATTGTGTCCTTCCTTTGTAACTTTCACAGACATCATTGTGTTTGCCAAGTCACCGGCTCTATAGTTACCGCCAGCAACTCTGATGAAAAATTAGATTGTTTTCTCCTCCTGTGGAGATAAATGTGATCTGTAATATTCTCTTAAATGTCAAATAAGATTTACTAGAATTTACCATGAAAAAAAACTGGAAACTGAGAGGCTTTTTAAAATTGAAAGCTGCAGATGCTTGGTTTAGAATGTCCTCAGAATTTGTATATTCTAGTACCAAAAGTATAACCTCAATTACATTAAGTTGGTTCAATGCTGTGGATAAATTTTTTAACTTTGCATAAGTCAGGTTTTTATAGGCTCTGTGGAAATTTTAAAGTTAAATTTACTTTTTCGGTAGTGGTAGAAAAACACTCACACAAGCACTGCCACTGGTCACCGGCCCCTCCTGCAGCTATTACCTGTCGTCCATGCACAATCATCTGCAAGGACAGGGGTGTCACCAAGCCAGCCCAAACCTACAGCAGCCTGGCCTGCTAAGCAGGTGACAATTGAAATGAGACATTTTTATCTTTGAAAAATGTAACTTGTCACCAAGGCTGATTCTAAATCATCAACAGGAAAGATATGCTCCTAGGTCTTTTACGGGAAACCAAGTCTACTTTGGCACTTGGCTGAAAATTTAGTAGGCTTTCCACATACAACTTTTAAGTAAAACTCACTATCTCTAAGACTTTCATTGGTAGAAAATTTTTGCAATAGCTTTACAAAATGGGAAGTGGACAAATGTTTCTGTTTTTAGACATCAAAATTCAGGAAATGAAACACAACTCATTTTTTTTAATATTAGCTCTTTTTCCCAGTCTGTCAATTACACTGTCCAACCAAAATTGAATATTTTGTTATTAGACCTCTCCAAGAGTTTTCTCATATCATATTTCTCTCTGGAATTTGAGAAAATATCAAGAATAGCAGTAAGAGATTTATCATAAAGTATTCTCTTTTCTCCACCCTCAAAGCCATAGATAAGGAGCTGGAGTCTCAAAGAAAAGATTCTATGTGTATATATGGAATGAAATCATTAAAAGTACATCTTTAGCAATATTTCCTCCCTGGAGTGTGAGTATTTTGAATTTTTGGGGAGGATTTCAACAACGAAGTGTTAGAAAGAAATACTGGGCATTTGCACAAAGAATAAGCACACTTAGCACAAAAAAGGAAAAGCTGTGTTTTACTAACTAGAAGGAAGATGTCTGTTATTTCCTGAGAAACCCACACATGGTATGTTATTCAGCATTTTATTCTAAAACAGAACAGGTTTCAAGTCCTGAAACTGGTCAAAAATGTAAAAAATAAGATTATAGCTTAGGTTCTCTCTCCCTTTCAGCTTCAAATACATAAGCTTTGTGTGAAACGTTACCCAAATAATTAACATATCTAATACAGTTTCAAGTCACCAACTTCAGTCATTTGTAGCATTTGTGGGAGTGGGAGGAATGAGAAAAAATTCCTGACATGTTTGCCTCCCACTGTCTTTCCTTCGTGATAAAGGTCACTGTGTTGCTTTATGACAGATTGGGTCGTAGACCGTCGGAGCTAAAGGTGACTCTCAATTATCTAGATCATTCTCTTATCTCATACACAGAAGAGGGAACTGAGACCTGGGGCATCAAATGGCATTTCTCAGGTCACAAAACTCAAAGAAAAATAATGGGATAGTAGCTAGAAAATATGGAGCAGGGGAGAGGTTTTTTTTTTTTTATTTTCATTGTTTTATTAGTTCAAATATGTTGATCCTGTAAGAGATGAATTTAGATAAGCCAACTAAAAATACTTGTACTTGATGTGTCTCAATGTAATAAGGATAGAAAAAACCTACCACATAAGACTGAAAAGAGAAATGACCTACAGAACAAGTGAGACGCAACATAGCATGCTGTGGTTTTTAAGCCTCTGGGCCAAAATCACACTTATGATCTTGGTAACCAACCAGAAAGAATCTTGTTCCTGGAATGCTTGTAGAAACCTGAATTAGTCATAAGCTTCTTAGGAAAGAATTCATCCTTTGTTTGATATTGATTCTTGATCAGAAAAGCAAGCAAGCCTCTTTTTGCTATGGGCCTAGTCATACTGCAATTGCTGGTAAAACAATTCGTTGGAAACCTTTGATTAAAGAGCGATCTATTTTGAATGACTTTAGCACGAGTTACATTATCTCATGAGGTCTCTCCCTGCTCTTTCCCTATTGGCACCAACACAACAACCTTCACATGCTTGCTTCAGAGAATTAGAATATCCAGCAATGATAGAATTTCTAATTGTAAACTTACTCAACTGGGGAAATAACCATAGAAAGTATTCCGCAGTATTGCCAGAATCATTATTCTAAATGGTTTGAATGGGGAAGACTCAAATGCCAATATCCAGCAGAAAACAATTCCAATAAAGTCATGGCTTTGAACCAAATATTTGGGCCATTCGGTAACAAGCGATAAGCCTGGCTTCTGGGTTTCCTCAGTCCCCAACCCTCCTCCTGCCCACACATGTAAATCTGTCACTGCCTGTAGCTGGAGGGTAAAAATTCCTTTCTCATCTGCTTTCATAGGTAGGAGACTGACCAAAAGCTCCATTCGGTTCTTAATTAAAGTTTTTCTTTTAGTTAAAAGATAAGAAAGACGCACTGTAATTCTGAAGTCTCTAGGAACAACTTCAGATAGATACTGTATTAAAATACAACATTCAAAATAGTATCTGGCATCTTCTTGGCATTCCAGAGGCATACTTGAAATAAGTTATGCCAAAAGAAGTCAAAAATGGTAAAGGAAATTACAGAAGTGTTTGACTATCATCCAAAAGATTCTAACAGAGCAAAATTTCCCTCCACTCCTCAAGCATCTTAAGGCTTTGTACCAAAGAATGCTAAAGATTTTAACTGGCTGGCAAAATACATAACAGGTGGCAAAATACACAGTAGGTGGCAAAATATTTTGCACTTGGTAGCTGAACCTTTTCTTTTTATTTACATACTTGATTATTTTTTAATCCTCACCTGAAGATATGTTTTTACTGATTTTAGAGAGAGGAAGGGGGGAAAGAAGGTGGGTAGAGGGAGAGAGGGAGAGAGGTGAGGGTAGAGACGTTCATTGGTTACCTTTCATACTTACCCCAGCAAGACCAGGGATCAAACCCACAACCTAGGTATGTGTTCTGACTAGG
The DNA here is from genome assembly GCA_004024845.1 of Tonatia bakeri. Taxonomy (NCBI): domain Eukaryota; kingdom Metazoa; phylum Chordata; class Mammalia; order Chiroptera; family Phyllostomidae; genus Tonatia; species Tonatia bakeri. The sequence goes on from PVIA01000161.1 coordinate 177,262, forward strand.
AATCGAACCTGCAACCTTTTGGTGTACAGGATGATGCTTCATCTAGTTAAGTTACCCAGCCAGGGCTGTATTTGACCATTTTATAAGCAAATATAGTAATCAGAAAACAAAAAAAAATATCAGGAATAATTTCTATAAAACAGAATTCATTCTGTATGAACACAGCGAGGATCTCCAATCTTTTATAGCAAATAGAAATTCTTCAATGCTCGATATTTGATTCTCTGGTCTCCCCTGTGCCTCCCTGCCGCACTGAAATACTGTGAACCACCCTTCACATTTATTCTTATGAATCAACATGACATTTGACGACACTTTTCCTTCCTCATTTCAGATATGACTCATTGCTCTTGGTTTAATCCCCCAAGGACCAGAAGCTCTACTTTAAAGTAAGGAAACAAAAGAAGCACCTTTAATTGGAGCTGGTTTACCCAGACAACTCTAATAGTTATTATTCACTAACTTCTTAAGTACACATTATAAAGCTGAGTGCTTGAAGTGTCCTCTCTTCAGCCTTCCCAGGGGAGACCAGTGTAGAAAAGCTGAGAGGGTAACCTGACTGATAAATCTTAGACCTGAAGTTTATCAGCAGTGCTATTTAACCACCCATTATCTCTGGGATACTATTGGATTTTAGTTTGAGGAGCATTTTATTTCATTTTCAAGATTTTGGATCATCTTCCCTCCAGACCCTTCTGACTCAGCATACAAAAAAGTAACAGATCTGAGCCATTCTTGAAAAGCCTTTTGAATTTAAAGCTTGACCCATTTTCTGCTGTGTGATAAACCAGTACCCCACCTCTCAGTCTCTCTCAGAAAGTGCTGCAGAGCTCAATTCACTGCTGAAATCTTAAATCATCTAGAAAAGCCTGTGGTCTTTCAAACAATATTCAAATTAGAAGAGGAAAGAAGAATATGGTACTCTAAATAAAATTCTACTTACCCTTACTTGCAAGGAGGAAAAACGAAATAAAAAGCTGAGGCTCCTTTACTTTTCTAACTCCTAGAAACATCTAGTCCTAAGAGAACCGTTTCTTGGTTTAGAAGATGAGGAGAGTTGAAGTTAAACAATGATCCTTTTTCCATTTCTTAAAAAAAAAAAAAAGCCAGCATAGGCAAATGCTCTGTTGGACAAATTGTTTTAGCAGATGTTCATTATCCTAGGGAGAAAACAGCTTCTACTTTGCAGCTTAACACTTGCAAATTTAGAAACTTTAATATTTTTACCTTGAAATGGTCCATGTGGCATGAGTGAGATGTAAATATTATAACCATTTATGTGAGCAAATGGTTGCATTTTACTATTCAGGCCACATAATGCTGACACCGTTGTTATATCATGATATGGCAATGCAAGAATTGTTACTACCCATGTGAGCTTGATGAACTTTGATATTTATTTTATTATTTTATTTTTTAATCATGTACAATGGCACCCTGGAAGAATATAAACAATTATAGTAACATTTATAGAGTACTTTTGATGGACCAGGCACTCATAATTACCATATGAGGTACATGCTGTAAGTTTGCCTATTTTAAAATGTGTAAACTGAGTTTCACAAAGGTTAAGTAACTTAAACATTAAGAACAGAACCAAGTGGCAGCACTGGCATTTGAATATAAAAGGTTTGACTCTGGGACAGAGTGGTCAAATGTAAAGGGACGAGTAGAAATATCTTATGCTTTAGAAGCCAGAAAGTCTGCATTGCAGCTACTCAACTCTGTCTTTGCAGAAGAAAAACAGCCCAAGACAACATGTAAATGAGCCAGCATGGTTTGTTCCAAAAAACTTTATCCCTGGACACTGAAACTTGAATTTTATGTTATTTTCATATCACAAAGTAGTCTTTTGATTTTTTTCAACACTTTAAACATGTAAAAACAATTCTTACCTTGTGAATTGTGTAAAACCCTGTGGTAAGCTGGGTTTGGCCCACTGAATAGTTTGTTGACATCCTTCTCAAAGCTCTTAATAACTGTATTATTTTTCTAGTAGTGTCTTTTTAAAAAGTATGTTTATTGATTTGAGAGAGAGAGAGACAAGCATTCATGTGAGAGAGAAACATTGATTGGTTGCCTCCCATATGTACCCCATCCAGGGATCAAACACACAACCTAGCTATGTACCCTGATAGTATATATATAGTTGAATCATATGAAATTGACCAATATTGAACTGTTTGACCTATGAAAGTAGCAATTCCATAGGTCTTGACATAATATTTATAAATGTCTGTTGCCTTAGGAGGTAACACTCATTTTATGAAAGCTATTAAAGCATGGGCAACTAACAAGGGGGAAATTATATAAATAATTCAAGCATCAGAAGTGTGATACACCAGATGATCTTTCAGCTACCTTTAGAATCTTTTCTATGAAGCGAATTATGATAGTCGAGGGCTAAAGTTATAAAGAAATGGAAACACCGTATTACTTCATACCTTCTCTGTCACCAGTGCTATACTACATTACCTCATTTACTTTCCATAAGGACACTGTGCATAAGGGTTTTCACCCTGGTTGAAGCAATGTAGATTCCTGGAGACTAAGTATAACTTGCATGTATTCAGAGAACGAATGGATGACAAAGCCTAGAGTTGAAGAAAAGACTCTTCTTTATTTTGCTGAGACAACAGAGATGGTTTCATTGCAATCTGTCAATACCACTAAGACTTTTAAGATAAATTTAATTTATTTTCAAATTCATCGTTAGAAAATCAGTTCTAGGCCATAGTATTAGAATTTCCTTCATTTTCAGTAAACTCCAGAAAATATACTCACATAATTTTTAAACATCTTATATAACCACTATTATATTGTCTCTTTGGAGTTTTTTTTATACCAGAAACACCCTAGTTGGTAAGATCTTAATGTAATTTTAAATGAAAGAGAAGAGAAATGTGGGCATTATAGCTTTTGATAAATGATATCTTGATAAGCTAAATGATTACTTAAAACTGATAGATTTACAAAGCCTGAAATTCTAGAGCACAAATTCTTTTTTTTTTTATATCTTAACATATTAGCAGAACATTTAACTCCTGCGAGTACCAAGAAAGCAATTCTGCACATACTGAGAAAATAAGCATTAGGGAAGGAAAGAAGCTACAAAGTAAAATCAAAAGAAATGTCAAATCAGAATATTAAAATTATAATACTTTGCTTCATTTGTGCCTCTTATTACCTAACTATTGAGGAATAAATTATAAAATAGTTAAGGCATTCTAAAGAATTCACCAGAGACACACATATCCAACAGAGGAAAAGAATTATTCAGAGTTACAGTTAAACTGGAAAGTTTCTTTCCTTCTTTGTTTCATTTCTTTTCCCTTTCTTTTCCTTCCTTTTCCCTTTTTTCTTGGCACAAGAAGTAAGATAAATTTCAGGCACAACTGGCCTTCTTCTTCTCATGATTTTCCATCTTTTTTGTCTTTTTCTCCCCTAAATGACAGATCAACTTTTTATACTATTACTTCATTTTAATTCATCAAATATTATATTTCCCTTCATTCAAAGTTTACTTCAAAGTCAGTCTTCTCTAGAATGCATACTAAGCAAGTGAAGAAAAGAAACATCTGCCAGAAAGTGAAGTTTAGAAATTAATGAAAAGGTTTTTAGCATTCCCCAAGAAACAGAGGGTTTATATGAAAAAAAAAATTGCAACTATCTATAATGCACCAGATTCTGTTGTTTTCTTTTGTTTTGAGCATATAATAGACCAGAATGGAAAATGGTCCAAGGAAAAGGGGATTTGGGATTTTCTCTACTTTCTACTATGAGGCAATCACTACAAAAGTAGGAGTTTTGTCTTGTTCACTACTAAATTTCCAACATAAAACAGTTTCTGGAACATGGCAGGTGTTGAATAAATATCTACAGAACAAATAAATGATGACTGAAGGGTGACTTAGGACATGAAATCAGGAGCACAACAGTTAAACAGATAATACTATTGTCTTGTCTTAATGAGTTCTTCTTTAGCCACAAGTAAAGGCAATGAGAGAAGTATTCTATGAGTCATTCAGACAAACCACTGTTTAGTAATATGAACATCACAAGAGCTTAAAGATAATGAGGTTTCTCAGCCTCAGCATTATTGACACTTGGAATGTGATACTCCTTTGTTGTGGAAGTGTCCTGTGTATTGCAGGATATTTAGCAGCATCTCTGTTCTCTACTTACTAGATACCAGGAGTACCCAACCCCCTCTGTTGTAACAACCAAAACATATATCAGACGTTCCCAAATTGAGAACAATGTTCAAAACAAGAGAATAATCCTGACCACTGTGGCTCAGTTGATTAAGTATCGTACCACGAAGTGAAAGGTTGCCAGTTCAATTCCTTGTCAGAGCACATGCCTGGGTTGCAGGTTGAGTCCCCAGTTGGGACATGCAACCAATCAATGTTTCTCTCTCACATCAGTGTTTCTCTCCCTCTCTTTCTCCCTCCCTTCCCATGTCTCTAAATAAATAAATAAATAAAATGTACAATAGGCATGTGGTTTAAAAAAAAAAGGAAGAACAATAGAGAGACCACATTTTCAGGTTATAGAAATACTTATAAGTAAATAAGGGGCAGCAGAGTTTACTACCTCAAAATGTGCCTTTTGGGGGTATTGATTATTTTAAACTGGTTATTTTTAAGAGAGGAAAAACTCATAGAGAATCTTTGATCTTCTCTGTTCCAGGAAGGGAGTTAGCATCAGAGACAACTATTGTTTAAGTGTCCTTAAAAGTCTATCACCTCACAGTATTTCAGTCACCGTGATCTACAATCCATGCAATTAGTCTCTTGATGAAGGATGAACAAAAATATTGTAGACTGATTTCCATCCCAACCTAGATGGGCATCATTTTTCTTGCATATTTAATCTGCAGAGAAGCAAATCAGTATTTTAACAAATAGCTAACATTTGTTTAATTAAAAACACCAGTCACATAAAATGAAGGTATTTTTGGTCACTATTAAGTATTTCCTTTGCAGTTAATTAGCATCACAAAGAAGAAACTGTGTGCTAGACTTGGGAAGAAATCTGCCTCTGAGATATCATATCAGTCTGACTGGCGCTCCACTCCGCCCATCCAACGCATTCACCGGCCACCTTGCTCTAATAGTTGCAGAACTGACTAAGCAAATATTTTATCAGCATGGATATTTCCAGCACCATAGTACCAATAATATCAAAAGTGTGTTTTCAGGGCAAAGGACACTTTTTGAAAAGGTAAAGAAAGGGATGTAAACTAGAAGGGAATTGTTTAATTACACCTTACCTAGAAACTAATACACAGTTCCAACAAAAATGGTAATAAGTCACACCAGGTATACATAACTACAAACTATGCATGTATTTAAATGGGCTGCTTCAATTTTACTACTATGTAAATAGAAAATACAGTGAAATTAATTTGTGATAGCTGATGATACTGTGATTATTTCCATTAATTAAAAATGTATAGAAATTCAAGAAAGGAGACTGCATTTTGACAAGTTAAAAATAAATGGACAGATTACATGACATATTCAACTATTACTTCATAGACATCATTCCACATAGTTTGCTTACCAGAATATTGGTTCACTGTGGAAAACCCAAATCATATTATCAGGTAAAGGCATGCAACAATAATTTCTTTCCAGCTTCAACTAGGATTCGTGTTACACAAGTCATATGTATATTCATGTTTCTTCAAACTCTGAACAAATGGAAACTTACCTAATGAGACAACAGATATTTGACCTGGCTTGTATCCATTTTGATGAACTTTCTTGTAAAGGGAATATATATTCCTATGAAACCCAGAGTCATGGAAGAGAGTAAATAAAATACGATTTTGAAAGAAAGTACCAATAACAGCACTCAACTAGATTCCTCTGCAAATTTGAAAACACTTGTTTACAACCTACAGTCTACGTAAACTGGGTGATGTTGTAAGTGCAAGTTCATGGGATCGCAGTGTTCAACTTAAGCCTAAGAGAGTATGAACTATTAAGAGTGGAAGGATGATTTGACCCAACAGACTCAACCCTTAACATCATTTTTCAAGCACTTGTACCCAGAATAAGCACTACACTGTTGATCCTGGGAGCAACTAACTTTCAATCAATAAATGCTATTATGCTTCTTCAGGAAGAAGCATGACTTTTTTTTGTTTGTATGACACCTATCAGTAAGCCCCAAGGACAGAGTATGAGGACCCTGTACTATAGGAATACAAGGACCCTGATTTTGTCTTCGTCTTTAAGACAAAATCATGAAGAAAATAGCCAATAAAAGTATATACAGTTTTCAAAAGAGAGACAAGTAACATAGTTATACATTAGATTAACAATTTTCCTTAAGCAGTTAACAAATATAAAGCTCATTTCTCAGTTGGAACTATTCAAACAAGATTTGAAATCTTTTCTCCAAATAGAAATAGCATTTGCTTCCATAGCAAAAATTTTAATATTTCAACCCTAAACACACTCACAACTTCTTGATTCATGAGTATTTACTCCTCTGAAATCAAGAAGAAACCATCTCTAAAGTCAGTTTCACAGATGTCTATTATTGTCTCTAACTTCTTTTCTTAGAGCCTTCGGTTGGAAAAAAAAATCAATTTAGAAAAATTCTACATACAACTATCCCAAGTAAATCAACATTTTAGATCCACTCATTCACTCCACGTACGAGCATTTAAGTGTTTTAGGAAAAGTTAAGCATGAGGAAGAAGGCAGCACTTTCAAATCCAAATCTTACCTGGTAAATGGAAATGGAAAACACCCTGAAAAGTGTTCTTGACTGGTACTCCTTCCTCGGGGGACAGCTAAACCACAGCAGGCTATATTCTTACACCCTCAGAGAAACATCAGGAAGCTTGATCTGCACACATAATGGCCTGCATAATGTAAGAAAGTGCCCGTTTCTTGGCAACAAGAAAACAATCCTTTTCAATTAATTCACAGCAATTGGCCCACATTTGTTGTTAAACACATAGTGAAGAAAATGTTTTAAGAACACAAATGAAACTGCTAATAGCTCACCCAGAGCATCAGATCAATTTTTTTTCATTTTGAAAGCATTTTTGATTAATTGACTACCCATTCCAATTACCTAACCCAAGAACTTTTATCCACATACCTGTCTCACTTCCTCGTTGTGTACTGTTTACTCAAAACTCCAGTCCTGCATAGTTGCATCCATTGTTGCAGAAACACAGTAAAGATGTGAAAGATCCATCTAGCAAAACTGTGGTATGTAATGTTATCCTGTCTTGGTCATTTTGCATACCATATTTGGCTTTCTAAAATATCGGCTTGAATGTAGCCCTGGATATTCATTAGGATACATAATTCAAAGCAGTCGTATGTTTTCTTAGCTGTTAAATTAGACCACCTCCAGCAAACACTCATTTTAGATAATATGTAAGAAGTGCAGCTAGGCTAGTTTCAATCTGTGCTAACTTAACTGTTTTCTGGATTCATGTATACTTATGAGAATACAAAGAAATCTTTGGACAGTGCTTCAGGTGCCATGCATCCTCACACATATATCAGAAATTTCCTATATCAATAGGGGACACCCATTTAAAAATCTTTGTTCGAAAAGGGAAGTGATAAGAAAAATGTTATACATAATTTTTGTTGTTAACCAAATTTTACCATTGCAAATAGTAAAGTTTTAACTACCTAGTGTTCTGTCTCCCAAATGAGAAGACAGCTTAACATGGGTATTTCCATATATACCCAAAGCCTATGGGAGAACTTCTGTCTTTACCACCCCTCCACTTGCCAAGGTGTGTATTGAGGTGTTTACCTTCAACAACTCTTTTCGGTTTTTTTCTCCTTTTATCATCCAGATCTTCCTAAAATGTCTCAGCCTTGTCTTGCTATCATTAATGGGCAGTTCTGAGGTAAGATTTTAAAGATTCAGCCTTTGGGAGGTACTGTCTTCATGTTACAAAGCACTCTCTGCTGGCAGGAATTTGAAGCGGCACTGTAAACCGTGGTAGGCGATGTATCTGGGTAGACCTCCTGGCACGTGCAAATCGCACCCTCGACAGCTGTGTACACTTTCCATGGATAGAACTGGCTGGGGTAATTTTACAAGTGTTCGTTTTAGTTTTAGTGCTGACTCTTCTACTTGCCAGCTCTGACTTCAGGAAGATTGGTTAAACATTTTGTGTCTCAGTTCCCTTATCTGTCAAATGAAGTTAATAATATTTACATCGTTGGGTTGTTGTGAGGACTGACTACAGAGGTAGAGCTCCTTAGAACAGGGCCCAGCAGACGGTCAGTGCTCAAAGGTCAGGCATATTATTAGTATTGCTGTTGTTAGTGTTCCTGACCTAAGTGACTTTCAGCTTTCTTTTCAGAGTTAGGAGTTCCAAAATCCTACATAATCTTTATGTAAAATGTAAAGTAATATAAACAAAGGCTCTTGAGGAACATAATATTAAATTATTTTTCTTTCTTTTTGTATAGATTCTTGTTCACCATCCAATACATCTAATACTTTTATATGCCCTTTCACTAATAAAATAAAATGTACAGTTACTTAGAAAAAAGGGAAATTTATTTATGTTTCTGAAAAATACACTCATGTTAAACACATTGACTTAAACAATTTAACCAAAGACATAGGCAAGCAGAAATTCTGCACAAATCTTTTATTATAAGATATTGTTACTTGCAATGTAATTATTAAAAGATTCACAAGCCTTTCTTCTTATATTCTTAAAATGTATGGACCATTTGCTTTAGCTTTTAGCATCCATTTGGGTATATTTTTAACCAGCAGCTGCAAAATACTAATATTTGAGAGGAAATGCATGCTTTTGAGTATTTGTTGTAAACAATCCAGCCAGAATGGGCCATGAAGATTCCATCTGATCCTTCCCAGCTTAAAAGGCAGGTTTAACTTCAGTCTTAGCCAAATCTGTTATACAGCTCCCTCAATCAAGATACCACACTCCCCCTCTGCTAAGATAAAATGTTAAATCGTTAGTAAGAGGCCAAATGAACCAATCCTCTTCTGAAGGATTAGATTCAACAGCTCAGGTAGATATTTACTCTTGTCTGCTCAGTACATGCCAGTGCCTCCTTTGTTCTTGATTTCTGACCTTCTTGTTGCTTCGAGATCTTGACATAGCAAATTCTGCTACTGGAAAATTAACCTGTGAAATCTGCAAAAAAATACTAAAAGGGCAATATTTGTTTAAAAGTACCAATCTCTGGAACTTGTAACAAAAATATTCTGGCAAACATCAGTTTAGGGTCTCTTCACAGAAGATGGGCCATGGCATGAAAGCAGTGCTGCACAAACTGCCGGGAGAGGTGGATCCCTCATCGCAGATCTGCTGCCGTCGAAGTCAGAAGTCACGGAGGCATTTCCTCCCAGGACTCTGCGGTGGTTCTCAGAGTTCAGTGCTACCAAGCTGAACAGCACAGAAACATAGCATGCTATACAATATTTAGAAGTGGCTTTTGTTCCCTTTTCTCTACATCCTCTCCAGCACTTGTTGATTTGTTTATGATGGCCATTCTAACTGGTGTGAAGTGGTATCTCATTGTGGTTTTAATTTGCATCCCTCTGATGACTAGTGATGCTGAGCATCCTTTCACATGTCTACAGGCCCTCTGTATGTCAAGTCAAGGAACATACATAAAGGACCCAAGGACCAGGAGAACAGGGAAGGGGGAAGGGTTGAATGTGGGAGAAGGGAGGTGGGCAGGGCAGAGGAGGGCAATGGGGGAAAAATGGAGACAACTGTAATTGAACATCAATATAAAATATTTTTGAAAAGAGAGAAGAAAGAAGTAACTTCAAGTATTTCTTTATTTCTAATTTCTTTTTTTATTTCTAATTCAAGTATAATGTTGAAAATGATTAATTATGGGAATATTAGAATTTAAATAAAAATAAAACCAGTACTGTTATACAAAAATACATAGAAGTCATAGAAAATCCTCTCACAGTTTATAAATTTGGAAACAAGACATTAAGTCTCAAAAGTCACAAGCTGATAAGGACCGTGCAAAATGATTCCTGCAGATACATTTAATGATGACATTTTACATAAAATAAAATATTTGTATAAATGGAATAAAAATATAAATACAGTTTAGCAGATTATAGTCAGTCAAAATATAGTAGAGCTAAATTAAGGGTTTCTATTTTTTGGAGCTAAGAAAAATATTGAGCATATTTTGATTGGAAGCCCATTGGAAGAGCACTGTTACTATGACCTAGGATTATAATTTTTAAGCCTCACATAAAGAAAGAATTGATTCAGGAAATTTTTAAACATCCGGGTTCTTGGACCCCAATCCCAGAGATCCTGATTGAATGTCTTAAGTGGGGCCAAGGAATCTGCATTTCAGTAGGTTCCTGGCGCTGATTCAGGTGAGCTCAGGTCCACTGTTGAGAACTATTGAGAAACACAGGCGGCCGGGCCTCTGCTCCTCTGCTCCTCTGCTCCTCCGCTCCTCCGCTCTTCTGCCAGAGGGAACACCTGGATAACGGAAAGATGGGAAGGCCGTCAAAAGGAAGAACTGTGATTGGTCATGAAGAAAAACAGAAAAATACAGTTCAGCTTCCCCAGGTCAGAGAACTAGACGGGGAATGAATCTTGGTGAATGAACCTTGAGACACAAACAGAATATGTGGACATACCTGAATGGCTTCTCATTTTATACTTGTAATGCCATTTAGTGTAATGGCATAAAAGCCAAAGTTCTTACAAAGACTCCCAGACTGGCCCCTTCACCCCTCACTTCTCACTCTTTTCCTCCTAGCTGACTCCACTTGGCCTGCAGTTTCTTAAAACACTGCCTTGTCCTCCCTTCACATCTTTCTTTAAACGTTACCTTCTGGGGAACCCTTCTCTGACTACTCTACCCGAAACCACACCCCCTGCCCAACCCCGCTGGCACTCCCTATACCCTTCCTGCCTTAAATTTTTCCTTATCATTTATTACCACATTCTGTATCTACAAATATCATTCATTTTCTGTTTCCTTCCATTAGACTGTGAACTCCTCGTAATGGCAGGGATTTTGATCCATTTTATTTATAGGAACATCACAGCATCTAGAATGTTAATTGGCACATTATAACTACTACTATACAGAATTAAAGAGTGCTCCCATTAGAAAGTATGGTAGTCTTAACAATTAGGGAAAGAAAGAACTTCATTCAGCACTAGAAGTAGAGAAAAAGTTTATTCAAAAAATTTGTTTCTAATTCCTCTGTGCTCTTCCAGGAAAAAAGAAAAGTAAGAAAGAACTGAAGTATGGGAATTTTTTCAACTGTTCCAACACTTCGAAGTGTATTTGTTTTCCATTCTTTCACAAAGGTAAGCATAGGTAGTTATTGTTTAACCCTATCAAAAGCTAATAATTGTGTCACTTTAGCCTTAGGGAAATTAAAAACAGGAAACATTTTATTGAGGTGCCTAGATTCATAAGTAATATTTTAAAAGGTTATTTGAAGGTTGTTAGAATTGTTTTCAAACAGACTTGCATGAAAGCAATATAAAAATCTATTTTTTTGAGAAAGCATCGATAAGCCCAGAATTTTGCTGTCGGTACCCTATTTCTTTACATGCATGGCTAAACCTGAATATTATTTTCTGAACAAAACCTTTAGAGAAATAATTCTTCAGCAAATTATTATTCTAATTAATAATGTCAGGACTTCTATATTCTATTACTGAATGTATTTTTTCAAATGCCTTAACATATAAATATTAAACAATAGGAATGACCTTACCAAGTCAAGTAAAACAGTAGGAAAGGCCTTGCTGACTTCAAAACTTTTTTTACTCACTTCCCAACTCGTGTTTCTCAGGAAAGTCTATGTTTGTGTGTATATTACACTGGGCTTTCCACCCATAATAACATGAAAATACCTCTGTTATTTGCAGTGACATTGTTATGGCCTGGTGGCTTTCCAACTGTTTCACCTACTGAACAGCTCAGTTTCGTTCGAAGGACAAACCTCTAACACTGGGTACAAACAAGTGCTGGGAGGGGTACAGAAATATAATTGGAATGGGAACAGGATGGGGTGCAGGAGGTGGCAAATATTTCTGACTTTCTGCTTTGTTCTGTATATAGGAGACAAGAGTCTCTCTCAAAGTAACATAAATTTCTGAATGTTTCCTCACATTCCATTCCTGTTCCATCACAGCATATTCAAAATTCAAAATCCCTTCATCGAATAAATTATTGTCAACAAATAACCATCATATCATACTGTTTCCCACAATGTTCTCTATACGCCCTTCCCAATATATTCTCTCTTTCCCTCTCCCTCAACTTCTCTCTCTCCTTCTTTCTCATCCACACACACATGCTGTATGAAAAATACATGCTCACTCTCATCTGTGCAACCACTCTGTGCCAAGTACAGGTAAGTAGGTTACTTATGTTATCCCATTTCACCCTTCAACCAACTCTAGATGGTGAATACTTTTATCGCCATGTTATAAATGCGAAAAATGAGCATCTCTGGTTACTGCCAGAAAGGCTGAAACAGATCTGCCTGCCTCCAAAATCCATACTTTTAACCATCACACTATATGACTTCTCCTTGGCCCCTGCAATGTCCAATAAATGATTGTGCTTGGAAAGTGCCCCGCTGTTTGTGTGCAAAATAAATAGTCACATATTCCACCCACAACAAGCAAAACAGAGACAGACTCATAGAAAGAGCAGGATGACAGCTAAGGGTGGGGGAAGGTCAGGGGTTGGAGGGATTGAGCAAAAAGGAAAAAGGACTCATGGATATGAACAATGGTGGGGTGATTGTGGTGGGCATACAAGGGAACTAATTGATAATGGAAAAAATACAATAAATTTTTTTAAAAAATCAAATAAGTTACAATGCCTGGCAAATCTGTTTGTGACCTTCTGAATGGAATTTTTAGTCCAATAAATATTTTCTGGCTATTTATATCATAAGGTAGTTTTTAGGAAAAAAGAAAACAAACATTTTTTAAATTTTATTTTTTTATTTTATTGTTTATGCTATTATAGTTGTCCCACATTTCCCCCTTCGCCCCCCCTCCATTCCACCCTCTCTCCACTTCCATAATCAGTCTCCTCACTGTTGTCACATTCATGGGCCCCATATATGTTCTTTGACTAATCCCTTCACCTCCTTTCAATCAGTCCCTCCTCCCCCCTCCCCATTTACAGCTGTCCGTCTGAAGAAACATTTTCATGCTGTCCTAGGTAGTGATGCAAGTTAGACCTAATCCTTTTAGCCCAGGGGTAGAAGACTGACACTCAAAACAAAATGCATTGTGTTCTTCTGTGCTGCCATAACAAGTATTCAGAGGCTGGAATTCTGGTTGGCAGATGGACTTCCTGGCATCACGATACAGGCATCACATAAACCGTTTTGTTTCAGAGGATTCAAACACAATGTTTTCTTGCTCAGAAGATATTTCCGCTGATAAATATAACTTGCCAGGTGGGGGTGCTGAGGGACAATAACCAAAATTTTTAAGGCTTTCATCCTGTTTATAATGTTGTATGATGTGTAAGAAGGGCATTTATTGATTCTCATGCTAGCTTAGTGTCTGGGTATATAATATTTCTGTAGCTCCTCCCATCCACATGAGGAATCTCTCTGTATCCTGTGGCACAAGAAAATGAAAACACTCTACTCTTCACTCAAACTAACATGGATCAGAGAAAGACATGGAGCTGGATATCTGGGTGGCCGAAGCTGTTCCCCAAAGGAGAGCACTTGGAGAGCATCCATAGTTCCTACAGGCCACTCGCTTGCCATATGTTTCTCAAGACTGCTCTAAGGGTGTCATAACTATGTATTTTTGGAGTATGGGAACCTTATGTTATTAAAAATGCAAATAAAAGCTCTAGTAATGTATGAATTCCATTTGGGCCTAGAATAATAAAAAAAATGAAAAGGAGCAAAAAAAAGTACACAAAGGTCAGCTCTTTGCTTTTAGAAAAATAAGTGCTTAAATCACCCAAAGTGGCCAATAGTGGTGTCTCTTCTCTTCTTGAAGATCCCAGAGATAATGACCTCAATGTTACCTCACTCGTTTAGCATCACTCACAGAATTCCTTTTCTTTCCCCACCACAATCCACAATTTCAACACTTATAGAGCATCCTCTGTTTGTCTGGTATTATCATAAGGGCTGGTGATACAAAAGAAAGCAATACAGCAAGCAAGGTTGTGATTTTTTAATTGGCAGCAAACTTCTTAGACATTCTTTCATTTAGAGGTGGGTATTCATTCCCTCAATTTGAATCTGGATGGGTTTGTAACTACTTTGACTGGCAGAGTACTGGAAAATTGGTACTATGAGATCTCCAAGACCAAGTCATAAAGGGTGATGCAGCTTTCACCTTGCTCATAAGTACACTAACATTTGGGGTCCTGAGTCAACATGGACTTTGGAAGTCCAACCATCCAAAGTTGCCAAGATAATGAGGAAGCCAAGCCACATGTAGGAGCTACCTCTATATGCTCTGGCTGACAGCTGAGCTGATGGCAACTAGCATCAACTGCCAGCTTGACAGTGAGACTTCTTGGACATCCAGCTTAGTCAAGCCTTCATGTAACTGCAGTCCTGCCCAACCACATCCACATGAGAGACTTCAGATAAGATCTGCTTAGCTGACCCCTTCCCAAGATTACTGTCTGATAAAGTCATGAACAAAACATAATGAATGTGATTTTATACTGGAAGATTTTAGGTGAATTTGCTACTCAGCATGAGTAACAGATTTTGTTACCTGGAGGCAGAGTGTTACCAGGGCCAGTGAGCCTCCAAGTGGCTGTTAGTGAAGGCTTGAAGCAGAATAAGTAAAATGTTAGTGGTGGCTAGAAGACAGAAGATCTCAGATATGGAGTGGTAGAAAGTTTGGGGAAATCATCACCTGTAAAAAATAGAAATGTACCTGGGAATGAACTGATCTGGCTAAGGACATTTCTGGGCTAACTGTTGAAAGTGACAACTAATTTCTTGTAGCTGCATGTCATAAAATGAAGATAAAGAGATATGAGGTGAAGGAGAAATTATTCCATTTCCAAGCAGAATGTAGAACAAATAACAATAGCCCTTATTCAAAAATAAGATTCTGAAGATTCTCAAAAGTAAGAAAGAGCCTCCAGGCAATGATTAAATCCAGGGTGCTGTCATGAAACAGATAAGAATGAAGGATAAGAATTTAGGGTAATGTTAGGGTAAATATGAAGGAAGATACAGGGAATTTAGAGTAAATATGAAGCAAAATGTGTGACTGCAAAACTCTTTTTTAAGACATCAAAAGATTCAAAAAGGCTAATTTTTCAAAAAACCTTCTATGAATATTTAGGATGTGCCTCATAGACCCTCTATTTTCAATTGAACAACAAGCCTTCTAAGAATTGTAAAGGAACAGATTCACAACTGTCTCATAGGGAATCCAAGGGAGAGGTCAACTTTTCAACTTTTGCGGAAGAATACTCTACTCAAGATTGAATATTTTGAGCAAAAAGAGAGGTATTTTGACTTATTACATAAGCCAAAACCATCCCAAGTTTTAGGTGAGGGATTTTGGGGGGACTCTATAATATAACATTCTCTTTGGAAGTGTGTACATGGCCATTGTGATTTTGCCTGACCAAAGGCCCTTACCAAGCTCCATTTGTTGAGACTGAGTCAGATGCAGGGCATCTACAGTTGAAACAATCAGGCAAGCATGGGAACCCTTGGTAGAAGCTGCTAACTTATTAACCACACACTAGATTACCTTCTCAGAGAGTCCAATATAGGGACCAGACAGAAGGATTTTGAATTTGAAGAGAACATGCTGGGTGGCCGTAGAGGCAGGTTTCAGAGGCAGAGGAGTGAAGAAGATTAAAGAGTAGGGCTTGGCATCGGTAGGTACACATGACCTCAGTCCTGTCAGAACTTCATCTCAGTGATGAAATACTTGAGAGCATCAAAAAGTGCACTTGATAATGGTGGGGAGTTGCTGGGACTCGTACATCCATTCCCCCACCACGCACCAACAGGAAAGAGAAAATGTTCCCTGGAAGTGTGTTAATACTAGAGAGTCTTTTGCAATGAGCCAAAAGACAAGGTGCTATTGAACAGTTTGGAAAATCAGATGTGCTTAAAGCATGTTATTACAAGAGCAACAGAGAGTAAGGCATTATTCAAGAAGCTTTTGAATTCATGGGAGATCTAAATTCTCCTTCTTAGCAAAGCTTTACTGAAGAAGAGAAAAGGGAAAAGTGACAGATGTGTTTATGAAACCCAACCAATGGCAGAGTTGGAATGTAGGACCTAACTGAGACTTGGGAGATATAGACAATCGTGATGGTTTAACATCCTGCCTAGTAAATCAACTCCCTGCAAATAAGGTCACAGAGAGTAGTCTCCAACCTCCAACTCCAGTCTGAAACCCAGCCAAAGTGGGAGCCCTGTTGAGACACTGCATCTGCTAATTTATCTTCAGTATCTGAAGTTTGATATCAAGTACAAACCACATTTAACTTAGGAGCTACTCATTTATATGGTGTATATGCAATGCATTGGATTACCCAGTGGAAGGAAATTATCTCCCTCTCCTCTCCTTTTAAATTTTATTTATGGAAAGATGTGTATTTTCAAGAAAATAGCAACTTGTTATGGGAGACTTTCTTTAACTATCCAGAAATTAAGATCAGAAAACAAAAGGACTAAAGAGACAATGCCTCCTTGCAAGCAAACTTGCCCCATAGAAATTCTAGCTCCTACTTGTAGGAGGCAGAGGTCAGGCATTCAGGGGCTGAAAAGAACAAAAGCTGATGCTCCTTCCTTGTACAAACATACCTGGTTTTACTGAGCTTCATTCACAGAGGCTGCATGTTTTTGCAAATTCAAGGCAAGATCCTGCACCAGTAAAAAAGATTACAACTTGCTTAATTGCGATTCTCACTTTATTGCAGTAGTCTGGGACTGAACCTGCAGTATCTCTGAGATGTACCTGTATGTATGAGTCATTAACTCAGAAGTCTTGATCCTGAGAATGGAAGAAGTGATAGAGGACACTGGCGAGAATTTTTCCTCAGGGTCATATTCTCTAATGTTGTGACCTTTAAGCTAGGGACAGTGGTACAGCCCCCAGAAAGACACAGGCTGTGGAGGAGTCAGCTGATGCAGGGAGACCCTGTCTGAGGAGGCTGGGGCAGTGGCGGTGCTGACAGGTGTGACTAGCACTGTGTGAATGTGAGAAACTTTCCCAGTATCCAAGACACAGAACAGGGCCATAAATAGGTACCTCAGATGTAAATTCAAGTCCTCAAAGAGAAGGAGTTTGGAGCTTAGAGGAGGATTTCCAGGCTTGTATCCGAAAAGAAAATTCTGTCTTGTCTTTTCACCCATACCTCAGGAAGAGGATTTTTAGAGAAGGTGAGCAAAACTGCATTTTTCCCTTTCAGGGTTACCATATTTGATGCTGTTGTGTGCCATCCAGATCCCCCCTTAGAATTAAAGTAGTCATTCTCCAAGTTGATTGGAATTTTAGATACTGATGGCTCGCAGCTGTGTTCTTCATCAGGCATTGACCTTGGCTTAATGTTGGTCCTCCTTGCCTCCATTCAGGACATCCACAAAGGGCCACTCCACCTTTAGAGATCCTCGTGGCACTGAGTCTGCTCTTGTGATTACATCACAGATCAGCTTTGCTTCTCATGTGTTCTGAATTAGCAGCAATTTCCTTAACCAATTAACTTAAATATTGTGATACTAACTTGGTGTTAAGACACTGCTAGATGCTATGAAAATCAAAATTATCATGTGGTACCTGATGTGGAAGAGATCTTAACTTACAGAAATGATAAATGACTCCAAAGTATAACATTGTGTGGACTAAGTATATGGTGCTAAGGCATTCATTCACCTGATGTTAAGCAACGTGTGTATGCTTTGTGCAGCAGTGTGAACCTCAGTAAGACGTGGGCCCCACTGGTAGGATTTCAGTGTGTTCAGGTGAAGGAAGGTCTGTTCTCGACAATTTTCTCATGGAGACCCAATTTGTTTGTTTATTTAAGTCCTCACTTACTTCCAAAAATAATTTGAGTTGGATCATAAGAAGCAATTAAGTATTTCACAAAGGGTTGGCGTGTGATGGAGTGGGAGGAAAATTCCAGTTTGAAGTAATAACAAGAAGGCAATACATAGAAGAATATTTTCTCACAACACTTTCTGATAAGATCATTTAAAGTTGTAGCCGGAGGAGAATATTTAAAAGGCAAATGGAGACCAGAATCGGGAGAGGTCTAAAGACCAAGGTAAGGAATTCTGACTCTGAGAGGTAGAAAGAACAGGATTTTTCATACTGTGTCTCCCATATATATTTAAAACCTGATGGTCGAGCTCACAGTCACTTTATCTCATTTCCTGATGGCAGTGTCACAGTCACTACTGTAGACATTCTCACTTTATTGCTTTGACCTTCATATCACTTCATTTGTCTCCATTCTTGGCTATATTTCATCTCTCTTTAAGAAATAATTATCTGTTGTTTTAAATCACTTAGTTTGGGGTGGTTTGTTACACAACAGCCGATCACTGACAGACAATTGGGACTTTCACATGATAGCCTCACTCAGGGGTGGTCTTGAAAGACAGCAGTGAAGGGCAATCTTCCCAATGGCAGAGGTTTGCAAGGTGTGCATGATCATCGATTTTGTGTTGAAAGAAAAGTATGTTGATATAAAAGTATATATGGACTCAGCAGTGACAAATGGCTTGGCTTATTGGTTGGACACTTGGCAGGAGAAAAGTTAGAAGAATGAAACAAAGATGTCTGAGTAATAGGCATGTGAATGGACATATATACCTGGGCATGAAATGTGAATATCTTTGATTCACATCATAGTTCCCACCAGAAAGAGTCTGCTATTGAAAGGGTATTAAAAAAACCATATAGAATAACATGGCCAGTTGACAAAAGCTTCCTTTATTGCGATAACCTCCTTGAGAAGTTTGGTGTCTACAATGCTGAGTGTAGGAAAGAGTAATAGTTATATTGTACATGAAATAAGGAGAAGAATCTGGAATTCACAGGAAGTAATTTCATAGGGAGGGAATAAAGACCACATGAGGGGCCGAAAAAATAAATGAGCAAATCTGATGTGAGAGTGTGTGTTGGGGAGTAGATTCCTTGGCGAACCCAGTGAAGGGGCTAAGTTTTGCATTTAGGTCGACAAGTAGAAGAGGAGATAGGCGTATGTAGATGCGATAGCAACTTTCAACTGGTGTGATGCAAAAATTTTAAGACATGGCTATTTAGTCAGGGGCACTGACCTCTTTTCCCTTAGGTTGTCAAATTAAAAAAATAACATCCACCAACACAACAATAGCCAACTGGGGTGACTGCCCCATCTTGAACCATAAATATATAGGTCATATAATAGAGTTGTGTCTTACTGGTCACATCACAGAATGAGGTATAGACATGGACAACAGTGTAGTGATTGATTGCTGGGAGAAGAGGTATGGTGGAGATAGCAGAGGCTGTAAGGGGAATAAATGGTAATGGAAAAAACACAATAAAATCTTTTTAAATGTTTGCTAATGAAAAAAACCTCAAAGTTAAAAAAAGTCACTTTGGAACAAAAAAGGTTGTAATTACTGTTATTATTTTTTGTGAATCCACCAAAATCATACCTATTTTGTCAGATTAGCAAAAAATATAATATATGTTTGGTGTGCTGAAAAATTTTAGTAATTAGTTTATGTGTGCCACAAGATGAAAAAGGTTGAAAATCACTGAGATACAGGAATCACACACATAGGATCTAGGGTTCCTCCTTGGGTCCTCTACAGGTCTTGGAATTGAAACTTTGAGGGACATAAAAATTCATGGCAGATACCTAGATTTCAAAATATATTAGGTAGGTCAAGTTGTATTCTTCTTTAAGAGTCTAATTTGTTTTTGCTGTCATATTTCTTTCTAAGTGTATTATTTTCTTTTTAGTTATTTGCCATTGTCATTTTGATTATCAACATTTCTATTATAAAGTCATTTTTGCTTTCTCTTCAAAGCTACATCTAATGCATCTAGAATCTCATTGGCCCTACCTTCACAATGTATTCAGAGTTCAGGAAGTTCTTCAGGCAAAAAGGAATATGAGACCAACCATAAACCTGGATCTAAAATAAGAAATGAAAAACACTGGAAATGAAATATAGCAAAGTAAAATTATTTTTCTTATTTTAATTGCTTTAAAAGATAACTGACTGTCTAAGTAAAAATAAAAGTAATGTGTATTTATCACAAATGTAAAACTATAATATATGACACAACAGCAGATGAGAGGGAAGAATCGGGCTTATACTATTTTAAGGCCCTTACACTACATTTGAAGTGATATAATATAATTTTAAGATAGATCCTGATATTTAAACATGTATATTTTAAAGCCTACAGAAACCATAAATATTTGTAGAAAAGGTCCCAGCCCATATTAGAAATAAACCAGAACAAAAAAAAAATAATGAATTCAAAAGAAGGCAAAAGAAGAAAAAAGAAACAAAAAACAGATAGGACATTAGAAATCAGCTAGCAAGAGAATAGTTTGACTGAACCACGGAACAATTATATTAAATGTAAATAAAATAAACACACCAATCAGTAGACACAGAGAATAGTAAGACACAACTGCATCCTGTCTACAAGAAACCCATTTCAAATACAGGACTTAGATAAGTTAAAAGTAGAGAGACAGACAAAGATATACAATGAAAATACTAAAAGAAAGTTGGAGTGACTATATTAATAACTGACAAAACAGACCTTAGAATAATAAGTATTATCAGAGATAAAGAGGGATATTTCATAATAAATGGGTCAATTCTGCAGTAAAACACTATCATTCTACAATAATCGGGGGTATCCAACATTTTGGCATCTCTGGACTACACTGGAAGAAGAAGAGCTGTCTTGGGCCAACTCTTATTATTAAAGGTATTGCAATATGTAATCACAAAAAAATCTCATAATGTTTTAAGTAAATTTATGAGTTTGTGTTGGGCTGCATTCACAGCCACCCTGAGCTGTGTGTGGCTTTTGGGCCACAGGTTGGACACTCCTATTTATGCATCTAACAAGAGAGCTTCCAAATACATAAAGTAAAAACTGATAGAAATAAAAGGAAAAAATTCACAATTATTGTTGGAGATATTAACACTCTCCTCTCAATAATTGATAGGACAAATAGAAAATCCATGGGATACAAAGGACCTGAACATATTAACATCTTGATTTAATCAACATTTGCAGAACATTCAACCCAACAATTGTAGAATATACATTCTTTTCAAGTTCACAAGCAACATTCACTAAGATAGGCCATTTTCTGGGTCATACAACAAACCTGAATACATTAATACATTTAAATGAATTGAAATTATATAAAGTATGTTTCAGACTTCAGTAGAATTAAACTAGCAATCAGTAACAGAAAGATATCTAGGAAGTCCCCAAATATTAGAAAATAAAACTACTTATTTCTAAATAACCCACGGTCCAAAAGAAGAAATCACCAGGGAAATTAGAAAATATTTTTAATATAAAGAAAATAAAACACAGCACATCAATTTGTAGGACGCAGCTAAAGCAGTATTTAGACGGAAATTTATAGCATTAAGTCTTATATTAAAAATGCATTCAGAATTCAATTACATTTCAATCTTATGTAATGATCCATCACGCTTTCTCACCTAGATTATTTCAGAACCTACACTTGTCCACTACAGTCTTTTTTTAATACAGTAGTTATAGTAATTCATTTAAATCCTGTCAGACCATGTCAGTTTAAAAATACTACATTGGGTATCCATTTTTCTCAGTATAGACATCAAAGACCTTCATGGGCCAACTTGGCCCTATATTTTTTGGTCCCAGGTACCTCTCTGACCTCATCTCCCAATTCCATTCCCCAGCCCCACTCCACTCAGCCTTTTCACGGGCTGTACCTCTGTCTGGAACAGTCTCCTCCCCAGTAGCCATGAGGTTAACCTTCTCGCCTCCTTTAAACCTTTGTTGAAATATGCTTTTCTTAGTGAGGCCTATCTGGACCATCCTATTTAAAATTGCAACATGCCTCTGTTATTCCCATAGTGCCAATCCTGCCCGATTTTTTTCCATAGCGTTTATCACTTTCCAACATACTGTGTATTTTCCATTGTTAGTTTACTTTTATCATCTGCGTCCTCCAAACCTAATGCAAGCTCCTTGAGGACTGCGTGTTTGTTCTTTTTTCTTTTTTTTTTTTCCGTGTTGGACCACAAACTCCAAAAACAGCACCTGGCATATATTTATTTCTCTGGTAAGCCCTCTAAGAGTTTGTTTTATTGAAATTTTCATATTTCTTTCTAATTCTCTGCAGGATTTGGTAGATTTCCTGGCTTCTTAAGTCTGGTATTTATGTGATTAAATATGCAATTCATAATGTGGGTGGGGGTTGGTAGCATGTATGTCTACATGCCCTGGAAATTATATATCAATATACACATGCACAGTCAGTCACAGGAGGGGATCTATATTTTGGGAAGCACAGCTTGAGTCTGGCGCCTTAGACCACTCGGCCATCCTGACACCCTAGGAGGGGATCTATATTTTGAAATGGACTTATGTCTCAAAAACGTTTATTGACTGTGTTCATTGATTGTGTCCATAAGGCCAATTAGACGTTAGTAAGGCATGCCTTGAAATCTCAGTTCATAAGAGTGTCTTACACAGAGCCCCTGCAGAGCCCTGTACCAGCCATGCAACTTCCAGCATGATTTAACATTCTGAGCCTCTGTTCTGTGCATAAAGCGGGAGCATTCATGCTGACTGCACTGGTTCTGTGTGAGCACAAAAAGAGGTGATATGTGTGCAAGGCATCACAGAATATGTGAGACTTTATAAGTATTCAAACCACAGTTGTTATAATTATTAATATTTATAAAATCCTGTTTTTAAGTCAGTTATTTAAAACCCGAGGGCTTCCCTTTATAATGTTATTCATACTGAATGAATTCCCAAACTATATGAGAGAGCATACAGAAAGTCAATAAATATATTTAAATTATATTCTACATCTAGATTGACTATACGAAATTGTCCTAATAGAAGAAAATTGAACTTGCACAGTGTGGGGGATATCTCTATTCATTCACTTATTCATTCACTGAACTTATCATTTTTTTGTCACTTTCATTTTGCACAGTACTATCAATGGTAATTTCCTTCAGGAAAATACATACTCAGAGTTAATGAAATCCTCTCACACAGCAGCTCTGACACTCCCTGTCCCCTAACCTCAGTGCTTCCACCTGCCCAGCGGTGGCCGTGTAGCCCTTTTCACCTTCTGCCAATGGAAGCAGTCCCGTGGCTTTAGCAAGGCCTATACCCAGAGATATTTCTCACATTCAAGCTGGTTTCTTCCAGTTGTTTCCTACTGACAATATTTTTACTATGACTAACTTTCTCCTTACACTGTCTTGATCTGCATAAGATAATTCAACTTCAATTTCTCTCCAAAGTTAAATGTCTCCCAAAAAAGTGCTACTTTTTTTCCATTGGTATCAGTGAGGTGAGAAGCAAGGGCCAATAATAACAAGAGAAAAGTCCAAAATACTCTCTCCACCAAAAGCCCTTAAAAATAAATTATCCTGGTCGTGTAACAGAAGCCAGCTCTTGAAGTTCACAGTTTTTCCTTGGTTTCAACTAGAGCAGCATTTTGGTTCTTGAAACTCTTCCACAGTATAAATGACAGATCCCATTTCCTAAGATTTGCCAACAAATTTATTTAGTTTCTAAGCCTACCGAAAATGATTGACAAGGAGACAAGATTAAGTTTTGATTTCTTTGAAAAGGCCAAATGGCAGCTTTTCATTGGCACCATTTTGCAGGCAATCATAAACAAACATGATATTTAAGTCTGTGTCAAAAATGGAATGCCATGTACAAGTACGTGTTTTTCACTGTGGGGAGGGATTTGGCTTATTCTGACAGCCTAGAACCAGTTAAAATCACACTGGAATGCCTTTGGGATGCCCATCAGCATTTCATGATTTCTCAATCAGCCTGTGTTTTTCTGTCTAAAGCATAGTATACTTTCTTCTTTCAGATTTTGAAAATTTAATTCTGAATCACTTCACTGACTCTGTAAAGAAGTTAAACAAAGCTGTATTTAGCCTTTCATTATCTTTCAATTAATTATGATCCTCAGAACATTCAGAATCTACATAGTCAAATTTGCCTTCTGGGATGCTTTTCTTTCACAAATTAGTGTTTCTCAAAAGCATCCCATAAAAATAATACACTGACATTCTAGATATAAGGCAGGTGCTTTTCTTTCAACAGTTCCCTTTGAACTAGGAGATACAATTTTGCAACTATAATTACATAACAGGCTGTCTTTCAAAAGCATTTTTAAAAAACTGGCACTCTATGCCTTACAATTGATGAAACCTAATCTCCATTGTTGAAAAACATATACTTGTGAATATTTTGTTTAATTCTCAGAAACTTGCTTGAGGGCCAAATATAAATGATTAATTTTTAGGCACTCACTAAAATTTTTTGTCTTTCAAAGCACTTCTTTGGAAACGAGGCCATACCCCTTTAAAACACCTACCTAGTCTCTTTTATTATCTGCTGCCACAGCTATCATTAATAATATGTGAAAAGAACTTTATCTCCATATAACATCTGGAAAATTAACCCACAGCATCCACTCACCAGATGTTTTTTGGTTATCTGTACACAGAGCTCTATGCTGTATCTTATACAAGTAGAAAATATGAGACATAGTTCCTATCATCAAGGAGTCCATAAGTAAATAAGGAAAAACAGACATAGACATAAATAACTATGTCATAAGGAAGGGCATTCCCCTTAAAGGTGCATTCTATTTTAATATAGAAAACTTAAGTATAATCTGATAGGATGTTTAAGAAACTCACCTTTGAAGAACCTTTGGTCTTCTTCATTGTCATTTTACTTTACTTGGCCCCTTTGCCATTTCCTGTACTCTTTCTCCTCTCCCTGTCTCTCCCACAAATAAATACAGGCACCAAGCCTTAAGATTGACTTCCTACATGGGACATGCTTCAGAATTTATAGATAGGTACACTGGCAAGTCCCTTTCCATGCTAAGCAGAGCATAAATTCTACACCTCAGGTACACATCTTGTTTCCCATTCCTCTCAAAGTGTTGTATATATTTGGGTCATTTAGTCTTTTTTTTAATTAAATTTACAGGGGTGACATTGATTAATAAGACCATACAGGTGTCAAGCATACATTTCTATGATACATGATCTGTATGTTACATTGTGTGCCCACCACCCAAAGTCAGATCGTCTTCTGTCACCATATACTTTGCCACCATCTCCCTCTACTAATCCCCACTCCCTCCCTTTCGGTAACCACCATACTGTTGTCTGTGTCTATGAGTTTCAGTTTTATGTCTCACATGAATGAAATCATAGGCTCTTCACTTTTTCTGACTTATTTCACTCAGCATAATATTCTCAAGGTCCATCCGTGTTGTTGCAAATGGCAGTGTTTCGTCTTTGCTTATGGCTGAGAAAGTATTCCATAGTGAATATATGAACCGCATCTTCTTTATCCAGTCCTCTATCAAAGGACTGTTTGGTTTCATTTGGCCTCAGCAGCAGGACATCCATGGAGATTTATGTATTAAGAGAGGCAGTTGAGGCACACACAGGTTGCTGTCCAATATCTCACATATCCCATTCATTATGAAGCTGGCATTAGACTCTGGTTTGTCAAAAGCTCTGACCAAAGGAACTCTTTATTAGGCTTAAATGATAGTTTATAATAATAATTAGTGATTCCTAGCTATCTTTGAACAGCTAACCTCACTGCAAAAAGGGCCCCTCCACCCTACCATGAATGGAAAAATCGGAGTGCAGGAAGAGCTTAGGGATACACAGTACCAGGAGATAGTCACTGCTCTCCTCCTCAGAATTCCTGCTGCCCAAGGTGAATGAGTAATGAGTAGACATTCTCACTAACCACTTCCTGGCCATGACCTTGGAAACACACAGCTGATACTGGAGAAGCCGATGGTGTGTACAATTAGGATCTAAATCCCTAGATTTCAGTTCTACTTTTCTTATATAGTTTTTTTTTTTCAGTCCCACAAATTTCACTACTTTTCTCAGGTAGTTAGCTAACAAGGTGCACTTTTACTTCCAACTCTGAGCCCCACCCCATTTCAGGTCTCATCTTTTCCATATCAGGCACCCCATTATTCCCTCCTCCTGAGGCTTCCTCATACTAACTGCAGCCTGCCTTTGAAAACAGGCAGAGGGGGGCAGGTGATGAGGAAGTCGGTGCTGTCAGAGGAAGAATATTAAATCCTACAGTACAAGCTGATCTTTCAGACTTTATTGAGTTTTCACATCCTACGTTCACTTCTGACTGTGAAGGGCAACCATTTCATCAACCAAAAACAATAACGTGAAAGCTGTAGCCATGCTTCAGGAATAGTCTAGCACATCATCTCTTCCAGGTCTAGAGAAAATACCTACTGCGTCTTTTCCCACACTTCATTTGGATATCTTTCTCCCTCAATATATTTCTCTCATCTCTATGTAGCCCTGACCAGCATTGCTCAGTGGGTTGGACATCATCCTGCAAGGCAAAATGTTGCTGGTTCAGTTCCCAGTCAGGGCACGTGCCTGGCTTGTAGGGCAGATCTCTGGTTGGGAAAGTATTAGAGGCAACCGATCAATGTCCTTCTCGCACATCGATGCTTCTCACCTTCTCTTTCTTCTTCCCTTCCTCTCTCTATAAAATAAAAATAAATAAAGTCTTTAAAAAAGATTAAGAAGTCTCTATGTAAGAAAATAAAAGGGTAAAAATAAATTTCAAATAAGCTTACCTCTTCATGCATAAGTATTCACAAAACACCCAAGAAATTAGCTATGTTGATACTTTTCATATATTCATAGAACATTTTCTTCAAAGTATCCTAAAGAACAATATTGAACAAAATCCTAAATTGTCAAGTAAGCATTAAACAAATATGCACATTCAAAGCAAGAAATGGAGAAAGGTATTTGTTTTAATAAAATTTCAATTCCTAGTTAATTATATTAATACCAAAAATTTAATATTAAAGAAATTCTTATTCAACATCAGTTTTCACAAATAAAGTCCAGATAACAAGCAGTAACATCATGCCTCATTAAACCTCCAAAGTTAATATTGTAGATGACTCCCTATAAGCCAGCAAGTAATTTCTAAGTCAAGTCTATTCTTGCTGTAGCTTTCACTACACCAGATGATTCTTCATTGCACTGAATCCAGAGGTTAGCCAAAATTCTACATTAAACAGCAAAATAACAATTCAAAAAAGAGAGGATTGGGCTCTGGTTCTTGTAATTTTCACTCCATAGTTTGAGACTTTTTTTTAATGAAATGACAGTAAATTCTTCTACATGGCAATGCTGGCAATGACTTCCCAGAGAAAGAAGGCTCTTCAGGAATGGATTGAAACTCCCTGAACCCCCTCATTGCTTCTAACCAACTGAGTTATTTTACTTTCAAAAACTCTGGTCCCATTCTAACATAAATGCGGTTATCTAGGCATGGTCTCCACGAACAGAGTTGGCCTTCACGCCTTAAAGCAATATTTCTTCAGGATTCACAAAAGCCAAACTCAAGATTTTCCATGTCACTAAATGCCACTCTTTTTACCACCTCTTATTTATAGCTTGTTAAATATTCTGCCAAAGTGCCCTTAGGAAGTTTGAGAAGAAATACGAACTTCAAGATGAAAAGGATGAGGAACGAAGAAAAAGTCGCTGAAAACACAGGTGTTTCAGCATAGGCCACTCCTTTCCAGTTATCTTAGAAAAACGTGCTGATGCTATTTCCATTATCAATGTTTCCCTAGGTTACAGGATTGTATTATAATGATCTGCCAGGCAAGAATGGGTTTATGGGGTTCTATTAATTCGGTCCTCAATGCCATGCCAAAATTGGTGCTTAATATATGCTTTTATTATTTTTTCTATTATTTCATTTATTTATTTTCAATTACAGTTGACTTTAATTAGTTTCAGGTATACAGCCTCATGGTTAGACATTTACATAACTTAGGTAGTGATTCTCCCAATAAGTCTATTAGCCATCTGGCACCAAACATAGTTATTACAAAACCATTGACTGTATTCCCTATTCTGTGTTTTATATCCCTGTGACTGTTTTGTAACTGCCAGTTTGCTTTTAGATAATACCTGCTATAACCCGATGGAGACAAACACATTATAAACTAGCAAGGTACAACAAGCAAATTCCATTTAGTTTCTTTTTACAAACCCAGAAATTGAATTACAGAGTTTTGTATAAATGATGGCCACACATGGAATCCAGGCCTCCCTTCTAATATGTCCCCAGCTCAAAGCCACATTGTGCTGAAAAAAATTGTTTTGCCTAAAATTTTTTGGGAACTGCTTCCATACAACCCCTCCTCTGTCAGTGGAGTGCATTGCTGATACATTGCTATTTTCTTCTCTAAACACTCTCATTACTCTTAACTCTCCCTCACCTCTTTAATTTCTCATTGTTATCTCTAGAGAATGCTGTTAGTAATCTTGAAGTATTTAGTGTGTTTCTTTGAACAGTTTTGTCTTTACAACATAATAGAGTAATTATATATAGTGTTCTACGTAGGTCATGTGGGATTAGTCTCCCTATCTAGATGGGAAGTGCTTTAAAGGCAGAGCCTGCACCCTATCTTTCTTATCACCCTCTTAGGGCTTACCCCATTAATGGACCAGCATGTTCCAAGTTCCTAAGCCTTGCAGAACTCTAGACCTCTCCAGCCTGATGCCTTCCTGCCTTCTGCTACTATAGAGATCTCACCCCTGACATGTTCTTTCCTTACTTCTGTTTTTTTGCTATATAGTGAAATATCCTGTCCTCGTAGCCTGAGTTGATAAGGAGTTTTTCTAGCAAAAATCTTCCATGATTATGGTGTTTCACCAGTGGTGAACTAACGACAAGGCCCTGCCTCTCTAAACTGAGATGAACCAGAATCATGGAGAACCAATGTTCAAAAGATCTGGAAATGTGTGGGCTTTTGAAAATGCTTAAATTCCATAAAAATTACATAAAGTAGGTGGCCCAGGACTCCGCTGGGCATCAGGCTAGATTCAGGCCCCACACGCTGATCACTCAGCCCGTCGCCTGCTTCAGTTACTTCTTTTCCTTCCAGGCAGCTGTGACGGCATGTGTCGATCAGGAATAAAAACAGTCATGCCGATGTTCCAAAGCATAAAGTGCACTGTGGAAAAGAAAAAGAACAGGCGAAATACTGCTTTTTTTTTTTAATAGAGCAACTATGTTTGACAGATGTAAAGATAGAAAACAGAGCTCTGGAAATAGGATAAAAGACACGTAGGGGGAAAAGCCCCAGTGATGAACTAAGTGAATCAGAAAAAGGAGTAAGTGAAAATGAGTTGACAATACTGGAGCAGGCTTTGAGTTTTCCAGAAACCATGTAATGTAAACACTAGTCACGTGACCCATTGATCTTAATCTTGCAACTGAAAACATGATGTTCAAGTATGCGAAGCAGGGAGAGTGAGAGTGAGGGAAACAAAGAAGTTTGTAAAAGTTGATTACCTTCACTTAATATTTGTATTTACAACAAAAATATTATCTTCAAGGGGTCTCTAGAAGAAAATTGATTGATTTATAAAATTGTATTTCTTTTAAGATGAAATTAATCAATATTTTTTCAAAAATTTCACGTTCTGTCTAAGAGCGAAGAGTTAGCACCAGGCTAACTGTGCAATCCATTAGTAGCTCTTGAAGGGGTGGGGCTGATTTGTGATTTGCAATTGTCAGTCCACAGTCCCCACTACTGAATTGTTTTATTGTTTGGTGAAAAGTCTAGTGTCTTAATTTTAGCATTTCATCTCACCATTTTCATTTACTTGGTAAATCCAACCAGAGATTTATGGCATAATGACTAGGATTTCATGGAGCAGGGTCACCAGTACTCAGACTTCAGTTCACGTTAGTCTATCAGATCTTGCTAGCTGTGTAACTTAGGTATGCAGCTTAATTTCTCTATGCACCACTTTCTCATCAGTAAACAAAGTTACCAATGATTTCTACCCTGTAGGGTTATGGTGAGGATGCCATGAAAGAAAACATGAAAAATACTAAGTATGGATGAGCTATAAAGCAATTATTTGATAAATGTAAGCTGTTTTCATTCCTGTGGTAATACAGGTACCAAATCTTGAACTATGACTTGTAGAAAATGTCTTAGGGAAATGTTTCAAAATTCAGCAGTTAGTACTAGGGTGCTGTTGTTTTCAGAAATCCTATCTGTGACTTACACATTTTAGAAACCTACTTTGAGCCTTGAGCAAAAACTAATAATGGATTTGGGAGGAAAAAATTAGTCATACTATAAATATTGATTGTCATTGGGAATTTTAAAATTTATAAATTTTGCTTGTAAATTCTGAGTGAATTAATTTTTTTCTATGTATCAGAGCTTGCCATGGTTTTGGCCACTCTTTTCTTAAAATAACACTTTAATGCTTTATTATCTGTCTCTCAGTAATTTTAACATTTCAACAAATAAGTTGGTATACAATTCTTAATTCTTCCTTTTAAATTACATTATTTTCAATGTTGATTGTAAGTTAAGTATGCAGAAAATATAATGTTGGAGTAGGAGAAGTTGGTAGAATGGAGAGGTAAAAAGAACATTAAACTGAGGTTTTACCAATCTAGATTCTACTCCTGGCTTCGCCACTAATAAGTCATGTACATTTGGAAAGTATAATTATCTAACAATATTAACAACCCACATTTACTCAGTCTTTAGTCTTTATGTGCCAGACACTCTTCTAAGCTCTTTATGTTTAGTTGTGTTATTTGGTCCTTACAGAAATCTGTTGTTCAGAACTGTGAAGGGTCTGAGATTCTGCTCTGCTTGAAGCTAATGTAGTAGCCTGCCACAATGTCATGGACATTGGCAGAAGACATAACACTTCTGGGTCAGAGACAAAGACCTTTGTTACTGACATCAATATTACAGCCAGAGTATCAGCAGTTGTACCATTCTCTGAGCCAGCTGATACTATACACTCCGTGGGCCTGTTACAGAAGAGGAATCCTGAGATTAGGGGACCCAAATCTTTTATAATGGGCTGTAAGCACACCTCACTTTTGCTCAGGAGGGAGACATTATCTTTTAGTTGTTGGACAAACCTGCCTTTGTTTCTGGAGGTAGACACTACACCTATCTTTCAAACCTGCTGTCTGTATAAACATCTTTGCAAAAACAGTTCAGAACAAGTGTAGTCTGCCCCTGCTCAAAAGATAGGCAGAACCATTAGTAACCTATGGAGAATTGTTGACCAACACTCATGAATAGATATTATAATTAAATGATTTCATAGATGCAGAAACTAAGCAACTCAGAAATTCCTAAGTGGCTAAATAATTTTCCCAAGGTTTGTGTAGAATTGCACTCAAACCCAGATAGTCAATTCCAAGAGCTCAGTATCTCAACCAGTGTAATCAATTAATATTCCCTTGAATGCAAGCACTATTATTTAAATATACAGCAGTATGCAAATATAAGTTCTAAGTGCATCATTTCTATGTCTCACTTTCTTCATCTATAAAGTGGGCAAGGAGCCAGTGGAGACAGGGCTGGGTTAGAGGCTCTCTTTGAGATCCTCTCAGATTTAATATGCCATAATTCTCAGATTTATATCTTTGAATGAAGAGACAGAATGTGTGAGTGGATGTGATACAGACTGGAAACATAGAGGAAAGTAAGAGCATCTATTTCATTCTCAGTATACATTTTAAAACTTTTATTAAGTCCTTTGCATTCCTTAATTAGGTTTTATGAGATTCTTGAGAGAAACGAGTGTTGGATTACTACTTAGGGTATTTCTGGCCTTTCTAATTATAGCTCATGGCTAGAGTAAGCAGATACTTTATTTTCCCACTACCCCTATCATTAAACTTCCTTTTTCTATTATATGAGTGAGAATATTATCTAAGAATAAAACGAGGGCAGTTTTCAAGCTGCGCATGCCTGGCATGTTACCAAAGAAGTATGTCCTGGTTAGAGTATTACCAAAGAAGGGAAGGAAAAGCAAAGAAACTGTAATAACATTAGGGAGATAGTCAGGCCCTGAGTCCTCTTCACATCCAGAGAAGATCAAGATATTTTTTTGAGTTGGAATAATACAGCTTTAAAACTATATTTAGACAGTGACTGACACTTTAACCCAAAACATAATATCAAACTCTATATCTTATCATCACAAGTTACACTGTGGTCACATGCTTCTTGTTTCCTACAACTCTTTAAAATCTTTTTATTTTCCCAGAGAAAAGCAAGAGCAGCCCTCCTCCTTGACGCAGCGGCGTTCCACAGGAATCTGTTCTTGACCTTGCTCTCCTGTCCTCCCACCACCTTGTAGTAGGGCAGGTCATATACTTCCAGGGCTTTCAGATCATTCACATGCTAGTGAGTCCAACTCTATCTGTGGTTCTCCGGAGCTCTTGATCCATGCAGTCAACTTTCTATGTGACATTTCCACTTCAATATGTAAAGGATATTTCAAACTTAACTTGTCCAAAATGGAGCTCAGTATCACCACTACAAACCCACTTTTGCTCCTTAAATATTTTCCATATTATTTAAGGGCCTCACCCTCCACTCAGGCTCCCAAGCCAAAAACTTAGGCATATTTTACTTCACTTCTCATATCCAAATAATCGCCAAGTCTTGTGAATATACCTTCCTAAATTTTCTGAAGTCCACTGACAACATCTTTGCCAACACTGAATTTGTTTTGATCTTGACCATTGTACCATCCAAGTGATCTTTTGCAACCAGAATTTATTTCTATAAAATGCATACCTGTTCATGTTAACCTTCTGCATAAAGCCTCTTAATAGTTTCCCAGCTACCTTCTGGATAAAGTCTGAACCCCTAATATGACTTGTTAGGCCTCTGTAATGTGGCCACTGCTCTCTTCTCCAGCTTCCCATTGACCAAGTATCTTTATTTTAGCCGTGCTAGTCTGTTTTCAGACCCTCTTATAAAGCTCCCTCTTGGCATCCCTCACAGATTGTCCCTACTGCCTCAGACACCATTTGCACTATAAAATAGCCATCTCTACTCACCCCACTCAGCTTAACAATTCACATACTAGAGAGAACTTCCCTGACCCTTAGACCACTATAAGTTTCCATCATGCCTTGAGCTTCCTCTATCATTAATATTGGTTTCATTTTATTGTAATTACTTATAGTAATGCTATCTGCCTCACTGGACTTTAAGCCTGGGTGACAGTGAACATGCTTGAGTCCCTAGCAACTGGCTTTGAACATGGCACTTGGTAGGAACACAATAAATTCTTATTATGAGTAAATGAAAGAATGAATGAATAAGTAAACAAATGAACAGTCTGCCAAGGTGCACTTTTACAAGCAGGAAATCTCCCAGGAGCTGTCTCTTTGGCATTGAGGGTTGGTCTGGAGTTAACTCCTTTTAGACCTCTTTCCCGATATGTCGATGGTAGAGCCTAGACATTTTTTGAATCAGGTCTCAAAGCACCTTTGGTTTTTTAGAAAGTCAAGATTTTACAGCAAAACTTAAGACAGTTCAGAATCAGTCCTCAAAATAAAAAATAGGCAATGTCAGATTTTTGTGTGTGTTTTATACATTATACATCTTCCATGTTTAAAAATTGACATTTTATAAAATATAAAAGCATTAAAAATGGCCACATTTCTCCTTTTTATCCTAGGTTTTAAAAGGTGTCTTTCCACCCTGGCTGGCGTAGCTCAGTGGATTGAGCGCGGGCTGCGAACCAGGCATCGCAGGTTCGATTCCCAGTCAGGGCACATGCCTAGGTTGCAGGCTGTGGCCCCCAGCAACCTCACATTGATGTCTCTCTCTCTCTCCATCCCTCCCTTCCCTCTCTAAAAATAAATAAATAAAATCTTTTTTTTTTTTAAAAAAAGATGTCTTTCCTCAGGTGAACAGCAGGGCTGTTTGCTCCACATCAAATAGGAACCTGAAGCAGGATGTAGAACCACATTCCGGCCTCCGAATTTAGTTGGTGTCTTGAGGGTCATAAAGTACATTATCAAAGTATATTTTGTATTAAGTAGCAATAGAAAAGAGGAAATCCCTTCCAGATCATGACAAGTTTAGATTAAAGGAGTGCAGAGAAAAATTTATGAAAGATCTCCTCCCTATTCTTTACTTACCGACTCTAAAGGACACTTCTGTGATGTATGGGGTGGGTTTGAAGCATTGCGCTTTTTTCAGCTCAGGAGGAAAAGTCAGTAGAACAGGGGAAGAGGAAAACTGGGTCATACCCTTTCCTTTTTCATCTAAGCACTTACCCCAAACGCTGCTGTGTTCGAGATCCAGAGATAAGTAACCATGAAGTATCGGAGAGGAACCTGTGGTCTTCCATGCCAACAACAGCGAAAAATGTGAATGATGGCAAAGTTGTGATACGAAGAGATAAAGAGTTCCAACTCCTTCCTTTCACCCAGCAACAGAGCAGCACAATCACAGTTAGAGGGAGTGTGCCTTCCGACTCGCTCAGGACAGTCCCTGCTGTCCTGGGCTGATTATTCATCATGATGCTTCCAGTCTCAAAAAGTATCTTTGTACTATAAATTGTTATAATGGGCATTTAGTGTAATACAAACTCACTTGGTTTTTAAAAATTCTTTTCTTAAATTAACTGTATTGGAGTGACATTAGTTGGTAAGATTATATAGGTTTCAAGAGTACAGTTCAATAATACATCATCTGTAGATTATATTGTGTGCCCACCACCCAGTCAAATCTCATTTTGTCACCTTATATTTGACCCTCTTTACCACCTTCCCAGCTTTCCTCGTAGCCGCCGTACTAATGTCTGTGTCTGTGAGTTTTTGCCTGTCTTGTTTGTTGTTGCTTTCAGCTTTATATCCCAGAGCCATCAAGCAAGAGAAAGAAATAAAAGGCATCCAAGTTGGGAATGAAGAAGTAAAATTGTCACTTTTTGCAGACACTACAATCCTTTATATAGAAAACCCTGAAGACAGCACTGAAAAACTATTAGAAACAATAAAACAAATACAATAAAGTTGTAGGATACAAAATCAATGTTACAAAACTCCACTGCCTTCCTATATACTACCAAGACTTCAGAAAAAGAAATGAAAAAATTCTTTCTACAAAATTCTTTCTACAACAAAAAATAAAATACCTAGAAATTAACAAAGGATGTGAAGGACTTACATACACTGAAAACTATAAGACATCATTTAATTCTTTTTTTTTTTTGAGAGCCTATTATGTGCCAGTTGTGATGGCTCTCTTTTTCATTTGCAATTTGATTTGTTTTTCACAAGATATCCACTAGGTAGATAATATCACTCCTTAGAAGACAGAAAGCCATACTATACAAATATTAAGGCATTGCCAGAGGCCATAGAACAAGTACATGGCAGCCACAATTTAAACCCTTTCTGGGCTGCTGGGAAACCATTCTCTTTCAATTACATTATGTTCAGGACAAAATTCAGCCTTAAAAACAGCTTTTTCCCATTCTCTCTAAATACAGCAAACACACAGACTGAAGCAGCAACCCAGA
The DNA here is from genome assembly GCA_004024845.1 of Tonatia bakeri. NCBI lineage: Eukaryota > Metazoa > Chordata > Mammalia > Chiroptera > Phyllostomidae > Tonatia > Tonatia bakeri. The sequence goes on from PVIA01000161.1 coordinate 212,944, forward strand.
GGGACTAGATACAAGACAGAGTCAGGCTCACTCCTGGATGATGACCCAATCAACCACAGACTCTGGCGCAGATCATAAGTTCTAACAAAGTTCCAATGGGCTGAATATGCTTTAGACCACTGTATGCCCGTCCTGGGGGCTCCCTTGAATAAGAAAAGACCACTCCAGCACGACTGTCATTATATGCGTCTCACTCACTCTGTAGCACCGGCAACTGAACAGAACTCCTCCCTTGCCTGCTGCCTACTTCTACCAGTCTTTCCCACACCCCTGATATGAAGAGAGATAATAAGGCCCTCAAATAGAAGTTTCCCGATTATGAGTCATGGCTTACTCAGGCTTTGTTATAAAGAACCTGGCAGCCTTTGAAATACGCTGTTGATTTTGGCACTCTTAACTCCCTGTGCTCTTATCAAGAAACAAGTTACATGACTAATTTGCTTGAGAAATCACCCCTGTAATGACTATAATAAGAACATCCTATGTTAAAGAAGCTGGTCTTTAATATATGGTGTTTAATGTTTGTGCATATGAATATGCACTCATTTCTTTGAACGATTCTTCACAGCCAATAGTTTCTTAATAAATATCTGTTATATTGAATGAAATACTAAAAATGCTAACAGTAAGTAACAGTAAGTTACTTAATATGAGCTAGACATCATTACATTAAGAGCTTTGTGGAGATAATTCTCTCTCTCCCACAATATACACATTGTGCATGTGTATGTATATTTATGTATGTATTGGATATACATATTATATATATATATGCACATTATATTGGGTTGACCAAAAAAGTCTGTTTAGTGCTTAATTGTGTTTAACTTCATTCAAAACAATTTTGTTAGATTGTACTGTGACAGCTGTCACATTAGTGTGCATTTAAAAAACATCAAAATTGGTGAATTTTTGTGCAGCCATTTTAATATTGAAGATGGAAGAAGATATGCAACATCTTCAGGGCATTATGCTTTATTGTTTCAAGAAAGGTAAAAATGCAACTGAATGCAAGAAAAGATTTTGTGCAGTGTATGGAGAAGATGCTGTGACTGATAGAATGTGTCAAAAGTGGTTTGCGAAGTTTTTTGGTGCTATTGACATTTTGGTCAAGTAATTCTTTGCTGTGGGTCTGTCTTATGTATTGGAAAATATTTAGCAGCACCCCTGGCCTCTACTCACTGGAAGCCAATTTTGGGAGATGGCTAACATAGTCAAAATATCCTAATCAATAAACTTAATGGTAAAAATGAAAACCGTGTCTTTTATTTTACAGAAAAAAACTAAATGGACTTTTTGGTCAACCCAATATATGTATATACACACATCGTATATATAATGTATCTATAATTATTTATATATATGCAATATATGTATATATAATATATATGAATATACATACTATGTGTATTTTATATATTATCTTATGTATAATAAAATTTACATATGCTTATATTTGATCAAACAAATCAGATATGAAAACAACCACACATATCAATATAGGTCCCTTAACTTTATTACTTTTGATATATGTACTTCATACAGGTAATTTCTGAAACAAATGAGCAGTATGTATTATGTATCATATAGTTGTTAAGAAAAATGCACTATTGTATTCATTTGAATTATGTCTGACATGTGTTGTTATTAAATACTGTAATGTAGACACTATATAATCCTTATCTGCACAACATAGGTAATAATATTGCCTAATTATTAGGGTTGCCATGTAGATTGAGTGAGATAATGCATGTGACATGCAGTTCCTGGCATATCTCAGGTACTTTGTAGATCAATGGCGTTCTCTCCATGACTACCATGAGACTTTCCATATAGACAGGTACCTAAATTATTTAGGAGAAAAATCTTGTTCAATATTATGTGTTAAAGGCACTGTTTAAAAAAGTATGTACTTGTTCTATCATTGGAAATATTGTTATATTGTTATTAATATGTAAACTTAAAATATTAGCTTTAAGGTTGACTTGGGAAGGTAGAATTTTATAGCTTGCAATTTTCCAAAGATAGATGCTGAAGATTTCTCCTGAAAAAAAGACTTTAAAAAAATATCTTTCCTAATGTATTTTTGAACCAAAACAATGGAAAGGAAGGTAAAATCGCATAGTTCTCTTTATCTAAACACGACAATTCCTGCACTTCAAGGTTAGTCCTTGGTGAATTTCAGAGGCATGCCATGTTTCTTGACTGCCCAGGAACACAAGCCTGAGCCAGTCATCAAACAGGGCTCCCCTGCCCCTTAGAGTTTGCTCAGGAGAGAAGAGGAGATCTAATTTATGTTGTGAACCAAAGAAACATTCTGAAGCCTTTGGGAAAGAAATTTCTTTGTTCTTACAAGAACTGAGGAAAAAGCTGAGCTCTCTTTTCTTGGATATTTTTGTGCATAGAGTCAAGGCTAAAAATGGCGGCAATCATCTTGCTAGTGGTTGGGGGTCAGGCAGACACGCAGAGGAGACAACAGCTAAGAAAGACGCAGAGAAATAGAGCTGCCTAAGCAGCCCCTCAGATGATGCTGAGGCTGGCATTTGAGAGCCACTGGGTTAAGCCAGTTTGAGTCATATTTGCTGCTACCTGCAGTCAAAATATAGTAAATATAGTCCTGATCAGTGTGGCTCAATTGGTTGGGAGTTGTCCCAAAAAGCGAAAAGTTGTGGGCTTGATTCCCAGTCAGGGCACAAGCCTGGGTTGGAGGTTTGGTCCCTAGTCGGGGCACGTACAGAAGACAATCTTGTTTCTCTCTCATATCGATGTTTCTCTCCCTCTTTCTACATCTCTCTAAAAGTAAATAAATATTTTTAAATATAGTAAATATGACATATAGACTTGGAAATGTATATCAATCATACACTTAATAAAAAAGATTGCTTGAAACTGTACTCAAGTTGACTACTGATAAATTAAAATGAAAAATTCAAAAAGGGGCATCATGGCATAATAAGACCAGAAGATTGCCCTGTTTAAGGGTAGCAGTAAAATTCAAAGGGTTTTGGCCCTAAGAGTCTGGATTTATATCCCAGATCCTCTGCCTAATAACTGTGTGACTGTGGAGAAACTACTTCAGTTTCTTCCTCTGTAACATGTAGATAATCCTAGTAGCGCTGGTTTGAGTGTTAAATGAGTTAACAAATGGAGAGCAGTTAGAGCTTTCTGCTGACTGACACTAAGCAGCACACAGCAGATGCCTGCGGTTGTTCCTATTCCACCAGCAGGCCGAACACTCAGCGAATTGGAGAAGCCCAGGGACCAAACCACACCTGGCTGAACCGGCCACACGGATACTCTCAACGTGGAGTCATTGGGGCCAGATTTCTTTCAGGATGACATTTGGACTCAAAGTCAGTCATTTTTATTATAAAATGTACGTCCCATTTTGGGAATAGCACTATAATTGTTAATTAAAAATTCCTCAGGAAAAATATCTCTCAGAATCTAATAATAGTTTTTTAATAACTTAACAAATATTTACTAAAGGCTCAGTTATATGATACAAGTTGTAATATTTTGTTATGAATAATGCATACACATGCACCCACCCCCCTCTAGTAAAAATAGAAAAGACTGAATGTTAATAAACCCATTGCAGTTTTTGTCTTAGAGTAAAGGAACTGTGGTTTGTATTTGCCTTTCTACATATTCTGTACTTAAAAAGTATATATTTATGTTACCATTTAATGAGTGTATACTTCTAAAAAGCACATATAAAAATTACTTTTCTTTGAGAGAACACGGAGGTCCAAATAATCTCAGGACATCCAAGTTTTATTTCCCACTTGTGAAATAGTGTCCAATCAACCCTATATTACACAGCATTCAGTTCCCAAATTGTAGATTTGTTTTTGTTCCAATAGCCAGATTGGGTCAGAGTTCACTGCCTGAGTCCCACCGTGTGCCCAGACTTCAGGGCAGGAAATCAGTGGTGGATGCCTTGGAGCAGAACTTGAAGCACACGAATATACAGTCAGTGGGCCGATGCGAACGAATCAACCCGTTCTCTCTGAGAGTCCTGTGGGCTTTAGTGTTGGAGTACACAGAAGGGGGTTTTGTGGATACATATCTTAGGAAGGTTCTTGAGCCAGAAATCAGGCTGAGGTTTCACTCACACTTTCATTCACCAAAAGCTAGACTTAGAAATGCTAACAATTATGCACTCAGGAACCGTGGTAGGGAGCAGTCACAACCTAGGACTCTAGAAAGCAGCAAGTTACAAGCACCAAGTAGACAATACATACATTCAACTCACTTTTTATTTACTTCGTTAATTTGTAACCATTCATTTTCTTCCCATGCTTCTTTCTATGTTCTAAACCGAACAGAAGAGGCAACACGTGGTGGCCAATGTAGCACAGTTATTAAGAACCTGACTCTGTAATCAGGCAGTCCTAGGACTCAATCCCACTCTACTAAAGAACTGCATGACCTAACAGACACCTAGCCTCTCACACCTACTTCCTTGGTCTCTTCTAAGGACTGAAATGAGGTGTGTACAATGCCTTACTTGATGTCTTATGCAGAGAAAACACTCAGTAAAGGCTGATACCTAATAACGTTGTTATTCTTGATATTTTGTTCTTTTATCTGTGTTTTCTACATAATAGGGTAAAGCAGTAAATGGCATGGAGATAAAACCCTTCAAATACATCTGTGCTTTCTTATACCTGCAATGAAGAGAGAAGTGACAATGAAATGTGTGCAATGGTTTCTAGACAGTGAAGTTTTAGTAATTCAGAAGTGCCAGGCCGCTAGGGAACAAATGGCTGGAAGGGAAATTACTGCAGTATCTGCAGCACAGTGTTGCTTCTTCAGCCTGTGGCTCAGGTCGACCTTGGGAAGGCTGGCAACATGAGGAGAGAGTACTCGGACTGGTGGCCAAATGTGAGGGTACTGAGCGTGGCAGCCCCCTTAGAGCAGCACTGAAGTTCCTGAGCTGCAAAGTCCTTGCTCTCCCTCTGACACCCACTCTGGTTCAAGTTGCCTTGGAGTTCTGCCGCTCTCATCTCAGTGGAAAGTGAGCACCCGGGCAAAATTCAGGCCCTCCTCTCTGTATCTCAGAGGTGTCTATCTAAAGCACATAGATTTCAGGCTCCCTGAGGACCTCCTGAGGTCACCTGAGGTCCCTTCAAACTGCGGTAGCCCGGCTCAGACCAGACTGCATGTGCCTCTCCAGGGCCCCTGTTCTTCACTGCTTTCTCCCTTTGACTAACCCTCAACCTCCCGACTGCACAAAAACCCAGAGAGGGAAGTCCAGGCCGCATCATCAGATACCATCTTATTTCACAAGGTATTGAAGGACAGTACTTTCATGTATGTTATTGAAAGAAAAACCTTAGATATTAAGTAGTTTCTTATGGAAAGGGAGACAAAGGAGATTTGCAAACAGTAAGTGACTTTCCACAATGCAGTTATGTTGCTTTTCTAGTAGGGCCCATTGGGAGGATAAATAAGGAAGACCTCGAAGCCAGTTTTGGAAAGACTTCAAATCATAAAACTGAAATGATCTAACCAAATAATGCACCTACTAATAAACCTTATGAAACCCAAAAGGGCAATACTTTAAAGGTTAACAAGGATACTTTGCTAACTGGGGTCTTCTCTCTTTTGCCAGAACACCTTGTTATAAAACCGCACCTGTGCCAAATGTCTAATGTTGAGAACTATCACTGCATCTGTCGTGTGGTCTGGGGAACATCAAGGTGCTCAGACTCTTTCTGTCAGTGAGGTACCATGCAGAATTCTGGATTTGTTGTGAGGTTAAAAAAAAAAAAGCATTATTCACTTCCTTTTCAGGTTCCCTTTTCTTAAAAAAGTAACCGTTCAACCCATTTGCCCAGCCGTTAACTTTTCTCTTATTGTGTGCTACACTCTATTGTTAATTAACAATAAGAACATTCACTAGGGGAAACCTTTGATGGATTCATTTTTTCAGAATAAAAATAACTTGGCACTATTAAAACGGTACAGAGTGAGAAGTTTGGAGTTTATTAGATGTAGGTAAACAGCTCTTCAACTTCTACTTCAATGCAGGATTAATTCTGAAATATTCTCAGTCTTACACTAAACAGCTGAAATAATTTCTATTTCTGCTCAAGTTTTAAGAAATGCAGAGATTCATCAGGGATCAAAGGAAAACAAAATAGCTCAGTACCAAACACATTAACTAGTTACTAATCATTCAGGAATCATGCGGGGAGTGCACTAGAGGACATGGTAGGTACACTGAAGTAAGAAGACGAGCATTTTAAAAACGGATGTGTTATTTCTAACAAGACAATTTACCTTTGAAAATATTTATAACTAATGCCATCCAACTTCATGTCATTGTTAGGATTTCAACATGCCTAGGCCAGAGGACCAGTTTAAATACATCACAAATCAAAGAGGGAGGACTCCCAGCACAGAGATCCTGTTTCTATGGCAACTACCAAGTTTTGTATAGTTTTGTGGTGTTGTGAGTGGAATTGTGCACCCTCCCTGAATTCATGTGTTGGAGTTTAACCCTTAAAATCTCAGAATGTGATTTTATTTGGAAATAGGGTTGTCGCAGGTGTAATTAGTTAGATGAGGTCATATTGTAGCAGGACAAGCTCCTCACCCAATACGACTGGTGCCTTTATGAAGAGGGGAAATTCCTAAACAGAGATAGGCCCAGAGGAGAAGAGCACGTGGAGTCAGAGTTGTGCTGCCATGAGCCCAGGACGTCCAGAAGGGAGAGAAGCGGGCTGGGACAGATGCCTCAGATCAGAGGGAGCACGGCCCTGCTGACACATGGGTCTCAGGCTTCTGGCCTCCACAACTATGAGACAATAAATTTCTTTTGTTCTAAGCCATCTTGGTTTAGGTGCTTTGTTACAGAAGCCTTGGAAAAATAATATAGATATTTTTTCTTTTCCTTTTCTAAACTGTGCTTCCCATCTCAAATGACACAAAAATGTCAAACCAAATATAGAAAGGATCATGAAGTAGAAGCATGACCAAACACACTTCCCATCCACTCCAAGTCCCCTACTGCCTGTGTCCCCTGCAGACCCAGACTCCAGGCCATCATGCAGGTGGCTTCTGCAAGAGGAGCTCCATGCCGCCTTTCTCCAGGCAGGCTCTCTGCAGAGGGAAAGCCAACCGTCCATACAGGCCCTAATGGCTCTCTGGCTACAATAAGCCAGCCCTTCATAGGAACTTTGCCTTGTCTGATTTAGCTAGGAAGTTACATGCATTATTTTAGATGGGTTTAGTCCCATTACTATAGCAACTGCCTCCATCTTTAACCAAAAGGGCTGACATTCTCTCAACAAAAAGAAGAGACTTTCCCTTTCCCTTCTGTTGACCTGTAGAATAAACTGCTTGCCCTAGCATATAGACACACACATGCACACACACTAGGGATTCTGTAGTGTGATCGGTGGCCTAGAAGATGTTGAGAAAATGTGTGTGAGCAGGCTAGCATGAGTTTTTGAAGAGTGTATTGGAAAGACTGATATATAGTATATTCTTAAGTACAGAGAGAAGAGCAGGAAGTAGAAGATAATTTTGTTTTATCGCTTATTGATTGAGAATATTGAAACTATAAATAATTAGTATGTGTGCCATGAACTTTAGGTTTGTTGGAATTTGGCCAGAACTACAGTTATATATTGACCCAATTTTTGTAAAAGCCTCTTAGTTTCTTTCTCTTGCTCTCCAGCACATTGTAAATCTATTCAATGGACCAAGGCCTGGCCACTAATTCCCATAGTCTTGAAAGAGTTTATAAAGGGAATGTTTGGAGCCAAGGCCTCTAAGCAGGATTTAGGTCTGGGAGGAAATGGTACTGATGATTCATCTTCCTCTCAGGTGATAAAGCCTCTTGTTGGATACCAGCAATGTGATGGCCAGGGCACACTGGACTTCAGCCTCTCTTCTGAGCACCTGTCTGAGTGGGTGCCTACAAACTCAAGGCCATGAGCAAGCCTATGACTTGGGCAGAATGAAACAAGGAGAGAAGACCTCCGACACAACATAGTCTACTTGCCAAGATATCTAGAAATATATAATATGGCTGAGTGATACCACATTTAGTAAGAGACAAAACAACATGTAGAAATCAAAACCACAGATCATCCAAAAAGCATATTTTAGATAATACTTTTGATATTCTGTACTTTTTGTTTTTACCCTGTACAAAAATATTTTTCCATCTAATTAGAGATTGGCAGAGTGAGTAAGGGGGAGGGAAGCAAAAGAAATGAAGAATTTCTAAACTGAATGATCTGGCCCTGGACAACTGAATGTATTGAAGAGGTATGCATTTCAGAAACAGTGGTAGTGAGGGAAAATCCTGAAGAGACTCTGTCTTTAGTGTTTAGCATTTTAGAGAGCATCACGATTTTTCTGTTTTAACCTGCTGCCTGGTTGCAAGCTAGTTATCAATGTGAAGTAGAAACCTGAAAATATTTACAGTGTATGCTAACAAATATATTACTTCTTAATGTTATAAGTATCTTCCAAATTAATGTTTCCAAATCCATTCCATGTTTTAAAAACAGTGGTGCATTTATATTGAAACAATGAAAAAATCTAAAAAAATATGTAAAAACTTTTGGCAGGATCAAGATAGTCAGTCCTGTGATTCAGGGCATTGTGGAACATTTGTTTCATTATTTCTCCTGAAAACAGGTGCTAAACTCACTACCATTTTGAAACTCTGCCCAACACTTTTAAAAGAAAATAAACATTTTATTTGTTTTAGGACAGTTTTAAAGAAAAATTGCAAAGATGGGACAGAGAATTTCCATATACCCCACACCGTTTCCCTACTATTGACATCTTATATTAGTGTGGTTCATTCGTTACAGATAATGAACCGTTATTAACACAATTTTTAATTAACTAAGGGCCATACAGGAAAGTTAATCCTGTTTCTATTTTAGTGCTCCACCAGAGATACCACGTTTTATCCAGTCATTGTATCTTGGAATCCTCTGGCTTGTGACAGTTCCTCAGACTTCCTTGCTTTGGGTAATGTGTAGCATTTTGAGTAGTGGTCAGATGTTTTGTAGAATGTCCCTCCATTGGGATTTGACTTACGTTTTTCTCATGATTAGACTGGGGCTAAGTGTTTTTTTGTGACAAAGACCACTGAGGTAAAATGCCATTTCATCACAACGTATCAGGCACATATGCTGTCTCCATGACAGTACGTTGAGATCACTGTTGACATTAACCTTGAACACCTTGCTGAGATGTGTTTGTCAGGTGCCTCCACTGTGAAGTTTGTCTCCTCCCCGCCTTCTGTCACAGACTGCTCTGGGGAAGGAAGTCCCTATGCACGGCCCAGATTGTGGGGAGTTATGCTCTGCCTGCCTAAGAGCAGAATATCTACATGAATTGTTTGGAATTTTTCTGCAAGGGAGATTTGTCTCTTCTCCCCTGTTTGTTTGTTTGCTTATTTGTACAATCATTTATTTGTATTAATATTGGACTCAGAGATATTTATTTTATAGTTCAGGTTATAATCTAATACCACTTCATTCTATTGCTGAAATTGCTCCAGTTTTCACCCGTGGAATCTCTTTAGGACAACTTCTGTGTCTCTTTGATTACTGTCATCATTAGGGTTTGATTTTTTTCTGAGCACTTCCTTCCTCTCTGGCACCACAAGCTATTCTATTGTTATACACTTCTTGTCCCAGTACTGGCTTCTTCTCCAAGAAGCTCCCGTTCCTTTTACTGGAGAATGGTCTGAAGTCTGTGTGTTTGGTGTGCTCCTGGAGTGTCACTGCTTCTAGGCCCTCTGTGTGAACACTAGCCCACCTATATACACATATCCATAACTACTTGTACATGTGACCATAGGCAGCTGTATTGCACTAAAGGTGAGTTTATACCAATGTCTCCAACTCTAATCCATTACTGCGCAGGTCAGTCTAGCCTCCTCCCCTTGCTTATCAGTAACCTCTCATTCCAAGAGTGAGAAGTCTGGGTTCTGTTACCCATCATCCACTTACTTCATGTTTCAATTCCAGTATTGATATTTAATGGTATTAACATTTTGACTTGCAATCCCATGGGGAACAACATTGACTAGAATGCATTGCTTATGTACTGTTTCCTTTGCCTTTTTTTTTTTAGACTTACAGACCCCATTCATTTCCAAAGTTATTTAAGCAGTAATTTCCCCCTCACCACCTTCAGTGAGGTTCTTTGCAATACACATTGGCTGTGTTGTTACACATTTGTAATACAGTTAAATTATTTTGTTACAGTGTGCATTCCATCCAGGGATTCCGTGACCTTTAAGTGATTTTTTTTGTAATTTGCATAGATTAAGGTTTACTCTTTGTACAATAAATTCGTATGGGTTTTGACAAATGTATAACAACACTATTATAGTAACCTACTAAAGTTTTATCACTTTAAAATATCCCCACGTTTCATCTTTTCAATGTTTTTCTCCCCCTTAACTCCTGACAACCACTGATCTTTTTAACTATCTCTGTAATTCTGCATTTTCCAGAATGTCATGTAATTAGAATCATGCAGCATTAAGCCTTCCATACCAACTTCTCTGACATAGCTATATGCATTGAAGAGTCTTCCATGTCTTGTGTTGCTTGATAGATCCTTTCCTTTAAGTACTGAATAGTGTTTCATTGTATGGGTGTACCACTGTTTGCGTATCCATTCATCTGTTGAAGTCTGTTTTGGTTGCTTTCAGTTTTCCATGATTTTGAGAAAAGTTGTTCCAAATATTTACATGCAGATGTTGGAGTAGACATACATTTTCAATTCAGTTGGGTAAAATGCCTAGGAGTATAATTTCTGGATCACATGATAAGACTTCCTTCCAAAATGGCTGAACCATTTTGCATTCCTAACAGCAATCAGTAAGAGCTGCTTTCTCTACCTCCCTGCTAGCAATTTGTATTATCAGTGCTTTGGATTTTAGCCATTCTAATAGGTGTGCAGTAGAATCTCATTATGTTTTAATTTTTAATTTCCTCATAATGAATGATATTGAGAATTTTTCATATGCTTCTACGCCATCTGCATATCTTTTTTGGTCCCCCAACACATTTTTATATATTTAGATCACTTACTGATTGTAAGAGCTGGATTGCAATATTATATCACTTTTCTATTTAAATATTAGATCTTTTTCTACAAGAAAACATCTTAAAATCTGTGGCTCTGGATTACACAGACAATCTCCCATACATTTATCAATTTTGATGTTATTAATAGAAGTCTATTTTAAATGATGATTATGCAAACTTAGTAAGTTATTTTATCATTAGTCTATGTAATAATCTTAAATATTTGTACTGTTAGAAACTTCTTCTTTCTAAATCCAAGAAGGCAGATAGTGCCTGATAGTATAAATTACCTAACACTGTCCTGACCAGCGTGGATCAGTTTGCTGGGCATCATCCCACAAGTGAAAGGTCACTGGTTCAATCCCTATCAGGGCGTGTGTCTAGGTTGCAAGTTCAGTCCCTAGCAAGAGCACATACAAGAGACAAGCAATCGATGTTTCTCTCTTACATCAATGTTTCTCTCCCTCTCTTTCTCCCTCCCTTCCCTTCTCTCTAAAAATAAATAAAGACATACACACATTTTAAAAATAAAAATAAATTACCTAACGCTGAAAGAGAAGATTCACATATGTCCCAGTTATACTATTGCCACGCTTTGTGTATGTGGACAAGTCACTCTACTATGTGAAGCCTCAGGTTTCTCGTTGTGTATAAGGGAGTGATTGTAGATAACTGGGAGTTTCTTCTCACACTCTGATTCTAATCTGCACTCCCCTCTAGAGTCTCCAACACTGGCTGCTGGCTCATTACCACAGTATTCTTTTCTTTGGCTACCTTTCCTCCTACTATTACCACACTGAACTTCCTTTGTTCAGTTGTTAGTACCCTTTCCAGACCTCTCCTTAAGTACAACATGTAATTCTCCTGGCTTTTATTATCTGGAGATCACTTGCCTTTGTTAATTTGTTGTGCTTTCATTTTTATATCAAATCTAATGAGGAGAACTTGCCTTGTCTGAAAGTAATTAAATTTGGTCAAGGCAAACTAAATATAAGACGATGGCCTTATAGGTTATCTAAAAATCATCCTGGACTGCTTGCTAAAGTTTAAATTAAATTCTTTTCCATCCCTTCACCAGGAAAACTTCATGATCAATTTTAGCTTTTGAACTGCTCTCATTTTTAATGATCTTAGAAGCCAAGAAATTGAACCTGAAAAACAACAAATTACTGAAGGGTCTTATTCAGGATATACTTAATAAACTCTGTTTTCCTCGCTGCTAAATGTATCCTGTTGCTTGGACAGAAAGGAGTACACTTGAATTATACAGTAAACCATTTTCTCTCCAGAGAGCAATTTTCTCATTCAAGTTCATCATAGGCCAAGCTAAGAGCAGCCCTAGTATAATTCATATTTCTTCTCATGGACATTCTTAACAGCGTCAGGATATATGACTAACTAGAAAAAATATACACAGCAGGCACAGTGTGTGCACAGAGCCACCACCTGCACAGGTTGCCATTGTGTTTAAGTCGCATACATTGCCCTATGAGTCATTAACTTTTATGAAAACTCTTCAAAATCAAGGTACTAGCAGAGAATGTGTATGAGTGCTTCCAAAAGTTCAGGTAAGTCAAGTGATAGCATTTTCTCCTTATAGGGAGTAACTTATAAACCTAGAGATTATATATTTAAAACCAGAAAACAAAATAAAACTGCCTCTAAAGGACAACTGCTGGCTTTTCAGCCTCGCACAGATCTTACAGCACAGGTCTTAGTCCAGCGGCTTGAAGGTGTTCACTGCTCCCTTCAACACATCTGGCGTTCGGTTTACGAATATGATGCTGACCTTAGTCTGGCTGGCCCACACAGATTCATGGCCTTGCAGATATCTGAAATTCAATAAATGTATATAACTGAATTAGAAAAAAGGAAAGTAAGTGAGCTTTGAATAATGGTTTAGGAGATGTGATCTTTGAGTAATGTATATGACTGATACCACAAACATGCCCCAACAGACATCTTAACGCAGCTTTACGTGAGGAGGCAGGCTTATCTGATCTGCCCATTCTGGATGGGCCTTAGAACTTGAACTAGAGTAGACCCAGATACTATCAGGTGTAATAATACCTGGAAGGGTTTCAGATTGGAAATTTATGAAGATATCAAATTTAAAACTAAGCAATAATTATATATGCAGATTACTACAGAGTTAACTTAAACACGAGATCCATTGCAAAAGGCCTTCAGCAGGATTACAAGTTCTTGTAGCAACTAAGAAATTTATTCTTTTAAATGAATACATAAAACATCCATCTATGCTTTTGGGATCTAAATTTCTAAGTTTCTACATTGTTCAATACATTCTTCAACCTGTCCAGTTTCCACTGATACTCTTTTGTGTGTTGTTCTTGTCCTGGAAACATGATAATAAAAGCTAACTTCTATTAAGGACATAGCACATTTGAAGAACTGTGCTAAACTCCTATGTGTACCAACTCAAGCTTCCTCTTCTAGCAGGACCTCTCTTGCTGTTCTCCAGGACATTTCCTGTCTCAGTCTATAACTGCTCAGTGATCGACTTTAAAAGCTGTCTTATCAGTGTTCCCCACCGAAGTGGGCAGGGCATGAGTGACTGTCTGGGGAAGACTGCTCTCTATGTTCAGGCTTGAAATCTGTATCTCTCTCTCCCAATCTGTCCTGCATGCTGACTGCCGAAGTGAACTTCTAGAATGTAACTTCTGAAATAAAAACAAGTTGCAATAGCTTTGTCCATTGTACATGAATATGGATAATATAATCCTCCCTAAGAATGATCAATAACAAAGCTAAATGAGAAAAATTATGATTACCACTGTAGAATATCACAATTATAATCTGTCGTCAGTTGCTCATGATTTAGTTCATGCACATTACTTACACACAGTACATACTTTCTTTGTGATACCTGACATAGCTTCACTGACTCACTTTTCACTGACTTTGCACCTCTCAGATACATCCTGTGCAGGTGTGATTCTAAACAGCAAAGAGACCTTCCCTTTCTCTTCCCACAGACCACATGGTCGATGTATATTTTATTCCCTTTGGAAGGGTTCTGCACTGGGCATTAAGGGTCTCAATTCCAATCTCTATACCCTCTGACACCTCGTTCAGAAATAATAGAATTACTAGTATTTTAAAATGACTGACATTTCAGTCTACTATGCTAAGTGCTATATATTCATTATCCCCTTTAATCCAAACAACACTCTTACAAAAAAGGTATAATTCTTAATCAAATTTGATATATGATCAAAGCCCCATTTGATGATGTTAAATAATTCAACAGTTAAGAGTTTGAAACAGGACTGCTGATCCTGGAATCCCCTCTTTACCATTAGAGCTGTGTCTGCACGCACATGGTGTTCATGCTCACAAAACAAAGCAAAAGAATTCATGTGTTGAATGAGGGCAGATCCTAATATTCCTTCTCTCTGGTCATGCAAAACGAGTAAAGAGGAAAAATGGGGGGAAAATAGAAAAAGAAATCCCTTGTCTTAAGTGGCAGAAGAAGCAGGGCTCTCACAGGGCTTCCAGGCTTGGTGCAAACACAGCTGAGCACTGGGGCTGGACGTGCTGCTTTGAGCCAAGGGAATGTAGCTTGAGTTTCAACGCCTATCATCCTGGCTTTTACTTGGAAGACACGCAATAAAACATTGAACTGAATCTAAATATGTTCACAAGAACAGCTAGCCTCAGGATGAAGGGAGAGGTAGCAGAATTACCTAACTGTTGGCTACTGTTTTCTAGTTTGCAATCTGCCTTTGAAGCCCACGCATATAACCCGTGCAGCAGCCAACAGTAACGCCACTGAGCCTTAGTCATGGTGTACAGACACGCTGCCATGGTCCCTGGCACCACACCCTTTTTTCCTTTCAGTCTTCACAAGCGTCCATGAGGTAGGTAGGATGGACACTGTTATTCACCTGGGGAATAAACACTGTGTTTAGTAGTAAACACACTGAATAATGGATGGCAACGATTTGATTCTAATGATTTTGAAAATTGAAAACTTGCCAAGGAGCCATGGCTTATACCTCATTTTGTTCTGGGAAAATTGATTTGGTGAGCCTTTTAAATCTTACAAATATATATATGAAGACCCATATTTTCAGAAAAGCCTTGGATTCTAAAAATTTAATTCAAATGCTACTTCAAACTGATATCTTGAGTTCTATTTAATTATGTAATTGGGAATATTAGAACTTTGCCCCTGGAGGTTAGAGAATTCCCTTCCCCCAACCTTGATTTAAACTGCCTTAAAATCAAGAATAATTTGCTCTTGGAAGGTCTGTGTGACCTTCGTCTGAATAGTTGTTCTCATGATTCTGGGACCGAGGCCATGCTATGACAGAAGGGACTTGCAAGTCTCATCCTCCCTCTACCTGCCTCCTTCTCCTATTGCAGGTGAGGCTGTGATGGGGAATTGGCCTGGGGATTATATTCTGCTGCCTAGACTCATCTGTTAGTAATCCAAACATGTGCCAGTTAAGACTGAGCAATCAGGATTGTCAAAAATAGGAGGAACAATTGTGATGATTTCCTATAGGTCACTGTGGTCAAATTATACACAAGTGGGTGATGATGGGTAGTTAGGATCTTATCTTAAGGAAAGATAGTATTACTTTCCATCATTCTGGTTTCAGTGAAACAAGCCAGACTTCACTGAAAACAAGAACAAGAGGAATGGCATCATGTGGTTGGGCTTAGGCTGGCATTTGGAGGTGCTTAGAAATTCTTGTTGATGGGGTTGCGCTGGTCTCCACAATGCCAGAAGCTATGAGAGCTGGTCAGGGACTCTGCAGTCCCACTGGGCATGTGAGTCCTAAAAGTGACCACCACTGATGACAGCTGTTGGTTACTCTTCATCAGACTTTGATTATTTGCTTGTCTCCAGTGAAGTCTTACTGAAGTCATGGACTGGTATTACTTGTGCTAAGGGGATTGTCAAGAGCAGAGCCCTTTCTAGGGCTGAAGAAGGGATATCCATGGCAATTACCTTACTTAGGCCTACCCAGTGTCTGCAGGTCTGGGCAGGAGTGCAGAAGAGACATGCACACCCCCAGGCAAATATTTAAACATTATGATTCAAGGTACCTAATTGTCTAGAATATGTTCCTTCCTCCTACCTTGCCAAGTCTATCTTTGTAATCACTTGGTAGGACAGTTCAAATTTAGAATTTTCTTCCTCCTCCTCTATCCACTGCCACAACGCACCTCCTTCTCTTCCCATGCTGGCTGTCCTAAATGAGGAGAGGCTTTGTTTGCCCATGAATAGCCACAGAAGGTGGCCGCACCTTCAGTCTTCATGCACATGGTCACAGCCAACGGCCACCCTTAGTTTCCCCATTAGCCTGTAGGATATGCAGACTTGAGTGTTCTAGCTTCAGGATGAAGGGCCCAAGGAAAAAGCCTGAAATCCTTCTGGGCAAAAGATTCTGGAGTCCTGGGGACCCAGAGCATTGTCTACAAGGGGCAAGCAAGCCCAGCGGGGTCCCCAGGCCGTGGGATGGGATGTGGCTGCCAGAAAGTCAGCAGACCCTCTGGCCCAGTTCTAAGAGCAGGAATGCCAGCAGAGAACAGTCTTCCCGAATGACTGCCTCATAAGTGTAACCCCAGCATAATCAACAGTGCCGTGGAAAAGGGGGAGACAGACAGAGAGAGATCAGAACAGAAAAAAAACTAAAAAGAACTTTGCCAGAGATCAAAGACCCTTAAGGAATTCTCAGAAATAGCTGGCGTGACATTAAGAGGAGCTCATTTCAAGCAAATAGGCCATTGGAAGGGTCAACTATAAAACTATGCTTTGAAAATATGGGATGTATCCTTTAAGATGGAGTACACAGGAACAGGCTACACTGCACAGTTGTTTCGTTACAACACATCCCCCAGATAGGAGCAAGCAGACTACGAGGGGATAAAAGGCTTGTCCACAACACATTTCTATTGCACAGCAGAGTCCAGGGTTCTCTGTTTCAAAAATATACTGCGAAAGCAGCCAGAGGAGGTACAGGAAGTTTAGGGCAGGTCTATTGATGAGAACTCCGCACAGCATCTTGCTTACACCTGGATGCAAGGAACAATTCTTGCTTCATTGATTTTCCTCAGTTGGTCATCCCACCTTGCTGATTTTTGCTGTTGAGTGAATTGGCTTCTTAGTTGTTGAAGGTGCTTTATTTCCTTTTGACTCTTTTTACCCAACTTTCTATACTGGTGTATTTTTAATGCTACCACAATGTATTTCCATTTTGAATCAACAACATTAGCCCTCTGTCCCTGTCTGGGATTACTGACCTTACCCAGGGACTGTTTGTCTCATTCTCATGACTTAGAATTTTTTCTGACCATTTTTTAATAACTTTTTATTGTACTGTGTGACTAGTCTTAAAACCCTGGGTTTCAACTGCATAAATTCTGATACTTTTCAAAAGGAGCCCAGAGTGGGTTCTTTCAGTGGAACACCTAAATGGTACTGGATGCCTTTATCCTCGTAGCAATCCTCTGTGACAAAAACAGCAAAAGTGTCGATTGGCCTCTGTGGAGTGCTAACAGAGCTTGGAGCTGCGCTAAGCTCTGCACATCTATTTGGTGATTTGCTCTCACAGCCCTGTGGCGGAGCAATCGCTCCCGTGCTAGAAGTGAGGAAGCTGGCAGAGCGCGTCGCGTGAAGAGCTTAAGGCCAGTCCTGATGACGCTTGAATCTGAGCCCCAGTCTGAGTCACTATGCATCCTTTTTATTAGTCTCTGTTCCTCCCCCATTTCTGGGGGGGGGGGGGAATAAATCATTATTTATCATTATTCTCCGGCCCACAGAATGTAATTGCTCTGGGAATGGCAGAGCTAGAAGCAACGTTAGAGGGAAGACCCATTCTGATACTCTCATTTACGGTCAGGGAACAGAAGTTCAGAGACACGAGGTGATTTGCAGAAGGTCTTGCAGTGAGTTGTGTGTAAACTGAACCCTTGCTTTCCAAAGTGCTATTCGGTTTTTGTCGGTTTGCTTGCTTCCACGGACATTGTTAGGGACTACGAGAGCCTGGTCTGCCAACCCTAAAAATATAAATGTATAATGTTCTCTGTACTTACTCTTAAAATCTCTTCTTTTCAACAATGAAATGCAACATTCTGTAAATGACAGTGTAAAACTTAGAATTACCAATTCTCAAATAAAAATTAAGGAACTGAAAAAAATTATATACAAATGGAATATCACTTTTCAAAAGATTAATGAAATGTAATGTTATCATCAAAAGACTGACGGAATCTATAATTTTAAATGCACAGTACTTGGGTTTAAAAAAAAAACCTTTATTTGATTACTATTACATTTATAGCTATGTAATTGCCCTATGAATGCATTATTAAAATGAATTATGGAACCCACTGTGATTTATAAAGCAAGACATACAATTTGGCAAAATTTACTTAACCTCACTGATGTAATGCCCATTCCCCTACCTTCAAGAGTAATAGGTTTGAACAGAATGACGAATTAACCATAGGTCAAAAGGTCAATGTGTACAGTAACAAAAACAGATGTACTAGATTACAGAGTGAATTAACATGCATTAGTATTTCAGATTTGATTTCCAACTATGCTGCTATTTCTATCATATTATTATCAGGAAATAATTACTGTGTCACAGACAATGGGCATAGAGGGCTCTACTTCTTGCCATTCCTGAGGGTGGATGTTCCATAAGGAATTTAATAAGAGACTAAAAGGATTAAGTTCAGAAGAAAACCAGCTCATAAAAATGGATATGTATAGGACCACACACATTTTCAAAGGAGTATCACTTATTATGCAATGTTGCTCAGGCATGATACTAAAATTCTTACATCAGGAGCCAGAAAACTCAAAGGTTAAATCAATAGCTAGGTGCTACATTCAGTTTATGATGGGTCTGGGAACAGGAGCCATAGAACTGATGTTAAGTGGTTTCGATATCTATCCACCTGCCAAGTGACTTCTCTGCATTTCTCTCCATCCACTCGCCATATACTGCGTGTGGTTGTATGAGCCGCCCCACATTCCAGCGTGGACACAACGTACTATGAAGTTAATCACAAAACAGCTGTTTTGTTATTATAAGACTACTTACCTTTTTCAAAGTTTGGTTAAATCAACTACAAAGTCCCCAAAGCAAATTTCTCCATGAATTTGTCATATATCTTTTTTTTTTCATTTTGAAAAGAATTATAATGTGTCTCTTCCAGGAATGGAGCAAAATGTTGTCTTTCTATGGATATGTGTAACATTTTCTGGAGATTAACAACCAAAAATAATGTCAAACCTTTTATTTTATAACAGTATAACATACTGATAATTTAGTCAACTATGGTTATGTGGTCTGGAGCTTTAGAGAAATTATGATCCTAAAATACCACTTATTTGGATTAATTGCAGGGGGAGAAGAAGATCTCAGTATTTGTGTGGAGTACAAACTGGAAAAAAAAGGCATGACATGTTAACCTTCTGGGAAAAGGTGTACATTAGATGATAGCCCACAACACGGACAAACCGCCTGCCATGAAATCTGTGCCCGCCCACTCATGGATCCTCCCGCCTGTCTTCGCCATCCTGCTACAACCGCGGAGGAGAGTGCCCATCTCCTAAGGACAGCTGCTCCACCTGTCCAGCGAAGCCTGTCTCCACCACCTGCTCTGGAACTTAGCACTGTTGATTACCTCCTGTCTCCCCACAGTGTCTGCTGCAGGCTCATTCCCTTCAAACAATTCTTCCCCCTCAGCTTTCCCTTTCCGCAGATTTTTTTTTAAGATTTTATTTATTTATTTATTTTAGAGAGAGGGAAGGGAGGGAGAAAGAGAGAGAGAGAGAAACATCAATGTGCAGTTGCTGGGGGCCATGGCCTGCAACCCAGGCATGTGCCCTGACTGGGAATCAAACCTGCAATGCTTTGGTTTGCAGCCCGCACTCAATCCACTGAGCTACGCCAGCCAGGGCCCTTTCCTCAGACTTTTTAACATGCCTAAGTCCTTTTCATCTACACACACACACACACACACACACACACACACACACAGCAGTCTCTTATCCATTTTTTTCCTTGGCCAAGCTTTGTGAAACTTTCTTCCTCAGTTTCCTCATTTTCCATTCATTCCCTTCCTTATAGAAAATATATTAAAATATTTCAAATATGAATGGACCTATCAAGTTGCTCCATCTGAATCCCACGCTGCTTAAATTATTCTCACTGAAGTCACCAGGGACCTTGGTGTTGCTAACACCAATGGCCATGTTCAATCTGAGTCTTATTTGACATTTCAGTATTCAACGTGGACGAGCAGTCTCCTCCTGGCTGATATACTACCCCTCTCTCTGTCTTCTCTCTGTATTCTACACTGCTCCCTCCTAATCTTCTCCTAATTTACCCCATGTGTAAATAATGGAAATCTTCAGGGAGCTATTTGGAAGTGTTTTTCTTTTCTCTTTTATAACACTCACTTCCTAAGCAAACTCAACCACTCCTATGAGTCATGTACCACTTGTACACAGACAGCTCCCAGCATATATCCCCAGTTGGAATCAAGATGCTCACATCCAGATGGATGGAGCCAACTGACTGCTCGACATCTCTACTTACATGGCACAGACAACTGAAACTCAACATGTCTAAGTTTGAACACATTTTCCACCCAAATCTCCTCTCTGCCAGTGTGTCTTATTGAAGAGTACATCACATACTCCCTATTACTCCTACCAAAAGCCAGGGAACAAGTTTGAACCAAAATGCAGACAATGGCAAACTATTTGTTCAATGTTCATTTGGTGGGTGTATTAGATTCCTAGGGCTACCATAACAAATGACCACAAACTTGGAGGCTTAAAATAACGGAAATTTATTTTCTTATAGTTTGAGAGGCTACCTGTCTGAAGTCAAGCTGTCAGCGGGGCCATGTTTCCTTTGAAAGCTCAATGGAAGACGCCTTCTCTGTCTCTTGCAACTTCTGGAGCCCCAGGCATTCCTTGCCTTGTGGCTGTGTAATGCATCTCTGCTTTCACACGGTCTTCCCTTTGTCTCTACTCTTCTTCTGAGGGCACCAGTCATTGCATTTAGGGCCCACTCTAAACGCAGGATGACTTCACCTCAAGATCCTTAACTAATTACATCTGCAAAGACCCTGTTTCCCAACAAAATCACATTCTGAAGTCCTGAGTGGACCTGAATCTTTGGGAACACAAATGCAACTTACCACAGCGGGAGTGGAGAGGAACAAATTTAATAACTAAAAAATAAATTAAAACACTCACTTATTAATTCACTTTCACTGGTCACAGCAAGAAAATATTCTGGGGGAACATGACAAAAATCTTTTCACTTTTCTGCAGGTTTTATTCTCACCAGCTGTTTTCTTTTTCTCTTTCTTTGTTCCAAACTTAATAATATATGGTTTGGTACATGAAAAGATTTTTAAATTTTGATAATTAAAAAAAAACAAAAAAGCACCAATGTATCCCCAGTACATAGTATTTGGCCTAGTTTGTTTCAAAACTTTAACTGGCTGTAAGGGCTAATTTTCAGGTGATTGACCTGGAAATATGTTCAGAGAGAGGTTTCACTGGTGGAGAAAACATTCTTGCTTTTTAGTTTCCACTTGGGCATGTGTACTGCTGCACTGCATGCAGCGGGCTGCATCTAGAGTCCACCAGCTTACCCAGTGGAGTAAGCGCCTTTGAAAGATCGACATTTTCACGGCCGTCACGCTCCTCCCTCCTTGTCCTTTGTATGTCTGAGGTCACCTTTGACATCTGCTCCCTCATTCCTCACATCCAATCAAGTCCACTGATTCTACCTTCCTCATTTTAAAGAATTTATTGATTTATTTTTAGAGTGAAGGGAAGGGAGGGAGAAAGAGAGGGAGAGAGACATCAACGTGAGAGAGAAACATCTATTGGAGAGAGACATCTATTTGTACACACCCCGACAGGGATCAAACCTGCGACCCAGGTGTGTGCCCAGACTGGGGATTGAACCAGCCACCTTCCACTTTGTGGGACGACGCCCAACCAACTGAGCCACACCAGTCAGGGGTGATTCTACCTTATAAATATCCCTTATAAACATCCAGTCCAATCCATCTTCTCTACACTTTCACTGCCATAACCCTAAGCCCTCATCTTTGCCTGCTCCAACAACCTCAATAGCTTCCGAACTGACCTCCCCATGTAAATCATTCACAAAGCAACAGCAGAAACTTTTCTAAGTGCCAGTGTGATAATTTTACTCTTCTGTTGTGCTGTCATCCCATTCTGTTATCTCAGAGGCCAGGCACTTTAGCAGGGCCCTCACGGCGCCAGGCCTTCTGGAGCCCCCCGGGGCTCTGCAGCTTCCTCTCTCACCACACTCAGTTCCTTCACAATGTCAAACTCTTCCTAACCTGCCTCAGGGCCTTTACACATGCTATCCCCTTGGCCTAGTATATTACTTAAGAATTTGAAAGCACAGGTTTTAAAGTCATGAAGACCTGCATTTGAGATCCTGCTCTATTGTTTATGAGCTGGCTGGCCTTTTGCCAGGTATCGAATTTTTCTAAGCCTCATTTCTGTATCAACAAAATGTGAGTGAAAGTAATATTTCCAAGATTGGGGTAAAGATCAAATAAGGAAATGAATCTAAACTTTTCTTCTAATTTACATAGCATTATAGAATTAATCAATACAATTATTCTAATACCACCATCCAACTGGAGGCTGTGAGTCTCACTTTAAAGTGCAACTTAAGGACAATGTTAAATTAACAAATTTGTCTCAATATGCAACTCTTCGTGGAAAAATTTATTTTATTTCTCTTAAACTGCTTATGTTCTACCTACATGCCTATTATTATAATTTGCCAAAGGTGTGTTTGTCAGTCTCTATTTGAGTTAAGGTCCAAATAAAAGTTTTACTACATATAAGGGGAAAAGGTTGATATCCTAGACAGTTTTATATGCAACAGGTGAGCAGTTCGTCTTGGATCACCAAGAATTTTCCTGGTGTTAGCACTTAGAGTTTCATGTTCTGAAGACCCACTATGTTCATTAAGGCCAGAAAATCACCATCCCTAAAGTCTGACCTCAAACAGGGCAGAGGCAAGTCCACTGATTCAGTGGCCACCAGGAAAGCAGGAAGAGAGGCCTGCTATTTAGGTTCTTAGGGGAAAGGCAGCTCCCCACCATTGTCACATTCAATTGTGAGTTTTCACACCATTTGGCCAGCACCTGGGAGACTTACAGGTCTGGTGCTCAGCCTTCTTAGTTCTCACCCACAGCCATCTACCTGCTAGGTAGTTACCATCACCTCATAGGCCCAAATTCACCGTCTTTCCAGCCCCTTCCCTCTTCCCCCTGTCTTTCTCTCCTGGGTGGCATCACCCCTTTGAAAAAAATAGGATTTCTTCCCATAGATCTGCCCTTTCTAGGGGAGACACTTTAGTGATTGGCCAGTAATTTCCTGTCTCCATCTTGTTACAACTTATTGTTAATTCATCTCCTAAACAAACGAAAAGAAAGCCTTCAGTTTAATATCTGGCTATGTGCCCTTTTTGGTAGGGCTCACATTATATCTTAAGTAATTCATTGATAGGAAAACAGGAAGCATGGCTACAAGAAAAACATCAAGATCGATCCTAGGTATCTATAACAGAGGGGCTATTCCGTTTTCTTAATATTTTTATAATGAAGACATAGGATTCTTCCGCTCCTTCTGGGCATAAGCACGCTGGGGTGGAGTCCAATGACTGATTGTCTTTACACAGAAATATCCCAGAGGGTTGAGTAGTGTCCTAGTGGGCTTGTGGAGTCATTGACTTAAACAGAAATTAATGATGATGCCTTAATTTCTTACGTTTTGTCAGAACTCAGTGGCAGTTAATCTGATGCTTTCTGTGGCTACTGCTTGCTCGTTTGCCTTAGTCCACAGCTTGAGCCATCCTTTTGTTTATTTTCAGTTCTTTTTAAAAGACCCTGTTTGTGGTCATAGGCACTGTAAGTAGATGGAGTGGAACCAGGAGTTAATGTGTAAAGTTTTTCATCTTCGGAGAGTTTTGTTTCCAGCTAACTCTGGGTCACATGTGCACTGAGTTCACTTTTTGTTTGGATAGAATGCTTCAGCTTGGAAAGAAAGAACAGGAAGTGGTACATTCCAGCCCCCAGGCAGCAGCTTCTGCTTGTTAAGCCTTTCTTGACAATCAGGTCACAGACATTTAGTAAGGGCAGCTCTGGGAAGTAATTTACAAATTATGCTAAGAGCAACAACAAAAAAGGTTTATTATTAAACTAGAAATGATATATGCACACTAGCAGCAACAAGGTTGTAAAATGAGTTTGCCTCCAACCTAAGTATCATATGACTATGCCAGTTAAAGAGTGAGGCACTTCAGATGGAAGGGAAACCAAGACCAGAATCATCCTCCCTGCAAATCAGCTCTTTGGGCATGGACACGGAGGAGGAGAAGTGACAACTGCTGCCTAGGCTGTGAAGGCTGGCATCCAGAAGACAGAAGCAAAGAGCTGCTTTTAAGGACGCAGTGAAACACATTCAAGTTTCAACCGTAAAGCACCCATGGGAGCCAAGAACCCCCATCAAAAAGCTGGTGCTTCCTGAACGAGGAACCAAAGAAGCCAAAAAGCATGGCTGCAGCAATTACAGATGTATCCTGACAAATACATGTATTTGGGCCAGAAAAAAAGACCATTTACCTTCCAGTCTTCTCTGAACTCTGAGATGAACAATTTCTTGGCATTAGGAAGCTATTTCCTGTTTCTTTCATTCCATTTCTGAGGATGTCCCAGCGTACAATCTATGATATTCTTCCAGTGTCAAGGAGACCCTATAAGGGCCTGGCTGAACTATGGATCACCATTCTCATTAATCTGACCTCTTTCCTAAATTGAGAAGAGGCAGTACTGACTTTAGAGAGGAGACACAAATACCATCTAGCATCATGATGACGAGTTTCTGGTTAACTTGGCCCAATTGCCCAGTTATGGCAGATTATATAGCCAGATTGTCAACATCTTCAAAGAGAAAAGATGGTGCATAATGTACATTCTTATTGTAAGCACACTTCATCATCCTGAAACGCCACAAAGAACCTGCATGTACCTGCATCATACATTCTAACCCAGCCAAGAAATCATTCACTGGTAAAAATGGAAACTGTCCAGTTTATTACAAAGCACAGCTGCTTGGAAAAATAATGAATACTTATTGATGTCCTTTAAAAAACAAAACAAGAAGGGATTGTCTGTCAAATGAGACCATTTCTAGACTAAAAAATGACCCAGGTTGCCCCTCAGTTGTTGCGCTCAAAAGATGGTACCCTCTTCTTAAAGGTACACAGTCACCATCGAGTCTCCCAGCACACTGCTTTGTTATTAGTAATGCCATTTGTGTTTGAGCTAGGAGGAAATCCAATGTCAAATGAAAGGGGTTTCTCCTTTGCATGAATTAGCCTTTCTTTCGCCATGCCATCAAAAAAGTGAGGACACTGCTAATTTCCCAAATCTTTTCCAGGCTGGCAACAAATGATTCAAGTAAATCACTGGATGCCTTTATCTCCGAGTGACTCATGCTGGTGAGAGCCAACTTCATGGGTTTGAAACCCAGCTAAAGTTCTCACTGACTCCTTTGTTTTTTATATAGCACAGCTAGGTTTAAGTGAACTCAAAAATTGTTTTTGAACTATACAACTTGTTATTGGTTCTACCCCATGAATTTTCTTCTGCCTACTTGGCTGGATCCAAGTGTTATGCTGATATTTTGTTTGCAATCTGAAAGGTAATCTTGACATAATTCTGGAAAATTATAACTCAATGGTATGTCCCCCAAATAAAGAACATCTGTTTCATTTTTTTTAAAAGGAAATGGCATTAGCTTTTTTCTCATCTTCTCTAACTGAATTTTATTTTGTTTGAATTTTTAAAAGATTATTATCTGCAAGAAAATGCAGTTAATAATCTACTGTTTTAGAAGATAATCTTATATGTCCAAAATGAACTTGAGAAAATGGCAAAGAAGGGATTTAGCTAGATGGTTTTTAAAAATAAACTGCAAAACATTTTCCCAAACAAGGTAAAATCATCTCTTTCTTTACTAGAAAAGAAAAACAATAATTTTATATTAAGATTACAAGTCTCCTTTTATGAGGAAGATTCAAAGATGTGGAATCTTCAAGGTGTAGTTCCTAATTAGCTATATTTTCCTTCTAATTCAAAACTTGCTTCCTCTGAGTTTCTGAAGAGGCAAAGATCCTGCTGACTTTGAAATTACACAGAATTTTTAAATGATCTTCAAGAGCAGTGTTATCATCAGTAATTTTCCTAATGTGTTTGATAATATCATCTTTCAAGAGTAAGCAAAAAAATGTGAAGTTAGTACTCTTTCAATCCTCTCATTTATTAGACCAAAATCAAGGTCATCTGAAAAGCCATAAAGATAAGCACTATCAGCTTGTTAAACTGTCATCATACACAGAAACTGACTAACCCAAACAGGTTATGTGAACCATGAAAGCAAGAGACATTTCTCATTTTGTTTTGTGAATAAATATGCTGCCTGCTGTCAATTATACCTTAAAACAAATAATAAATACTCACCGAAGTCTTGCATTTGAGATTCTGATAGTAATAAATGTGCTCTTCATTGAAGAATTTGAAGTGACATGCTCAATACTTTCATTGTATAGTTTATTAAAATGAAAAACATCCAAAATGGCCATAAGGGTCAAATTAAACAAGCTATGGCCCAGCCAGTGTGGCTTGGTTAATTGGAGCATCATCCTGTGCACCAAATGTTGCAGGTTCGATTCCTGGTCAGGGCACATACATACCTAGCTCAGTTGCAGGTTTGGTCAAGTTACCACACCTTCTGAGCCTTCATTTTCACATATTAAAAGTGGGATAATGGATCTTACTTTAGAAAGTTATTTTACAGGTTAAGTAAGAGAACACATAAAGCATTTACCACCCTATTGATTTGTGGTAGACGTTCAAGTTGTTAGTAGGACCCTGACATTGTTAATGAGAACTTGCTCCTTTACACTATTTGATCTTCTCAAACTGAGTATTTTGCTAAAGTAGAAACAACTTGCCTCTGGTAGTACAATGATTCACAGAGGAGGGCTAATGAAAAGTCCTCAGGATTGGCTTCTCACCATTCATAGATCTCCAAGAGCCAGAAGATGGTGCCTGTGGCCTCCAGGGGTGTTTTGTGTGCTACTGTTACCTCTTCAGGCTGTGAAACAAGGAATTCACTTAGACTACCCTGCGTTTCTTAGGCTCCGGCTTCTTTGCATACACTGGGCTTCTGTGACCTAAGTAAACCATGCAGTGTTGGGGGCAGCATAATATTACACAGATGCGCTGAGGGAAAAAAAAGTAACGTGAGATGACAACATTTAGTGACTAAGGTTCTGCAAAACAGGATGTTCTTTCCACACCACCTCTTCCTCTCATTCACTGGAAATGACGAGTTGCAGCACTTTGGTGCTTGGCAATTGTCATCCCAGAAGGAACTTGGCATGCCCAGGAACTAAAGGTGTGTGTAGAACTTGCTTTCCTTTTTTTTTTAAAGGGGTTTCCAGGGTGGTAGCTGAGAATATATAACTTCCTATAAAAGTGTAACTTCAATTCCTTGAAGGGGAACAAGAAGAGTTTAAACTTACAAAAGCTATTATGACAAAAATTTCTTTATAAGAGCTGTAATTGTTAAGGTATCTTAAATAGAGAGCACTTGGGAAGAAATCATAAAGAACTAAAAGATCTAACAATGATTAATCAAGGGAAATTGGTATCTAGGAGTCGTAAGTAAAGCACACTTTGTTATCCAATCAACACAATCTTCATACAGTCAAATAACATTTGCTACATGGCTATCAAGGTACTATGGAAGCCACACAGAATTCACTAATATGAAATAGTCTGACTTTAGAGTCTATGATGGTAGGGACAGACACATTAAAAATTAATAATTTTGTAATGTAGCAAAGCCCAGTAACATTTGTGGCCAGAGCATCAGAGGATCACCAAGAAAGTATGCATAATCTTGCTTTAGAGGTGTCCGAGAAGGATTCCTGGCAGATATAACAGCATGCTTAAGCCTTAAAGGATAAGTAGGGGTTAACCACTGGTAAGGAAGGGAGGAAAGGCCATTCCAAGAATAAGAGACCACATGAAGGAAGTCTTCGAGATAAGACATAGCAAGTGCAGGGAACAGTGAACAAATCAGCACAGAAGCTCAGAGTGTGACAGAGAGTAATGAGAAAGAGCAGTGGGACGCAGTGTGTGAAGGATCTTGTAGGATGAGGATAATATAGACAATGAAGAGTTGAAGAGAGGGAGCAAAATGGGTCAAATTTACATTTTAGTTA
Organism: Tonatia bakeri; assembly: GCA_004024845.1. NCBI lineage: Eukaryota > Metazoa > Chordata > Mammalia > Chiroptera > Phyllostomidae > Tonatia > Tonatia bakeri. The sequence goes on from PVIA01000161.1 coordinate 241,385, forward strand.
AGGCCTTCGGACAGTATTATAGATCAATTTGATTGGGAAAGTGAAACAGAAGGAGGAAGAACAATCAAAACTGTTGCATTGATCCAAGTGAGAGACGGTAAAGGCTAGAACCAAGGTCATGATAGCAGGAATGGGTAAAAGGGATTCATTAAAGAAGATCTGGAGGCAAATCTAGACGGTCTAGACAAGTGATAAGGCAAGGGATGCAAATGAACCAACTTCTGGATTTCTACTTTGGGTAACTGAAAGTTTGGTGAAGACACTGAAGAATATAGGAACAAATGAAACAGAAAGACAAAAAGTCAGTCACTTCCATTTTAGAAGCCACTGAGCTATATCTGTAACAGTGACAAACAGGGAACAGAGTATGGAAATCTAAAACTTGGACAGTTGGGCCTGGATATGTATGGGGGAGTTGTTAGCAAGTAGGTATCGGGTTAATCAAAACGGGGTATTTCACTAGGGGAAGCACACGGAGTGAGAAGAGCTTCTTACAGAGAACATAACCCAGGGTTATGGGATAGTTATTGTGTGGGTGGAAGAAGTGCCAGGAAGAGGTTGGTCAAAATGATACAAAATAACTAGAGTTTTATGGGTCTTGTGGGAAAAGGAATTCCAAGAAGAAAGAAAGGATCCACAGCACCAAATGTAGCAGAGGCTCAGCAAGATAAGGGCTGGCAGCATCCACTGGACTTAGCAATTAGTAAAACATTAGTGACTAATGAGAGGTGAGGCATCAGAGGGACGGAAAGGGAGGTCAGACACAGAGGGCTGAGGAGTCAATGGGAGGGAAGCAAATGGAGAAACTTCTTTGGAGAAGGGAAAATCAGTGCTGGTTCCACAGGAAAACTGGGGACGAAAAGTGGGTATATACCTACTGCTTATAAAACAGGGGACTTCACTTGAGCATGTTCATAGATTGAGAGAAACATGGAAAGATCCATTTTCTTTGATAAACAAGATCAAAGATATAATAGATTAATAAAATGTGAAAGCACTTTTTAAAAATTATTTAAAGCCATAATTCCTTCTCCAACAAATCTTTCATCTATATGCCTAGCGACCTTCAATTTGGACTGATTGTGCTTTTCCTGACTTTTTCGGCCAACATTTCTGCTGGCACCACTAATAAGCCACGAATGCAAGCAACATAATGAAGAAGGAAATAGAAGGGGGAAAACAAGGCCCTGAAAATTCAGACTGGAAACCACCTTCTGAAGGGGTCCAGGTTTGGCTGGTCACACACCGAGTGGTGCCAAGTTGGCTGTGCTCCCTTGAAATGTATCCAAGCTACAATCTCAAATGCTAAACACCACAGAGCCCTAAAACAGTCATACACTATAAAGTATGGGCTTGGTCCACTTACAGGGTTGTTATTTTCCAGAGAGAGGCCATGGTATCTGTAAGTGGCAGCATGAAAACGGTTACTTAATCATCTTATTTCCCAGCAGAAGCCGGCGTCTAACAAGCACTGCGTGGCTGCACACCTTTTGGTGTCATCCCTTCTGTGTGAACCTCCAGAGTGGTGAAATCAAGGGCGTTCTGACAACACCTCTGGGTGTGTTGTACTGACTTTGGCCGGCCCAGGAGCTCTGCCCAGTTTCAGGTGGCAGACTCCTCCTGGTTATGACTGTCATAGTAATCCCAGGGCAAAACCAACACAGAAAGTAAAATGTATTTTTCCTGCTTATCTGTCTATTTCACTTGATTTGCATAATTATTTTAAAATAAACCCTGAGGACCTCTTGCATTTGGGACACAGCCTTGACACTGAAAAACCATATTGGATGTATTTTTTATAATATACCTTAAATTCTTTTGGGGGAAAGGCAGAATATTTATAAACTTAAAAAAAAAAAAACAATAATGTTCATGTGTGAATACAGAAGTCAACCCCATGACAAATTCAGTGAAAAATCAAAATACTACCAGCAGACTGAAGAGAATACATAACATCAGGCTACGAATGCTGTTTTCCAGGTGGTTTCTAGAAGTAAGTGGCAGTACTTAGATCACTTCATTATAATTCTAAAGATGAAGGATCCAGAGAGACTGGTGAAGATGCATGTAGACGGAGTGAGGACCCACACTAAGTGCACACAGTGACATCGACACACCAACAAGGGACCCGTTTGTTGTTTCCACGCCAGCCTACACCTCTACCCAGTTATATCAGGGAATTTCACCGGGCTCCCTCCTAATACTTCCCTAAAAAACCCACCAGCTCCTCTTCAGGCACCCTCTATAGCCTGAAATCAGACAGGATTTGCATGTAACCATGACTTATGTATAAAACAGCAAGTTTTCGTTTCTCAAAACCCTCAAGGTGACTGAGAAAAGCCTCCAGGTGAACCAGCTGAGACACATTTGGTTGCTGCCTAGATGTTTGTAACATGGCTACATTGAAATGGAAGCTGTCTCTCTCTTGCGGGTCTGAGCCACTAGTTTCAGAGCTGACAGTGGTAGGTGAGGTGCAGGAGAGCTCAATGAGATGTTGGACACTTATACAATGTTTCAAAAGTGTATTCCGGGGAATTGAATGTTTTCTGTTTCTAAGCTCTGGGAGGGCGCTGCTGCTGCTTATGCTTAGTGTTGGAGCTACCAGCAGACTGAAGAGAACACGTAACACTCAGAAACTAAAACACTGAGTTTCCTATCAAGTCACACTCATGTTTGTTCATAGCCCTGGACAAATTAATAACTAATAACTAGGAGGAGATAATTATACACAAAACCGTAGTTATTTATTGAAAAAATAAAAAAAAATTAATTATACAATTGAAATAAAAATGTTCTCGCCTAAAGTTAGAGAGGATTAGAAATCAAAGGCCCATTATTCTCTTATTTTCTTTATTTTAAGACAGAAGGGAGGGGAGGGAGAAAGAGAGAGGCAGGGAAACATTCAGTTGTCTCTCATAGAGGCCTGACCGGGAACCGAAAGTGCAACCCAGACATGTGCTGTGGCCGGGAATCCAACCAGCAGCCAACTAACTGAGCCACACTAGTCATGGCCAAAGGGCCATTGTTCTTAAAAGGTTTCTTTGGGAAAGTAAGAATAGAGTAGAACATTTACTTGATGGTCCTTTTTCTGTGGTGGATGAAAAAATAAATCTTGATTGACTACCTGGGAGGAAAAAAAGAAAACATTATAATTTTAAAAATCTAAGTCAGGATTCTTAGCTTTTATTTAGAGTCTGTATTGTGTTCCCAAACCTACAGCTTATATGTTAAAGCAGGGGCCCCAACCTCCAGGCCTGGACCAGTACCGGTCAGGGCCTGTTAGGAACTGGGCCACACAGCAGGAGGTGAGCTTGAATGTAATATGCTTGAATCATCCCGAAAACATCCCCACCCCAGTCCACGGAAAAACTGTCTTCCATGAAACCAGTCCCTGGTGCCAAAAAGGTTGGGGACCACTGCTCTGTAGGACTCTAGGCCACGTGGTGTGCATGTGTGTGCGCACCCGGAGCTAGCTACAGCATGTTAGCGACTTGCCAACTCACACCAATCAGTCATCAGCTCCCACTCGAATGAACACTCTGTCCCTTCTCTTCCTCAAGCTCCCAGCTCATCCTCAGCCCCCCATGATTCCAGTGACACCCCTCCTTCCACCGCCCAAGTCGTCAACTCCAAGTCATGATTACCATTTCCCTGATTAAAAAAAGACTGAACTAATACAAGAGAGAATATATAATTGACTCTGTAGCATGTTGCTTTTTTAAACACTCAGAGCAAATTAAATAACCTGTAACAGAAAAAAAAAATCTGGTTGTTGTTCACACTATTGTTTCTAAAAATGTGAAATGTCACCATGGTGCCAAACCATACAATGAGTAACCAAGAAGCCAATAAAACATGACAGATCCTATGGGATTAGGCAACAGCGAGCGCCCAAAGGGGTTGTTAGGCATGTGCCCGAGGCCTCTGTCCATGAACCACGACGCCTGTTATTCAAGACCAGCCTGCGCAGGCATTCACAATGTTGAAGCGTTTTTAAAAAAGAACTTCTATTGGAGAAATACTACTATATTCTTCCACATTTCAAACTGATAGGAGCTGCAAGAATAAAAACCAAAAACCCAGCGGCTCCCTCAACCCTTCAATTGTTTATTATTTTTACAAAGCAATTTTTAATACAAGTAAGCCTGTGGCTGCCTTGAAGAAATAGGTTGCCTGCGACAGTCTTGCGATTGTCCATTTAAACTGAGAGACTTTAAGTTTGAGCACAAAAACGTTATTGTATTTAGAGGGGTCAGAAAACCTAGAGGTTTCAAGTAGGAAGATATTTTACGTGGCTGCCTAGAAACTGCTGATAGGGAAGACACTCAGAGTATGGATAACGACGTCGTCTTTTCCTCCTCGTGGAGCTGAAGACAAGTTATTTAACTATTAGTCCGTAATTATTGTATCCCCTAAACAGGGATATGTATGTGTTCTCCCTCTGCTAAAGAGCTGGAAGGTCAATTAGATAACCAGTTGAAAAGGTGTCATAAGATATCTTTTACAGACACGAAGCCTATAGCCCATTTCTAAGAAGCTTTACCTCTCTCTCCCTTCTCTTGGGTGGGCCTGGCTTCTTTGAAAACATCAGAAGTGAGGAATTAGTTGAATAATAAAGGCAACACAAAAACATTTCCATCCCTGCCCTTCCCATTAAGTTGTGACTCATCCTTCAAGTGTGGTATTACAGTAGCTTCCTCTGGAAGTTTCACATCATAGGCAGATCACTCCCTTAGGCAGCAGATCTAGTATCTTGGACTTCATGAGTGTATGAATAGTGTAATAATAGCATTCCTTATGTCACCCCAAAGGATGCCACAAGGTCTGATAGCATTATTAGCTATTTTATTAAAAGAGTGAAATTAATCTAAAACATAATTTTCTGGTAAGTAAATCCAGGCTTTTGTGATAGGGGAGAGGGGTAGAAGAGACAAGAGGGGGAGTTTGAGAAGAAAGCTAACAAAGTTATCACCTTGTGGAACCCTTTGGAAGGGAAAGCATTTTCTTATTTCATAACCTTCAAATACACAGATCTGGTGAGGTTTAGATCTTAACCCTCCCCCACCATCCTCCTTATTAACTCTGTGGCCTTAACCCTTTTTTTCTGCCTCCATTTCCTTATCTCTAAAGTGGAATAAAAATAATAGCACTGAACCTCAGAGTTATAAGAAATGAGAGAATTAAGCCTTGGCACATTAACCATTCAGTTTCTGTTTGTGGTGCTGTGTGTAATGAGCACACAGTAAATGCTGGATAGCTATTACAGATGAAAGGGGACCCATCTGTTGTTTAGAAATACTACTAGGTTTCATGATGTCCAAAGCAAAGTTATTTTATTCTCGCTTAGCGTGTGAAGTGCTAGAACACTGAGACCAAGGAAAAGGAAAGACAAAGAAATAAAAGGCAAAAAATAGATTAAAGCTGACGAGAAATAAGTCCTTATGAAAGGTACAGATTAATACTCAGCCTCAAGGAATCTCAGTAAAGGGAGAGACTTTAATAGCCATAGAAACTAACTCCTCTCTCCCTAACCCTGAAGCTCAACTTGTAGTTTATGCATACCTAGAGATCAGTAAAAACACTAATCCTTAAACTCCCCAATAGCACTTTTCCTACACCGTACTTGTGAGAGTGCACAGATCTCAAAAAATAACACGATTTCACCCATGGTGGTCTTTCATTGGTCACTGTCAGCAAAGAACTTGAAATACACAGAGCATAGGAAATTAACTTCACTAAGGCCTTTAGTGCAAGTGCTTCAACGAAAAGCAACCTTTACTTTCTGTGCATTTTGATTCTATTTTATATTTCCCACATGGCAATAGCAGTATAACTCTTTCAGAAACACTTTCTGTTAATTACTGTTAATTCATTTCCAATAAATGTCTGCTAGGCAAAAATACCACCCAGGCATCGGACTGTAGAATATTTTGATGAACCATTTGCTGCCAGGTCTCAACTCAACATCTGATTTCTTACCCAGCATCAAAACACTGTCTCCGGGTGGCCTGCAGTGTCATTACACGAGAGACACACAAAGGAGGCTTGTCTGCGGTCTGTGGGAGGACCAGAGCTTCTCTGCCCCGCGCAACCTCCCAGATTCCTCCCACCCCTGCCGACTGCCCCCCTCCGAAACCCCAGCTGTCCCCCTTCACTCTTGACTGCGTCCCCAGGATGGCCCCTGCAAGCAGTCCCTCGGGGCTCTTACTTTTCAAACCAACTTGGTATCTACTAGGAGGGATACAGGTTTCTAAGCGCCCAGGCTTGTCTGCCCTTTCCTCCCACGCAGACGCTAGGAAATGTAACCGGTGCCTTGACATTCCCAGGAGATGTGACGCACGTGTCGCCCTGTTGCCGGGCATCTCAGCCTCCCGTCAGAGCTGGCTTTGTGCTGGGTTTCGGGCACAGCCCTATGGCCTTAGCCGTTTTTTCTGCGTGCATTGAGCACACAAACTGCAGAGCCAGGCAGCTGGTCCTGGGAAACAAGAGGTTACTAGTACAAGGAACTTCCCAGTCAGTGACTCTAATCTTCAATAGCTTTCAAGGGACTTGGCCCTCTCATTTGTCTTTGTCCCGCTGTCTTGAGGGGATAATGCTGCCATTCTTTTCATTACAAAGTCAAGGCCAAGCTTGCTGCCATCCCCTTTTTAATCAGCCACACTTGGTACACACTGAACTTTCTCCTCTGCCCTCAAAGTCCCAGTTGCCAAACTAATGCCTGCAAAATAGAACAGGTCATGGAATTTTAGTAGGAAAATGTCCAGGGTTCTCCCCACCTTACAGATTCCCAAGGAAGAGCTACCCACCATATATTTAAGCTCTTCACCACTTTAATGAAGGAGTGACATGACTCCCATGCCCATAAACCCGCTGTCACCCTCCAGGGTAGAGTGGTCTGTGTCCAAAGCCAGATTTCTGATACTAAGGAAATGGTTTTGATTTCAGACTTTGAGTCATATACAATAATAAAGGATAGTTGAGGAAATTTGAAAGGACCTTACCTCATTATAATTTGTTGATACTATTACAGATACCCTCTTCTACCCTCCTTGCCCACCTCCACCCAATCCCCCACCCTCTGCCTCGCCCCCAGTCTTCACCACACTGCTGTCTGTGTCCATGGGCTGTGCATCTATGTTCTTTGGCTAATCTCTTCACTTACTTTAAATGCCTTTCTTTAAAAGTTTCATTTATAATATTTGTCCTCTCCCAACCCTGCCATATATTGTCTTATAAATACCAGGTTAAATGCTTGCCTGCCTGAAAAGGCCTGTAGGCCACCTCATGGTCCCCTGAAAGACTGTTCTGAAACCCCAACCTCCATGGGCCCCCACAGTGTCCTTCACCATCCAGCCCGCTCGGAGCAGAGCCGTCTTTAGGAGCACTGCCAAATCAGAAACAGGGAAAGGGGGTACAGTTGCCCCACCTACCTTAGGCAAACAAGATCTTGTTGAAACTCTTTTTATGCTTTTCTTGATCATTTGCATAATTGCAATACTCTTCTGATTCACGTTGCCAGGGAAGATTGGCTGCTAGCCGTGTAAGCTGCTTTCATATAAATCTGGGAGTCAAGGAGTAAAGCATGTTGCTCCAACTAGCCTAAAGTCCGACCTAATGCACAGTTGGACAAAAAAGGACTTTCCAAAGACAAATAACATCCATGCCTATCACTTTAGGAGTATCCAATTCCTACAGAAAAGTGTAGTTGACTGTCTTCTTTCTAGCTGAGATAGAAATGAAGCCTTACCATTCTCATTCAAGGTCATTGGCTGTGTTATCCTCTTGTGATAGTTGCAAAATAGACAGGGATGGGGGCAGGTGGTGAAAGATGAGGGGAACGAAGCTTCATTACTCTTACCCAACCAGCCCCAGCCCACCAACTGGAGGTCAGGAGAGTACAAGGAGACAAAACTCACCTCCACCAGGAAAAAAAGGAGGTGTATTTATTGGCTGAGGAACACGCACTCTGTTGTATGTTGGTGATTGCTCAATTTGTTTACATGGTAACTCATTTATGCTGCCACTCTTTGTTCTTTAGAGGAGATAGACCGTCCAGCAGAGCACATCTTTGTTTCTGATGAGCTCATCCGCTTCTGCTGTCTGCATGCCACACCTGTAATTATAATTATGGCCCACTGCTTGGGATGCTGTAATCCTTTCTAGTGAAACCAACTGTGAGTTCACAAACAGAGTTACTTAGCAAAGAGAGAATGCTGGGTTGATAGAATCAGTGTCATTAATCCCTCTCATTGGTTATTCTGGCTGCACTTAGCCTTCTATTAAGATTCAGGTGATAAACATTGGTTAGTAATAGGGAGGCATTTCTGCACTTTCAAGGGAACTGTAATGTTAAACTAACTGGGACACTCTGAACAGGCAAAGCAAGGCGAGGCTTTCTGAAGAAAACCCAAAAGGGTGGGTGAGTCACACCTCAAGCACTACATTGATGAAGGAAAGAGAATCCAGTAAACAAATGGGACTTCATCAAACTGAAAAGTTTTTGCACAGCAAAGGAAATCATCTACAAAATAAAAAGACAACCAGAGAATGGGACAACATATTCAGTGATACATCTGATAAGGAGTTAATATCCAAAGTTTATAAAGTATTTACAAAGCTCAACACCAAAGAAGCAAACAACCCAATTTAAAAATGGGCGAAGGACCTGAATGACACTTCTCCAACATGCAGATGGCCAATAAATGCACGAAGTAACTCTTAAGAGATGATATCGTTAAATCATCACATGCTGACCACATCTTTCTTCTAATGTGGGTGTATGTTTCAACATTAACAGACTGAGTATGTTGCTGAAATATTCTGCATAATGAAGAGTACACCGTCAAGTTGGAGCAGTCTGAATGGCTTTACAAATACACTGTCCTTTAAATGAAAAAAAAAAAATGAAAACAGAACTTTTTTGTTTCAATTAGATTAAGACTTTGGGACATGCAAGCCTTGTTCTAAAGTAACAGTTCCTTTTTTCTGAAGAGACATTGTTTCTCTTTGATATAATGTTCTTTCCTAGATACTTGATAAGGAAAGGAATTTGTGATTACCAGCTATATATGCAGTTTGAAGTTATAACCTCTTTTTTTCCAGCCTCAAAATAGGAGAGGTGGGATTTTTTTAAACCATGAAGAGCAGATAAGGCTTTCTTTTTTCCCTCTACAGGGTTTCTCTTCTAAAATCTGAGCCCAATATTACAGGCTTCAATTGGCCTATTGTATTTCAGTTGGACAAAGAATTTAGTCAACTGCAGTGGCATTTCAGCTTTTTAATCTTATTGCAAATTACTGGATGTACCATGAGGTTTTTCTCTGGTGTCTTAAATAAAACACAACTTGGAAAAAATAGAAGAAACAAAATCTAAGACAAGGATAATTAATGTAATTTATCAGTGGGCCCATATTTATCTTATGAATTTAGATAGAATGAATGTTTAAAAATATATACTGTGTATTCATAAAAATTGCTTTTTAGTAAGGAAGAATCCCAGAATCTTATAATTCACAATCAGCTTTTTTGCCTCAAACAGTGGTACTTGAAGGATCCCGGATGGGCAGCATCAGCCTTACTTGGGAACTTTCTAGAAATGCACATTTGCAGGCCACACTCCAGACCTGCCCATTCAGAGACTCTGAGGCTGGGGTCCTAGTATTTTTAACAAACCCTTCGAATAATTTCCTTGCCCACTCAAGTTTAAGAACTGCTGGTTTAGATGAGTGCGAAAGCCTCCTATATAACCTGCTTGCCTCCAGGGTTATTCCCACAAATTAATCTCCACACTGTCTCCAAAGTGCCCTTAAAAAATAATGACCTGATTATGCCACCCTCTTCCTTAAGACTCTGGCCCAGCGTCTGCCTCCATGGCTGTTGGGTCAGAATATTGATGGTATTCAAAGTTGCCATCCACTGGTCCCTGATGAGCACTGCAGCTCCGTTCCTCCCCACGTCCCCTATCATTCCACAGTCCCATCACTACCACCACCACCACCCACCTGGCAGCCCACAGGCAGGCAGACCAAGGTGCACACATCCACACACAACCTGCTCCAGCCATGAGCTCCTTACAGTTTCCTTTCTTTTTATTTATTTATTTTTAGGGAGAGGGGAAAGGAGGGAGGAAGAGGAAACATCAATGTATGGTTGCCTCTCACTTGCCCTCTACTGGAGACCTGGATCATAACCACAACCCAGACTTGTGCCCTGACTGGGAATCGAACCAGCGACCCTGTGGGTCACTGGCCAGCACTCAATCCACTGTGCCACACCAGACCGATTGGGCTCCTTATAGTTCTACAGGTGCACTACTATCTCCATCTCATCTTTAGGCTCTGTTCATTGTTCCTTCCTCCTGAAGTGTCCTTTCCTCTTCTTTCCCTCCTCTTTTTTCCACCTCTCTTTATCCAGGGAATTTGTTCTTGTCTTTCCAGGACTAATGTTTGTTCTCATTCATCTCTAGGGAGCTCTGCTTGAACACTCCCATGCATGCCTATGCTGGGTTCCTTTCCTAGGTGCTGCCACAGAATGTTCTGTATACTTCCATCACTGCATTCACCACTCAGAATTACAGAACTACAAGTACTTTCTTATCTTTTTTCCCTGGCTAAAGTGTAAGTTTCTGCATGGGAATCAATATGTCTTACAGTCTTGGCATCCCAACATCTAACATAAGGCTTGGTTCATAATAAGCACTGCTTTGAATGAACAAATGAATGAATGAACAAATGAATGAATGAATGTGTCACAGATGAACAGAATTGGGTCCAGAGAGAAAAAGTGTTCTGACAAACTTCATAGGGATGAACACTCTCATCCTCTGTTGTTCAATCCAGTGTCCTTATTATTAAATCATACTGTTTTTTAGACCCAGAGGAAAATGCAACCCCACTGTTTTATGTATCAGCTGTTCTATTCTAGGGAGAGAGGTGGAATTAGGCAGACTTTTGGGTCATTTCATAATAATTTTAATGACTTGATTATGATTTGGTGATGAAATAACCTAAGAAAGTGATGACCCCATACCAGAACAGAATGACATTTAATTGAGTGTCACCTCCCAAATCCCCTGGCATGCACAGCCCATCGGTTGTCTGCGTGGAACAGGGTTCCTCAGACCTCAGCTGGATGCCAGTGCTCTAGTGGTTTGAAACATCTATCTAATGGGGTGGCTAAACCAAGAAGATCTCCTCCCAAAGTAGGCAAGCGTGTGGGCTGTGCTCAGATTGGTGGCTCAATTCTTGCTCCCACACTGTGCTAACTATTGTGATGTGTAAGCTTCAGTTCCTTCATCAGCAGAATATGGGAGAAGGCGCTTCTGAGTTCATGGCACTGGTGTGCAGGCTAAGGAAAGATGATCAATCAAAAGCATTTACCACTCTGACATCTAGAAAGTGCTTGATAAACATGTGAAAATTAAAACTAATAAGAAACTGAGAAATTCAGCAACCAGTTTCAGCAGAGACCAGACATACAAAAAAAGATAAAATGCAAATTAATGTCTCCTTTAGGCTAAGATTTCACTAATGGGCATTGTTTCTTGCATGTATTACTTGGAAAAGTTTAATCTAGCAACAGTGATACTATGTTAAGTTCAGATCCAAAAAGTTTAACATTAGCATTGTAGCATTTTATTTTTTCCCACTTTAAAGGGGGATAGTCAACAAAACTGTAAGATAAAGTGTACATCACGATAATTTAATATACGTAGGCACCGTGAAAGGCTTCCCACCATCTCATTAATTAACATACCCATCACCCCACATATTTATCTTTGTGTGTGTGTTTGTCAGAACATGCAAGGTCTACTCTCGCAGGAAATCTCCGTGATTCAACACAGTGGTATCACCTGTGGTCACATTTTATATTAGAGCCTCAGACCATCTTCACCTTACACCTGAAAGTGTGCCCTTTTGTCAGCCTCTCCTTATTCCCACCCCACCTCCTGGCCCCCAGCCCCTCACAACCACTTTCTACTCTCTTGTTTCTAGGAGTTTGACTTTTTTTAGATCCCACATATTAGTGATCCCATGCAATATTTGTCTTTCTCTGTCTGGCATAACATCCTCATTAGGTACTTTAATGTAAGTTGTTTGTTAAGGGAAAACATATGGACATTTTAATCTTTTTCTCTCTCTTCTTCTTTTGTAAAAAATGAACACAGTGTTACCACCATAAATTTAAAACATCCACAGGATTTTTTTTTCCATGTACAAGGGCAATGCACAAGTCAAGTGTGAGGGACTATGGCAGTCTTTCCCAATGAGAATGTGAACTCTTTTCCTTCCTGAATCCTGGTCAGTCTATGATCTCACTCTGCATCCTTTAGAATGATCCAAGCGTTACGCCTCTCTTGAATTCAGTGGGAGTCCTATGCCCAGCTGGGCTTCACGAAGCAGAGAGAGAAAAGAGACAGTCCCACAATGCAGAATGGAGCTTTCAATTGTCCTGAGTTGATGAAATTAAGGATGTTACAAAAAGGAAGGATTCAATCAACTAGGCCCCTAAGTATGGGTCTCAACTGGCCCTTTTATACAAAGTCCCTCATTAGGGATGACAGTGGTATTTTTATTCTCTGGTGATTTTTAAAAAATAGTGCATACTCTGACTGAGGAGGGTCAGAAAACCCACTGTTTCCATTAAGGTGTTAATGTTAGTATCAGTAGAAACATGATTGCTGCATAATTGAAAAGACTGCAAACCCCTTTCCAATACTGAAAAGATGACAGTTTGATTACAAAACTGTCAAACAGTTGTTGACTAGGCCTCCACTCTTATTGTTGTACTGGGCTTAGAAATTGGTCAAGTACATGCCCTTTATCAAGTTTGCATTTTAGAACACAAAAATATGGCTTTAGCACTTGCTACCTGGCAGAAGTTAACTTTCTCTAAGCCTCGGCTTCCTGATCTGTAGAATGGAGACCTGTAAAACTGCACATCTTCCTTAGGGCTGGAGGATTAAATAAGAATATTTATTTCTAGATAGAAGCATAGTACCTGGCTCATAGGGTTCTGTAAACATTAGCTATTATAATCCAAACCCAGTGTACCAAACCTATCCCTGGGGGCTATTTAGTGGGAGAAGCTGACGGTTCCCAGTATTCCATCGTATAGCCCTCAAACAGGTAAAAATGTGGATGCACACACCCACACACCCTCAGCTGCCCTTAGTAAGGCCCATTTAAAGCTCAGAGCAAGAGGCAGTCATGATGAGGCTGTCGTTCTCTTCGTCCAGGGAGCTCTGTGGCACATTTTGGAGACAAAAGATGTCTGAACTCAGTTCAGATAAGGCAGGAATTAAACTCTCTGAACTGTATGCAGCCCTTGAGAGAAGAATGACTGAAAACATTTGTCTGTGCTTTTTCTCTTCTTCCATTTGGTCTTCTGTCTCCCCACTTTCCTGGTTTATTACTTCCTGCACCTTTTTTCCCTCTACTGCACACCTGTACCGGCTCACCACTCTTTCCAGCTCTCAGCTCCTGCTCCTCCCTCACCCAGCTCTTCCAGTTCCTCCTCTCTCCTCCTGTGGTGCCTTCCATTCCTCTCCCAGTCCATGGTCAGACCTTCCTTTCCTCTCCCAGTCCATGGTCAGCAGCCGCCTTCTAAGCAGCAACACCTACCAAGTTTTTGAAGAAATCTAAGTATTCACGTTTTTCATCCATTGGACAGATTTAGCACATTGAGCTGTCATTGGTGGTGTGCTCTAGGTGGACGCAGAGCCGGAGAGAAGCCAATGAAGGGTTAACTCAGCTCTCGGTGGCAAAGGGGGCTTTCAGGGGGACTGTTTAGAATAGAAGCATGAACTTAAAGGTAAGATTATTGCAGTCTCTGAAATAATGAAGGATTAAAATAGACTTGTTCATTCTGTCCTGGAATTTGAGAATTAATGAGTCTTCTTAGTGCCTGAAGGGGATAGGCTTAATGAAACAAAAAGAGGAATAATCCTGTAAACTTATGCAACAGATTCCCCTGCAGGGTTTTACAGACTGGAAATGAAAATTATTTAGGAAGGGATTGAATGTGCTAGGACTAGTAGGTCACGTTAAATTAAACTTCTGTGACCAACCTCCAAGCTGTTCTCAGGGTCACCTTATAAATTACCTTTTCTTCAGAGCCACATTACTAGCTCTGGGAATACAGGGAGCCTGGAATTTCTCATTTCATGCATCTCTCTGGAAATATAAGATGTTGTGAGTCTAGAGTTATAGAGTGTAAATGTGACTTCAGATGGACTAATGAAAGGATAGAGCATAAAGGCTGAGCTGTGTAACCTAAGTTACTGTCATCATTACTCTGTAGAAATCAGTGACCTGTCTCATCATGCCAAAATGCTGCATGCTTCACTTTCTGTCTCTGAAAGTCATGACAGATGGCTGTTGGGCCACATTCTCTCAGGAAGAGTCTTCATTCTGTACTGTAGGGATGACTGCAAAATGACGGTGTACACCAAGGTAAGGAATCCAAGGTGTGGCCTCTGATCGAGGTGACAGCAGTTTCACAGTTGGCATATCTGCAGCTAAAGCCATTTTCACACGTGAGCCGTGGTGGATTTTCTCCCTGACATACTCACGCCTTCAAATACCTTGGGCCAGAGGACAATCTCACAGTGCCTTTTATTCTTTAATTATCACTTTAAAAATTAGCTCTTCTTATTTATAGGTTTAAAGAAAAACACTAAGATCAGTATTTAGTAAGGTAGGTAAGGTTCTGATCTTTCGCTTCCCTTGTCTTCCCCATGCCCAGTTACACGAGACGAATGTGTTCATGGATACACAGAAAAGTAAATTAGGAATTTAGTTCCTAAATTAGGACTAAATTAAGAATTTAGTACTAAATTCAGTTGTTGTTTCAAATGATATAAATGCTTATTAGATCTCAGAAATCTTTGTTTATTCATTGTAATTTCCTCCACTGGAAATATCAAATTTGACGTGCATTCTTTTAACCAGAAATGTCTTCTGTGAGTTTCTGGCTTTTCCCTCAGAACGAACTAACTGTAATTGTCTTGGATATTTGCGGAGGGGTGGGGGGTGGCACTGATAGTCAGGGGGGCTCGACCTGAAAGTGCAGAACAAACAGACCATCAAGAGCATTTAAAGCTCCTTCACAAACCACAGATGAAATAGACATGGTAAGGACTTTTAAGCTTTTATTGAATTTATTTGGTGGCTTTTCTCCAAAGAGCTAGGACCATTGTACTGTGTTTATTTGAAAGAAGCAGAAGTGTGAGGAAAATCAGTACTTCTTATCTTTTTGGAGTCATAGAGGTAGACGTGATTTCTCTTTTCCTTACATGTATTTAATTGAGACTACTGTAAAATCCCATTTTATAAAGAATCAAACTGTAACAAGAGAAAGCAAGATTTATTACTTGAGCCCAGGAAAAAAAAAATTGTCCCCCCCTCTCAGGAAAAAGCAGCCCCTTCCAATGAGACAGGAGCCATGCCGTGGTCTACAGATTAGCACTCTATGTAGCAAGGAGGCCGAGCAAGATAAGGGGCTCAGAAAGGCAACACCTCATTTTTGCCTCCACACATTTTCCTGTCTTGAAAGCCTATACAAAAGTGTAAATCCGCCCCCCTCCAAACACACAACACATATGTTGAGGCTTTGGAGAGTTTCAGCAATCCACTTAATAAGTTTATAAATTGAGCTCAGCATTTGAATTCAGGGTCATGGCACACAGCACACTTTTGTGTCTGACTTGCAAATTTAATCAATACTTTTTTTAACCCTACCTAAACATATATGTTCACTGGAGAGAGAGAGAGAGAGAGAGAGAGAGAGAGAAACATCTACCTGTACACACCCCGACTAGAGATCCAACCCGAAACCTAGGTATGTGCCCTGACCAGGAATCGAACCCACAACATTTTGTTGCACAGGATGATGTTCCAACCAACTGAACCACCTGGCCAGGGCTGATTGATACTTTTGAGTAAAACTTGAGAGATATGGAAAGATAGTTGTCTTAAAGATAGCTGTACTTTGATAGATGTTTGATCAGCTCCTAAATTCTAAATTAAAACATTTTTTTTCCCAAATGCCTAGGGCAGTGGAGCCAAAGAAAAAGCCTCCTCAGAAAAATGATGAGGTTCTGATTGTTTCCACAATTATCCAACTTCTAGCAAACTAAAGTGTTTATTAGGTTTCACCTTAAAGTTGGTGGGACATGGAAGTCATTTCAGCAACACTGTGAAAAAGTCAAAGTGGGCATTTTGTCTGAGGTCACACAACCTAGTCTAGAGATTGTGCTGTCTTTTCGGATTCTTTTCCCTGAACTAGTATAGTATGATTTCAGTTGCCTTCTAAACCGCCTTCCCAACACCTGTGTCCTTACCTGCATGCTGACCCAGAAGTTCTGTCCTGTGGGTGCCATATTTCTTCTTGCTTCAAGACTGTGCTTTTGGTGCTCCCCGAGAGGGAAGTGTGACAAGTGTCTAAGCAGTGGAAGACCTAAATCTTCCCAGTTCCATTACACGTATGCTTCCAAGATGACACCAGTGATTCCAATAAATTATACACAAAATTTAAACCAAGACAAACCAAACCCAAACCCAATACATTTATATGTGTTTATTAGTAGTAGGTTTCATGTGATAGGGCTAGACCTGATGCCTTCTCCTTTCTGCCAACATGCTTTAGTGGGAACCTCTTGTGGGAATCTTCTGTAGACTATATTTTAACTCAAAGAAATGTTCCAAAGGCTGGGAATTCCAAGCCCTCTTCTGCAGGTGATGAAGGGAAGATATTTCAGAGCAGGTGAATCTTGAAGATGTCAGCCTTCCCATGTAGATATTTAGGTAATTCCTTACCTACCTACCCATAATTAGCCCCATCATCTGGTATTTTACAAAACCATGGGGAAAATCTCTGAACATGGACTTGATAAAGTGACTAGTTTGTCAGGGTTGAGACTAAGATGTACCTGTGACATGTTTTAGAATTATGAGCCTTGGTCAGTGTCTGAGGACAGCCTGCCTGGGGGATTTGTGTCCACTTTACCCCTGCAGAGCTCTGCAAGAAACAAAGACATTCCGGTGTATCAGCAGCAGCTACCAATACTTCCAGGGCTGTTTCATTCCTATCCTTTCCATAGGCCTGTTTGAAACTCAGTGGGCTGCCAAGATTGAGAACAATTAGTTCTCAGATCATTTTCCCTGATGTAACACATCATTAAAGAGAATGCATTCCATCATTTATCTTTGTTTTTGTATCAATTCTTTCTCAACCCAACTCCAAGCAGAAATGAATGTGAGTGTTTAATAGCAGCACTGAACTTAAGAACATAATATTTGAGGTTCTCTTTACAGCCTGTGAAGCATGGCCTTTGAGAATTCATAAACCTTCTGAACTTGACCTTGCATGGCTTTTCACAATGCTTCCATTGATAACCTCAGATGTCAACCACCAAAGTGAACATGGCAGTGACGTCATTGCTGATACACTTCCACCAAATCACACACTCTAGTGAGGCCAGAGAAGTCAAAGTTGCAACATTCTAGTGGAGGAAAGCATTGCAGCAGTGACAGGGAGACCAGAGGAGACGTCTGGACACTAGCTTCTGAAGAGGAAGAAACAGAGAAAAGGACTCAAATGACACTAGTACCTTGCAAAGATAAGAAAAATGTGGCTGCATCTTTTGGGGAAGGGAAAATTGCTTTACATATAAGGCAAAAATGCTAAGAAATGAAGCTTCAAATTCTACCACGTGACTTGGCAGGATAAAAAGGATGCTATATCATATTCATTCTACAATGCACAAATTTTAACGAGATATTCTCGTCTTCATCAGCAATAAGGTGTAAGAAGTACAGAGAACCCATGAAAGTTTCCCTAATTCAGAAATAGCCCTTTCATTCTCATTCTATAGATCTGCCTAAAATAGGTTTCTGAGTCTCAGGTAGCAAGATTTCCAAAAACACATATTTCTGAGTGTAAGAATTTCTTCTTATTTTACCCCTTAGATTCCTGAGCACAGGGTGGAGTGGTCTATAGTAACTTAACCAGAGGTTGACAGAAAATACTAGAAACTATAAGGAGTGGCAACTTCAGAAACTTTAGTGAGACCAGCACAGAAACTGTGGCACTCCCAAGAACACCAAGTACTTAGGGTCCCAGGATTCAGAGCAGCTCTTTTTAATTTGGCGGTGGGCAGTCATCCTAGTGTTGCCCAGGCGTGTAACATATCCAAGACTTTTAAATTTCATTTACCCAACAGATATGACAGTACCATTATAAAGACTACAGTAGACAGGCAGTTACAGCGTGAACTGGAAAATGAGTAAGGTAGGGGATCTAAGGGCAGGAGAGCAGGCCCCTTCCTTAGGAATGGCTTCCCGAAGGAGATGACGCCTAACCCATGGCTGGGCAGTGAGTTCGAGGGGTTGGGTGAAGGAGGAGGAGGGCAGGAGTGCATTTCAGGCAGAGGCAGAGCAGTCTGTATAAAAACACATCAGCAAAAGACACACGGTGACTTTGACAGACTTGGAAGTCGTAGAGAACACTAGGCGTGTAGGAGGCTCTAGGGCGGGAGTAAGAGAGATAAGGGGAGCGATGTTGGCAGGGACCAGTCCATGAAGTCTTCTTTTCTCATCTTCTTTTGTTCCTATATGAATTTTTTGGCCTTGAAAGAACCAAGTGTCTTAAAACGCTGACTTTTTTTTGGTATGCATAGTTTACTTCCTATAACATTAAAAAAAAAAAAACCTCACCAAAGTTATAGAATTGATTGTGAATTTTCATAAACATCTCACCATTTCTCTCTAACTCACCTATTTCTCAATAATTCACCACCTAACACAATAACAAAAAAATAACAGCTTTAATCATGGCTGTCTATAAACAGGTATGATTGAGGTTGAGTTAGAAAGTCTTCTTGTTCAGAAATATGCCACATCTTTGCCAACCTACAATTACTTGTTATAGAACCTGAAATATTCATTAGAGAGTTATGCCTTTCATTCCTCTAAAAATGCATAAAACTGTGTGCCAGGCAAATCCTCAAAAAACTTTTAGCAGTATATACCAATGCTACCATACATACAACTTATGACCAAGTTTTGCACTCTATGTACACCCACAGGAATGGTAATATATGCTCACATAAGTATTCATAGCAACACTATTTTGATAGCTCTCAACTGGACCACCTGAATGCCCATGGACAGCAAAATGGATATGTAGACTGTGGTATATTCATACAGAGAAATACTGTACACTAATGGGGAGTAAACTACAATAGAAGGTAACAATTTAGATGACTCACAAACATTTTTTAACAGAAAAAGGTCAGATTACAAACAGTGCATATAATATGATTCCATTTTTTTAAGTTTCAGAAACAAGCAAAATAATGTGTGGTGTCAGAAATCAGGATATTGGAATCATTTCACGATGTATACCCATATAAAAGCTTTAAAAAAGAAAAGGGAAATCAGGATATTAGTTACTCTTGGAGTGGGGAATGGTTGGAAGAGGGCAGGAGAGTCTCCTGGGGGCCTGGTAAATAGCCAGTCTCTTCCTGTGGCTGTTGGTTATGCAAATAAATTCCTTTTGTAAACATTTGTTGCTCTATATGCTTATGGTTTTGAACTATTCTATATGTATATTACATGTTAAAAAAAGAGTAAATGCTTTTTTGTACTTACATGTACTATAGCAAGTTAGAAAATGCTTTCCTTAAACATACACAGTATTTTAAGATTTTATTTACTTTCTCATTAAACTGTGCTTTACTAGATCTCAAAATTCTGTGATATATTTTTGGTGAAGTTGTTTCCATTAAAATGTCCTGATTTTAACAACTAATAACTTAAAAACCGCCACACAAACACACACAACACAAATGGTCTCCAAAGCTTTCCTTCTGCAGGTCTTCCTTCTAAAGGTTTCACGATTCATTATAATTACTAACCAGTCTCTTACTATTAAACTGAAATAGTCAATTGAGACAAACAGTTCTGAGACCATCCTTCCACTACCGATTAAGATGGGGTGGCAGACATTGGGGATAACATTCATTTAGCCTTCCGAGCTCTCTGGGCAGACTTCGGATGTTGCTGGCCACTGCCCTCCTGCCCACTGCTCAGACAACGCCGACAGCAATTGTCCGTGTCAGGTCCACACCAGCAAAAGGGGCGTCATCACGTGTCAAGGGGACCTTCGAAGTTTCCGTCTTGAGTCCTTTCCCTCCTTCTCTGGTTTTTACCCTTTATTTATTTACCCCCCAAGATGGAAAGAGCCTCATTTTCTTTTGTGATTATTAATATTTACATGATGTAAAAGTATTAAACAAAGAAAAATTGAAAAGATATTTGCCATCGTCTCAAAAATATATGTATATATGATTTATACCTTACATGATATGCAAAAGTCAACTCAAAAATGGATCAAAGATCTCAATATTAGAGCTAAAAAAATCTTTTAGAAGAATACAAGGGAAAATCTTCATGACACTGAATTACCAGTAATTTCTTGGATACGACAACAGAAGCACAGGCAACAAAAGAAAGCATAGAAAAACTATCCTTCATCAAATTAAAACTTTTGTGCATCAGAAGACACTGTCAAGAGAGTGAAAAGACAATCCCTAGAGTGGGAAAAAATATTTATAAATCATACATCTGATAAGAGATTAATATTCAAAATAATGTAAAGAACTATAATTCGACAACAAAAAGCTCAATTACAAAATAGTCAAAGGACTAGAATATCCATTCCTCCAAAGAAAACACTCAAATGGCCAATAAACACAAGAGAAAATGCTCAACAGAATCAGTTATTAGGGAAACGCAAAACAAAACCACAGTGAGATACCATTGCACACTTACCAGGATGGCTATTACTGAAAAAAGTGCAAAATTACAAGTATTGGTTAGAATGTGGAAAAACTGGAACACCCTGGCATTACTAGTAGAAATGTAAAATAGTTCAGTTACTGTTGAAAATAATTTGGTAATTCCTAAAAAAAATTAAATACATAATTACCATATGACCCAGCAATTCCACTCTTAGGTATGTATTCAAAAGAACTGAAAACCAGGACTCAAACAGGTTCTTGAACCAAGGTTCACAGCAGCATTATTTACAATAGCCAAAAGATGGAAATAACCCAATTGGTTATTTCCATCAATGGATAAAGGGATAAAAATAAGTAGTATATACATAAAATGGAGTAGGGTATACATGCAATAAGTAGTATATACATACAGTAGAAGAATTGTACATACATACAATGGAAGAGTATTGAACCTTAAAAAAGAATAACATTATGATACACTGTCACAACATAGTGACCTTTAAAAACATTATGCCAAGTGAAATAAGCCAGTCACAAAAGGACAACCCCTGTATGATTTTGCTTATACCAGTCACCTAGAACTGGCAAGTTCAAGGACAGAACACATAGTGCAGGTGACCAGGGCTGGTGGCACGGCTGCTGTTAGAGATGTGGAAAAGTCATGGAGACGGATGGTGGTGATGGTCACACAGCAGTGCAAATGTGTTTAATGCCCCTGTGCTGCACACTTAAAAATGGTTAAAATGCTAA
Organism: Tonatia bakeri; assembly: GCA_004024845.1. NCBI lineage: Eukaryota > Metazoa > Chordata > Mammalia > Chiroptera > Phyllostomidae > Tonatia > Tonatia bakeri. Next base: position 262,938 of record PVIA01000161.1, read on the forward strand.
ATTTTATGTTATGTGTATTTTACCACAATAAAAATATATACTACTCAGGGTAGAAACAAAAATTATAAATTACCTAGGAGTAAATCTCTGAAAAGATATGCAAGGCATCCATGGAAAAAAGTATAAAATCAGTCAAAGGTTACAAAAGATGAGCTAAATAAGTAGAAAGGTGTACCACATCCATGATTAGGGATATGCAGTGATATAATGGTACCAGCTTTTCCTAAATTAACCTGAACATTCAATGTGAATACAATTAAAATTCAAACAGGATTGTTTTGCTCTTGTTTGTTTTGGCATTGAACTTGACAAATTGATTCTGATATTTAAATGTGAGATTAAATTGTTAGTTAAGAAGAGATGAAGCCCAGTGGAAGAAGAACTCACAGACAAAAGACTCAGGCTGAACATCAGGATTGACTACGAAGCCAGGGAATTTCAGGCGGGAATTCACGCAGGAATGGACCAGTAGAGAAACAGCTAACAGCACGTTATTGGTATAATGGCTCTCAACACAGCTCACACGCTCGCCTCCTCTCCTCCAACTCTCTGCTCAGATGCCCTCCTGGTCTCGAAGACCCCTCCCTAAAACAGCAATGCTGGCTCTCCCACCCCTGCCCTCTTCTCTTCCTCTTCTCCACTGCAGCTCCTCCGCAGGGAATCACAACCTTCGACTTGCCGCATCTTTTACTTGTTCAACATCTCCTCGTTGTCTGTGTCCCTGCTATAGTGCAAACTGCACAAAGGCAGAGATTTCTTGTTGTTCTGGGGGGTGGCACCAGGGTTTAGAACGCTACCTGTTGCACGGTTTGCATTCACATTTTTAAACGTAATTGGATGCGATAGTTCAGAATACCAAGAAACAGACTCACACATATAAGGAAATCTGACATATGATCAAGCTGGCAAAATAGTTTAGCAGGGAAAGGATGAACTACTCAATATTTTCCTCTACCATCTTCTTTTATTCCTTAATTTGCCTATCATTGAAAGAGCTGAATTTCTACAAATCAAATTTCTTTTCATCTCTCATCCTGTAGATTATTCCCTTAATATCAAAAACACACAAAATTGTGGAACAATTAGGTATCCATATAGGTTTAAAAGTAGGCCCCTTCATTACATCATAATGAAAAATTAATTCCAAATGAATTAAGGGCTTAGAAGTGAAAGTGAAAATTTTAGAACTTTAAAAAAATAGTAGAATTCTTTTTAAGTTCCAAATTAGACAATATTTCTTAAACAAGACAGAAAAAGCACAATTTATCTAGGAGCTGATTGATAATATTTTACTGTATTAGTATTAAAGCATCTGTTCATAATATGTACAATATCATGAGAAAAGGAAAAATCAAGTCACAAACTGGCAGAAAATTACTTTTAAAAATATAACCAACAGAAGCCTAGAATCTAGAATATTTAAATGAAATCTCTAATCAATAGGAAAAGAAGAATGCAATAGGAAAATGGGCAAAATCACAAAGAAGTAACCTTGTTAGAAATCAAAGACATGTGAATTAAAACCACAAGGAAACGCTATGTTTTAATTTTCAGTTTGCCAAAATTTTTTAAACTTGGAAAATGTCAAGTCTTGGCAAGTGTGGAGCAACAGAGATTTCATCCATTGCTTGTGGGTGAGTAATTTGTACAACTACTTTGGAAAAAATACCCTCTGGTCCAGCAATTTCATATTTAGATACATGATTTAGAAAAACTGTTACACATGTGAGTCTGGAGACCCACACAAGAATATGCTACAAAGAAGTTTTGCCCACAACAACAAAATGCTGACAACACTCACATGTGCATAAATCGTAGGACAGAAAAGTGAATTTTGCTGGTCACATGGAAGGGATATCACGGGGCAGAAGGAAGACACACGCTCCAGGTGTCAGCACAGACGAACCCATCAGAAACATGGTGTGGAATGAAGGAAGCAAATTGCGGCAGAGAGCATGTGAATGCAACTATATAATCTTCAAATTCAGGCACATTTACGTAGTAATTTCTACAGAAAGGTAACAAAGTGATCAAGAAATGCAAAGAATTTTAAAAGAAAAAATGAATGAGTGTGCAGAGCGGTGTAATTGTTGCCCCGGCGAAGGGAAGTTATACGGCCATGAAGTCAAGGGCCGGTCTTTTTTGTTTGTTTGGGGATTAAAATTTTTTTAAAATTTACTTCCCTTGGAAAAATTTCCCTCTAGGGAACATGAAAACCAAACAAAATATACATGGTTTAATTTCTGAGTTTTTTATGAGGTACCTTCCACTGCATGGCACGCACCACACGCTTCACAGCCGGGCTTTCCGAACACCGTAGGTGCTGTTTTTCCTTCCCATTAGAGGGTCTCAGTTAACTCCCGGTTCTGGTGTGCTCAAAGTCTTAAATGACTTTGCTCCCCCTGAAAGTTGCAATTGTGGAATAGTTGCTTGTAAAGGAAATTGATGTGATCATGTCTGGCTGGCAGGAAATTAAGCAGATAAGTGGTCAGACCACTGCACGCAAGCGTAATGGGCCAGCAGCTGGGTACCGTTCTCTGCGTCTCCATCCTGTTTCGTCCCAACAGCCCCTGGACTTTGTCTTACTGCCATTTTCATTTCATCATGTGTATTATTGTAATTATTTTAAACTATTAACACTTAGCAAGAAAGTAAAAGCTTTACAAACCCTCAGATGTGGAATCTGTAAACTTTTAATGGTCAAAAGGTGCTAAATAACTAGAGCGAGGAGTGTACAAACAAGAGCAGCAACAAACAAGAGCCCTTTAAAGAACCTTTTTACTAGGAGTAATAAATCTATAACCACAGGACAAATGCATAGCCATTAATTCTTGTAGAAGGAAATGCTGCTCCTCCTTCCTGTATTTGAAAAGGGAACAATTTCAGTGCATGAAAGTGTTGGAGTCATCACTGGAGCTCCACAAAACCCAGGCAGAACTGTTCCCATATCGTTAACTCACATAAAATTTCACTGGGTAGTTTGTGCTGAGACGAACATTAATACAAACATAAATCACTATTACATTCTGCTATACTATCCCTCAGATACAAATAATCTATCTCAGCATATACTCTTTAATGTATAAGTTTGGAGAATTAAAGTCCCTATTTTGATACATGGCCCATTGACATGTACGACCGGCGTTGGGGGCAGGCAGGGTAGAAGTGGCCAAAGGGAGAAAATTGGGACCACTATAATAGCATTAACAATAAAATATAATTTAAAAATGTTTAATTTTTTGGATATACAAAGAAAATGTCGCGACTGTCTTTGGGAAGGACAATAGTAGGGTAGACTCCAAAAAAACTCATATTAAACTTCTTTCTGCCATTGTCTAGATGTGAGATCTTTAATAAGTAATACTGTTTTTTTATGGGATGCATTTTCCTCATTTAAATTTTCTCTTATGTTGCTTCTATTCTAAAATTTTATATTTTGTCTTTACTCTTAACTAAAAGACAGGTTCTTTAAGCATGTAACACAAGTGTTTGTGGCAGGGTGGGGGCGCCACAAACTGTGAGTCAGAGTGTTCGCCCTGACGACACTACACTACCAGCATCTTGTAGAGAGTAGGTGTTCCATTACTATTTTAAATAAATTAGTGAATGAATAGCTTAAGCTCAGTGAAGCTAACCAATCCTTGTAATTTGACTACAAATTTGTGATTTTTCTTTCATTAAAACAGTATAGCAAATTCTGTGTATAAACTTTAAATTATCTGATTTTCCCCGGGGAATTTTTTTTCACTCCTTACTTATCCAGACTTCTGGCACGCTCAGAGATGGGCATTCTAAAGAACTGGAGTTTTGAAACCAGTTGAAAGGAACTGATTAGAGAACAAGTATCTACATTTCTCGTTAGCATTTTATTGGCTGATTGACATGCCTTCTTACCCACGCACTAAACAATCTCAAGCACGTAAATTCTCCATCTCGAGTCTCTGGCTCTTTGAAAAATGGAAATAACAATGTTGGTCTGTTTTGAGGAGGGAGCAGCTAATACAGATGTAAAACTCCAAATTCATCTACGATCCTGTGGAAGGCTAATTTCAAATATCAGTCAGTGACAGATATTTACTTGGTTCCTTCCTTTGGGAAAAACCTCTGGAAATGAAACAGTAGCCATTAAGAAATGTAGGTTTTTTCCCTTCCACAGTTGCCAAAGTTTGTTTTTTTGGGTGGAGGGTTGTTGTTTGTTGTGGGTTCTTTCCCCTTCTATCTTTTTTTAACCAGTTTGGAAGTAAGATTATTATTGTGGGGTATCTGCTGGGTATGTACCCTTCAAGGTTAAGATTTTTTTCATGATTTATCGAAGTAAATAATTGAAAAGGTGAGTAAATTTAAAGTCTACAGGCAGGTTCTTTGTGGAAAAAAATTAGCACTGAATCTTTTTGGGGGGGCACTTTATATTTAGTTATTGTTAAATTTTAGACTAGGCACTTTTTTAAAGCATAATTGTAAAGTTATGAAAATATTACATAAAAAAAACCCTCATTATAGCCTTGGCTGGTGTGGCTCAGTGGATTGAGTTCCGGCCTATGAACCAAAGATTGCCAGTTCAATTCCCACTCAGAGCACATGCCTGGGTTGTAAGCCCTGGGGTTGGAGCCTGTGAGAAACAACCCATATTGATGTTTCTCTCCCTCTTTCTCTCTCCTTTCCACTCTCTCTAAAAGTAAATAAATAAAATCTTAAAAAGAAATAGAAAGTATATCACCAAAAAACCTCATTATAAGTATCATATCTAGTTTTAATAAACATGAGTCATAAAACTAGAATGTTTCACCTTCCCTAGAGGTTTTATTGACCATGGTAATTAATCTTAACATCTGTTAAGGTCACTTGCCTTGTGAAATAATAAATTTCCAAATAGCAGGTCCATAAAAGAGTGATGATTGCCAGTACATGGCTCACCATATGGCCCAATTCAGTACTAATATAGAGAAAGCCACTTGCTTAGTAAACAATAGGCATATTATGTATTATGGCCTGTATTAACAAGAATGAGTTTCTATCAAGCAGTGGAAGTACAAAGTCATATAATGATAGATTTTGACCTCACAAAGATGAAGCTAATATCATTAGCCATTTATTGCAACGGAACTTAAATCTTTTCAAATTAAACTCATGACAGATTTTAATCACTCGGTTAATGTTGGTAAATGATCATGCCTCAAGCCATTATGATAATGATCATTATTAACAAGACTGTTTTTACAATGTTTTTAATGTTGAAAATTAATCTATAAGTCAAGAGCCATTAAGTCATTTCTCCTGCAGCAGACTTTAAAAGATGCTCATACTTCACATAACGGCATTTTAAAAACAAAAGCTAAAAAGGCAATGGGAAAAAAAATACACAAGAAAATCAAGCTATTAACGACAGCGCCACCAAGTGACCAACTTCAAAATTTCATGTAGAAGTAAAAAGGCAGTAACACCAAGGAAAACAGGTATATGCAGAAAAGAGACCACAGTAAGAACCTCAGATGGATGCAGTTTATTGACCTATAGTGAGTCTCAAAACTTTAAGAAGCCAACTTCAACCTCCAGATTTACAAGGTTTAGAATGCTGGGAAATCTCAGGAATCGGCACTGAGTTGCCAGAGAGCCTGCAATTTGCAGAATTTAAATCCCAGGTGAAGATTAGCCCTTTAAACAGTAGCTACATTTTTAAATGTCTGTGTGACAATTACACACGACATTGTGTTATCTTTTAGCACCAAGAATAAAATGTGGGCAAAAGATAAAATTATAACACTTTTATATTGTATCTCCTACAATCTGAGAAACCTATGATCCCAACTGTCAGGTTTCACATCTACAAAGTGTTGAAATCCAACGGGCTGCTTTCTAAGTTACTTAACAGACCAGAAATCTTCCAGCAAGAATCACTCTAAGGCACATGGTTCAACAAATTTTATGCAAAAACACTTATGTAAATGCTTGTACAGGATGAGATTGTACTGTAATAGTCTAATTGATAACACATCTAAATTGAAGAGAAATAAACACATATTATAAATCCAGAAAAAATAAGTTCAAAATAACTAAACCAGCAATGTTGAAAGCATTTATTTATTCATCCATGGATCAACAACATGCCAGGCATGCTCTAGACACAGCAATGTCTCACAGAAGCGACCCTTCAAGGTGGGAAGGTGTCATCCATAGAAGGAACTCAGAGCTAAGTGCACGAGGCTAAAGCAGATACAGTTAGCAAAGACTGAAAAATTAGGTCAGTTCCAAGGAATAAGTAAACTCAGTCTATACACTAAAGTGTCTGACCCCACCCTATGAGCTGTCCCTAGAACTGCTGTTGTTATTCTTAAGCCAAGCATTATAAACTGAAAACCAACCAACCAATAAACAAAAATGACTAAGAGAATGACGAATTTGAATGACTAATGGAAGAATGTTAAGAGGAGCTAAATATAAACCATCTAACTAGGTAGACTGACAAAACCAGGTCTAAAAATAGAAAAGTGATGAGGGGCTCAGGATTGTTTTCCAGGGCACGAAGAGATAAGCATGGGAGTGAGCAGTTAGAAGGAATTAGGAAAAGGAAACTTTAGACAGTATCAGAAAACAGCTTCCTGTCAGAGAAAATCATTAGCTTAGTAACATCACTTAAGGGAAATCTTAGATGTTCTGCTTGGTGGTCTGCTTGGAGCCCCCTGCCTGGGGCTCCGGGGCCTGTATTGCTAGTACCCCAGGAGCCCAGTGGGCTGGTCACACCCCTCAGGCTCTCATTTGCACTCTGGGAAAGCTAAGGAGTGGGATGGAAAATCCCTCATCCCTCCCAAGTGGGAGGAGCCCAGGAAAAGCAAGGGTTTCTTAGTGCAATGTGGACATTGTTTATGGAGTTTTTCAAAATTACAAACTACTCAATTAAACCATTTTTTTCCTTCACTTGTTTCTCTCCCATTACTTTGAATCAAGGAAGTAAACAGGCCCAACACTCTCTTTCCCTGAGGACACAACTGAATTCCAGTCCTTAATACCACTAACTAGATGTGCTATAGGAAGTGCTATTGAAAAGAGTAAGTGAGCATTTGCTATACATAACAATTCAAATTCCTCTCTTTCTCCTGTCCAGAAATAAGGAAATTGTGCAGAAAAAGTCACCTGGCCAATATAACTTAGTTCAAGAGTGTTCAGTCAGTCTGATCCATCCTCTGACTTGTCTGCATCCTCAATTCCATGACAATGACCTCTAGGGAATCAGACTGTCTCCCGATCTTGTTGGACAGGTGCAAACTCTCAATCAGCCCACGCTTGCTTCTAATCGGACCTGGTAGTGAGGCGTAGATACTATCTTCTGTTGACTTTTTAAAAGAGCTGGAAACAAAACAAAAAAAAGCTCTGTTGTCTCAGCAACTGCCCTTTGGGTTCTGAGACTACACATGCCTGCCTGCTCAGCTCCCATTCCCAGCCTGGGGGTTAGAGTCCAGCTGTGTTATTCTCACAGCTTCTGCCTTATGGTTTGGACCTCGGCTCTTCTAGTAACTTATGTGACTTCTGACTTTAACTATCTTCCATGCTCATAGAATGACAACTGGCTGCACTGGTTTTGCTCTCCTGGTATCCTCCCCCCTCTCCTAGACGTAGGCAATGACCCTGATGATTCATAGAACTTTGTCCTAATCTTTGCTTTGCTCTATAGAGTAATTGGTAAAAACTCTTTCAGGCTTAATCTGCTTGACTCTGCTGGGACAGAAACTCCTTCTAGTTTTCAGACCTGTGTCTAAGTATTTGTCACGTAAAAACAAACCTATTTTTCTTTTCCTGAACCAAGTATAAAAGAATCAACAGTGATATCTCTGCTGAAGTAATAGAATGTAGTTTAAGTTATTATTTAAGCCATAAGCTGTTAGTTATTATTAGTCACCTTTATAGGTGTGGGGACTTAATTTACTTTTTTACTATTTATGCTTTCTTTTTTTTTTCAAAGATTAAGGTAGTAGGATTTTTTTTTTTTTTGGTTTGTTTAACATGAGTGGTTAGAAATGCAGGTTCTAGAATAATCACGTAACTGATATAGCCATTTGGTTTAGTAGAACATTATCTACCATCGCTTATTATGTGTACCCTATAATTTTCTTGCATAAGCAAATTATTGTTATTTCTTTTAAGTACAGCTGGCATTCACATTTTTCCTGCCTCCATAATTTAGAAATTTTGATCAACAGACAGGTAAATAGATGGTCTTTCTTGATAAGTTATAATTAAAGTACCAAACACTTACTTATGTCAGGAAATAGATTGCCTTAAAATATACCTATATATATGCTTGAAGTGAACTCACATGATTTCAGTAACAGAAAGTACTTATAATAGAAAATTGCAACTGAACTACGATGGAGTACAAATACTAAAGCTCCTACACTTGGTAAAATGGTGCCACAGCTTACAGAGAGTCTCCAGTTTACAGAAATATCCGTTCATACCCCTCTTATTCTCAGCTTCTTCCAGAAAACAAGTTGACAAGAGCAGCATCAGTTAACAGGATTGCCTAATTTCTCCTTGGTAACCAGCTTTGTCAGAGCATATGCCTGGGGTATGGAAGATATAGTGACTTTTCTACCCACATCCTCCCCCTACCCCAAAATCTTGTGACATGGGCTTCCAGGCCACATGGGTTTTGGAATCCTATCTAATTCAGCAATTTTGGGCTTCTGTAGTACAGCACGAACAACATAATTTTGAAAAAGGCTTTTCAAGATCAGAACTCAGTCATTTGGAATTGCATGAAACTAAAAAGAAGACTTCTCATTTCTAAATTATCCTGCTGTGCCTTTTTTGTATTACTTATTAAGCAATAGGAATCTTTAGAAATCAAAACATTTGTAAATATCAGATCCTAAACCTAAATCTCAGAATCTTAGGCATTTTAGGAATTAGGACTTATTGATATCTAGTTTTATTTAATAGCAGGTTAAATTACATGTAATTACTATTTTTATACACTAACAAGATCAAAAGTTGGCAGCTTCAGAAGGTTTAACTATATAAAATCAGAGCATAATACAAAATTTTGTTGAAATAGGTATTCTATTAGACACATATTTGTATTACATTAGAGCTAGACACATATTTGTATTATACCCATCGCAAGATGGGTAGTATTATTATTACCATTTACAGAGGAGAAAATGACATAATTTGACAAAGCAGACGTTGCTTTCAGGTTTTGGTTTAAACCTGTGTTCTTTCCCCTGTGCCGCACTGCTTTCTTGGGTCATTTCAGAGGCGCTCTTCCCGCTTCTCTTTGCATTGTCTGTGAATTCTCTCTAAAATGCCCTTAGAAATTACTTCAGGAGTCCTTTGTTAGACACACCAATGTTTAACCCTCCATGAACACTCACTTCCTTTAGATACAACCCATTCTGATTTTGTGTAGCTTTGTCATAAGACTTGCATTTCCATGGAGCCAAAATCTGCCTCCCCAGGATTCCTGTTTGCCTGTTTCCACACACTAAGACAGCCCAGAATGGTCTAATAGCTCAGGCAAGCAGCAGTCTTTGAAATAGACAGAGGTAACGGTAACTGTGTATTGCCTGCCTCAACATCACTAATTCTTAAAAAACATTCCTGTGACACAGAAATTGTTGCTTGGCTGATCATGGTTTGTTGTGTAATAAGAACCATGACAAAGACAACCCTTTGCTAACTGGAAAATATGATTTTGGTTACCTGCTTTTCTGGATGAAAGTAATTTATAGAAAACTACTGTGAAATGAATGCAAGAAAGATATTCATGCAAGCAAGGACTAGGCTTATATATATTTAATTTTTTTCAAAATTTAAAATAAATGCAAATGTGCACATAAATAACATATTCCTGAATGGTGCCAAGTTGACACCTTGGAATAAGGTATGTACTTGTCCTGTTTATTGATTAGAATATACTATTCTACTTGTTGAGGAATCAAATAAGTGTACCAGATGAAGATAACAGAAAATATACAAATTTTATGGTACAGCATGTGCAAGGTCACTTTGAAAAGGCTTTTTCATAGTTAGGATATATGGTGTCGATAAACGCGGGACAGACAAAACCATATAGCTTGGGGCCGAGTATGGCACAGTTCATATGGGGGAGCAGCAAGTTGAAACTGGACAACAACAGCAGTGGCCTTAAAAGACAGAGGGGAGGAAAAACCTTCCCAATGGTCAGAGCTGAGAGCACTGCACCTGACTATCCTTTTGTTGTGCAAGACGTGGCCCAAGGTGAGTCTGCATAGAGATTCCTCGGTAGTGACCAGTTGTCAGGGTCTTGGAAGGAAATTTGACATTTGACATTCTCTCCTATGTGAAAATTAGAAACAAGAAGGTTTGCACAGTGGCATGGGAATGGACATAGGAGAGTAGGCAAAAGTGTGGCATTTCTGTAGTACATGTTAGTGGCCACCAGAAAACATCAACAACTGAAGAGGCATTGAACAACCAAGTCAAGAAAATTACCTGTCTGACTGTTGTTAGCCATTCTTTGTCATTGGCCATTCCAGAACCAGCATACGAGCACATGAACGGTGTGGCTGCAGCGGTAGTGATGGGGGCTGTCTATGAGCTCACCAGCATGGAGTCCCATTAAAAAGGCCAATGTGACTACTCTGCCTCTGAATTTCAACACTGATACTATTCTTCAGTGAAGCCAACTTATGGCAAGTTGGCTTCATTGGACCCCTTCTATCCTAGAAAGGCCAGTGGTTAATTGTCACAGGAGAAGATACCTATACCAAGCATAGGTTTTCCTTTTCTTCCTGCAGAGAGTCAGCCAGCACCTCTATTTGGGAACTTAGGGAATGCCTTGATCCACAAACATGGATCCTAGCCAGCACAGCAACCACCCAGGGGAACCACTTCAAAGCAAAGGAACTAGAGGGCAGGAGCATGGGACCCACTGATCTTATATTACACATCATTCAGAAGCAGCCAGCCTCAGAGTGTGCTAGGACAATGCTCTCAAGGCACAGTTGAAGCTTCAGCACAGAAGCCATTCTCTGTAAGGATTGGCTTTTGTCCTTCAGGATGTAGTATGTTCATTAAAACAGAAACTTCTACATGATGCTGTGTTCCCAACAGGAAGAATACCTGAACCTGAGAACCAAGGGCTGGAAGCAGCATTGTCTTACCACCCTTCCTAAGGACACCCTGGGATATATGCTTCCCACAACATTAAACTCCCCAACGAGTTAGAGTTACTGGTTCCTGAAGAGAAAAACAGTCTTTTCAGAAGACAAAGAGAAGTTTCCATTGAACGATAACTTAGGGCACCAGGGCACCATGGACCAGCAGGTCAGAAGAGTGACCATGGAAGGTCACTGGCAGTGTAATTTGTCTTGATTAACAGGAATAGGTGAGGGCTGCTTTTACACAATAAAATGTATGTGTAATCCATTTGGGCACTAACTGATACCTTCTTGTCCCACTGTAATGGTTAACAGACATGGGTAGGAACCTGGTCTGAAAAAACCTATGGTTGCCAAATGCTGAGACATTTAAGGAATAAAGATTCAGGTAACACCACTAGGTGAGGCCTGTGGACATTCCAAGGTGGCAGCTGAGAGTGAGGGGAATTTAGAATGCCCAGTGGAGGGGTAGGAGGATGGGCATCAGCGACAGCCATGAGACCAGCTACAGTGATGAGAACTCTCATTCATCCCATCAATTTCCCTGCAAGTTTCTCCTCAGGAAGAGAGGCCCATGGAGAATCTGCGGTACAAGGAGTGGGCTCTGGTGGCACAGACCTCCCGCTGTGGGGAACGTGGTTGATTGGCTGTTAGCCTCAGTTCCAGCCCCTCCGATTCCTTTACTGTGTTCACGCTGAAACCACACCTCCCACAAGGTGCTCTGGCCAATGGCTGAGGAGAATGAGGGCACTGTTCCGCGCCCACTCCTACTAGACACAGAATTCCTGTGATTGGTCGGTTTGGTTTGAAACATTTCCAAAGTCTTCAAGCGAGGCTAAACCTTTTCCAGGTCTACATTGCAATTTAAGATTCTTTATACTCAATCTTCCTTCCTCCTCTCTTTCTCAGGTGTAATACCTGCATTGTTGTCTGCTGCTCCCCCCACCTTCCCCTGCTTCCTGCTCTTTATCCGTCATAGGTTTTTTTCACCATATATATCTTTTACATGTCTAGTCTCATCTTGATGACTGCTTTTCAAAAGACCTGAACTAACATAGAAACTAAATCCATTGCAGCATCCCTCGTGGTCTCCTCTGACCAGAAGTGGGCAGCACCAGCCCATCTTTCAACAATGCTAGCACTCTGCCTCTTTCCAGCAATGACAGGAGCCATCAGATCCTTCCTCGAAGAGTACCAACAATCCACTTTCTGCTTAGTATCCTCTAGCCTCAGGAGTTGAGTGTGGGAGTTGGATAATTAGATTAAATAGTTAAGATGGTTTTACATCTAACTTCTAGGCCCAAGTAAATTCTCTCAGATTTACAATCTCTACGGGCAATGCCCCTCCTCTTCTATTATCATAGGTCATTAACATATAATTCCTGAATAAACTCTTGTACTCCTTCGCATAGCACCACTTAAAGACTTGAAAAGAGCTGAGGTGGTATAAGCCAGCTGACTTCATTCCCTTCATCTCTCATGGGTGACCCCCCACCCAACAGACGCCTACATTGTGCTCAGGCTACTTGCCTCCAGTCTAGTCTCCCAGGATGGGCCTCTCCAACATACGCCTGGTAGTTTTCCTGTCCTATTCAGTGTGCAAAGCGGACAATGTACAGAATTAAAGCAGACTGCTTAAATCCTGGTTCTGACACTTACTGTAAAAACATAGGCCTATCATTTAACCTGAGCCTCGGGGTCCCTATTGCTAAGTAGAAGGGATAATGTCTTCCTTAGGTAACTGCTGAAAATATTGAATAACATTATTCATTGCAAAAGGACACACAAATATTAGTCATGATTATTATCTTATCCCCATTCAAAAAGATCCTAAACCACAAACTTTTCCTTCACAGACTTTTACAAATTTGACTAGATGGAGATCGATTTTCTTAATTCTTTGTTCTCCACTCTGAACAAGAATGTACTCTCATTCTCTGTATGACTTACAAGCACAGTAGTGCATACCTATCTGCAAACATCTAAAACTGCTTCGTTATTCTCATTCTGTGTTCTGTCTGAATTAGTGTTTTCCCTCACGTTTTATAATCTCTCAAAATAAATAACTATTTTGACACATCTGACCCAGTGATCTACACAATTAAGCACAAATGCATGGTTAAAATGACAATTATGGTAAACAGTACTGAGGTAAAAATATTCATTGCCCCTCCCTGCTGGGTCCCGCCTGGTAGAGCCTCTCTCTGTGACAAGATTATATGTCTTAACGAAGATGTTGGGTTTGGCCATATGACTGACTATATTCGTAAAAGTGACATAGGCCACTTTTGAGCAGGAGCTTTAAGAGCCATGTCTGGCCCATCATTGTTTTCTGTCCCCTTTGCCACAGGAAAGCCAGTATTCCAGACAGAGAGGCTTCTCCTTTAGATTAGATACACAGTAAAGAGGACCCAGAGCAGACTTATAACATGAGAGAGAAATTACTCTTTGTTGTTGCAAGGAGACTTTGCACTTGATTTTTCGTAAAGCACACCTAAGCCCACCTAAGCTGACTGACACATCCAAAGAGCATAATGTTCAAGTGTGCTGTTCAAATTCAGTGTGTGCATCAGCCCACAGAGTTGGGTGTACAAGAAAAAGTGCATGTTTTTATTTTTTGCATATTAACTGGACTTCTTTATTTGAAACTTAAGCTTTTGGAAAGCAAATTTAGGAAGCCTTAGGGCTATTTGTACTTTTCAATTTGGCATGTACCCCATCTCTGCTAACCACCAACAGAGCCTGCTGCTAGAGTGAGTATGGATGGAGAGACTAAAAAATATAAGGGGGAAACAAACAAATCATAAATGATTATTTAGCTTTACTATTAAAGTATGAAATAATATAAAATGAGAAAAGAATGTGGACTGTATTTGAATCAGATTAGTATGATAGTTTATCATGTGCAATTTTCTTTGATTAAAGCTCTAATCCTCAATATACTGCTACAGAGTAAGAAGAAATATAAGAGTATTCTTACAGTTTGCTCTACTTTTATTTTTAAAAACTAAAATATGCCTGTAATTTCCATAATTCTACAATGTTATACAAAATGAAACTAGAATGAACCATATGGATGAAAAAGAAAGTAATATTTGTTGCCAAATATCTTCTCTACAGAACATCTGGGTATTTGTAACATCTGTACTACTGACAATCTTTCAACTTTTCATCTGGATATTTAGCAAATACAGAGAAAATATTGCCTTTCTAAATCTCATTCTTATTTTTATGCAGTGCTCTTCTAATGGCTTATTTGTTAATATTCCTATCATCCTACTCTTTTATCAAATAAAATATGGATACAATATTGGAGCAAAACAATAAATGATTTAATGTTATGGTGCATGCCCGCATATAAGCTCTGAGAATTAAAAATAAAAGTTTTGGGTAAATTTTTTTCTCCACAGCAATCAATCTATTTCAAGACAGATTAACAATGGAATCTATCAAAGCACTCAGTCCACATTCAACAGCCCCTATTGTGTGTACCCTTTATGTGAGATGAGAGAATTCTATTCTTTGGCCAGATGCTGATATAGTCTGCTAACATCTGCATCGATGTCTGCTTGGCACTTAGGGTAAGGGGGGAAATTTGATTGTACTCACGAGGTTATGGAACATGGAGACAAGCATCATAATCATCCTTTGCAAAAACTCCAAGGGGCTTAGTTACATGTTTTTCCCTTGTCAACATCTGTCAAGAACCACATGTCAATTACTACTCCATCTTTTCTCAGGTAATAAAGGAACAGAGAACTCCCACATGGACAATCTTTATCTTTCTAATAATATGCCTCAGGCTTTTGCTTTTGGATGTAACCCTCATAAATTTTCGTCATTTTTATACTTACATGGATCTTGGCAAAGAAAGAGGCCTGAATGGAAGACAAGGATATTACTTTTAGTACAGCAAACCTTGTGCGAGAGTCTATTTCAGGATACCCAATGCAGAGAAAAGCAGAGTAAATTTAAACTGAGCTATTTCACTTCCCCTAGAGCTCTCCTTGTCTTTTACTGATAAGATCACCTAAGAGCTGATTTCTATGCAGTCTCATTTTTTTAATGCTTGCACAATTTTATCTTCTTTCACTTTTCATCTTATGTATTGACTTGTACAGGTCTGTTTGAGCATGTGTGTGTGTACTCCTTACCTAGCAAGAACCCCTTGTGAAGTAACGAACAAGCACAGGGTGATGCCTCTCTGTATGCATAGGGTGAGGCCTATGGCCCCCTCTGCTTCAGAGTAGGTACTGTGAGAACCCAGTCACTTTTTATGTTCTGGACAGTTTTATTTTCTTCTGAGAGACAACCAACAAAAACATACTGAGGTCTTATTTTAGCAGAATCTTTTCATGAAATTATTAATTTCTGGCACAATATTAAATCATCATTTGCCCTAGATTCCAAATGTACCATTCCTATGACTTTCAGAACTGAATCAGCAGAAAAGCTCCATGTTTCAGCTTGGACAAGTGGCTAAGCATCTGAAGTTAGGTGAGCACAGAAGCAAAGAACTTGTAAAGAGATATCAGTGCATTGCCACAATTTCTCTTTTAGAAACATGGTTGCAAAAAGTTACTTACCAAATTTCACAGAAGGGGAGGCTAAGAGGCCCTGAGGGTCGGTGTTCTGTTGTGAGTGTTCCAGGTGGCTTTTTCTCCCACTTAAATTGTATGGGTTATGGTTTTTCTATAGTCATTCAACTGAGATTTTTGAGACCCATTGTATGCACAAGATAGTCCTAGGTGCTAAAAGCCAATTGTAAAATTAAGAAGACCCAGATCTTGCCTTCAGGAGTTTAGTTGGGAGGACAATGACAGACACTTGCCTAAAGAATGCTGTGTGGTGGATTGAACATGGACATAAATTCTTTTTTGCTCCTCCCACCAAGGGGTCAAGTCTTTTTCCTCACTCCTTTAACCTGGGCTGGTTTCATCTTCCTTTGGCTGACAGAATGTGGCAGAAGTAATGCTGAGCTGGTTTCAATCTAGGCCTTGAAAGTTCTGGGAGCCTCTGCTTCCTTCCTTCTGAAGACAGCTCCTATGCCATAAGGAAGTCCAGTCTGCCCCTCAAGAAAGGCCATGTGGACAGGTCTTGGAGGGGGGACAACCATGGAGAGTGGGGCCACCTGAGGAGAACTGAGGTACCACAGCTGACAGCACCAGGCCCCCAGGCATGTGAGAGAGGCCTTTTTGGCCCTTCTGGCAGCCCATTCACCACTGGGGTGCAGCTTCCTGAATGACCCCATTAATTACCAAGTGGAACTGAAGGATCATCCAGTCAACCTGCAGAAAAGAGAGAAATAACAAGTTATGCTTGTATTATTTTAAGTCCCTATATTTAGGTGATGAGGACACTGGCCCGCAGTGTCCGAAGCATTATGGATGAGATAAGATACATTCACACAGACTACCAAGCCCTGTGGAGGAAAAGGGACTGCATGACTATTCTCTCCAGGGGAGAGTGCCTCAGAGTGGTCTAGCCACTCTCTCAAGAGGAGAGCGACTCAGTCCTTGCCTTGACAGGCTTTTATTGGGTTCGTTTTGCACAAGAATACAGGTAAAGCTCATTAATCATTATCAGGCAGTAAGAATCAAACATGCAAAGAACTCTGAGGGCCTATTTTGAGTTAGGGTCAGTTAGCTAAAGAGCCATAAAACTTTGAGGAACAAACTCACTTCTCTGCTTGGACCCTTATTATTTAATTGAGAGCATTCTAAACAAAGCAGGTTTCACAGGATTTTACATATTCTTTCTTAGGTCTGATTGCCCTAGGGAACCCGCCCTTTCCAGCACAGGCAGCACCCACCACCAGCATGGTTTCAGGTTTAAGGCATTGTTTCAGGCTTAAGTCAGGCAGGGGAAATAAGACAGCCAAGAGATTAGGAGACTTCTTGCAGACAGAATGAGGACTCAGGCTATGTCAAAGCCAAGGGGTGAAGGTCCATCATCCCCTTTCTCCATAGTCCCTCAAGTCCTTCCCTGAGGGTCTCCATGTGATCCTGCCTGTTTTAGGTCATTCCCCCCTTGGGGAATCTTACCTTTCATTGGCTAACTGATCAAACATTGGGGACCAGACAGGGTGAAGAAAAAGAAGCAGAAACAGCTCTCCTGCCAGGGAGACAAGATTTGTCTCTTTAGTGGCTTCTGGTCTGAAGGTCGTTCACTCAGCCTTAGCCGTGTGTGTGGGGTGGGGCGGGTTATAGCTCCTGAAACCAGGCATGGTGGCTCCCAACATTTAGGGGTTGTTTGTTACACAGCAAGTTAGCTGATATAGCTTACAAATCAATATACACACCAAAATTTTCATAGAGCTATATTAGAAAACTAAATAAGTTTATGCAAGGGATTCTGAACTGAGAAGGGATCAGAGGTCTTAGGAGTAGTAGAGTGTGACAGCTTTGGTAGTGAAGTCAATGTTTGAATCTCTGTCCTACCACTTACTGTCTTTATGATCTTGGGCAAGTCGGGAGCTCCCTTGGGATTCCGTTTCTTAATCTATAAAATATAAAGAATAATTTCTCCTTCACAGAAGTATAGTAAAGATAAATAAATTGGATAATATGTGTAAAGCTTAATATGTGAAGCACAGTGCTTCACACAGATTAAGAACTTAGTACTATTGTTCTTCTAAAGTAATCATAGATGAACTTTCTAGAGACAATTTTGATTTGCACAAAAATTAACCCATAGATTTTTATTTTGTAGTAATGAGATAGATTTAGTTCATTTGTCTATGAATCGCCAGGTACAGTTCAGTTTTCTCTTGTTCCCAGTCAGATTATGAATTTGTATGGTACGTATTACAAAAGGTGACATTGTCATTTTGCCTAACAGTATCAAAAGCAGAAGCTGTGATGGGTTCCAAAACCCATGTCCTTTCTCTTGAGCATGTAGTTAAACGTAAGTATGGCCATAAAACTGAGCTCTGGCTAGTGGAATGTGGGCCAGAATAAGCACTATTTCCAGACCTGGGTCATAAAAATCTCCAACAACCCACATTATTTCCTTTTCTAGTTGGTTGGAGCAGAAGTCCCCACGGGGTGGTTCATGGGATCCATGTGTTACAGGTAGTGGGCCCACAGTTAGGGGATGAGTGGGTGTCTTTTGATCTCAAAACACCATTAGAAAAAAGCTGTCCAACCAGGATCCTCTTTGATGGACTGGGAGATGAGCAGGAAATAATCTACTGATAGTTTAGCATTTTTGCATCATGGTAGCTAGTATTATCATAACTAATAGTTTTCATGGCATGCTTCTGATAGTCTACAATCATCTTATTATTTTTCTCCTCCTGTTATCCATTATTCCTTTTTTATCACTTCTTTTTTATTTTTAATTTTTTGTCGTTGAAACCATTATAGATGTCTCCCATTTTTCCATGCTTTGCCCCACTTCACACAGCCCCCACATCCTTCTGGCCCATAGACAACCACACTGTTTTCTGTGTCCATGGGCTATGGACATACACATATATATTCTCTGGCTAATCTCTTTCCCTATGAGGTTTGTCAGTCCATTCCATGTATCCATGCCTCTGGCTTTATTTTGTTCTTCAGTTTATTTTATTCATTAGATGTTACATATGAGTGAGATCATATGGTATCTGTCCTTCTCTGACTGGCTTATTTTGCTTAGCATAATAATCTCCAGGTCTACCCATGATGTCACAAACAGTAAGGTTTCTTTCTTTTTTACAGCTGCGTAGTATTCCATGGGTAAATGTATCACATCTTTTTTATACACTTATCTACTGATGGGCACTTGAGCTGTTTCCATATCTTGGCTATTGTAAATAATGCTGCTATGAATATAGGGGTGGATATATCCTTTCTGATTGGTGTTTCAGTATTCTTAAGATACATTTCCAGAAGTGGGATCCCTGGGTTATATGGCAGTTCCACTTTTAGTTTTCTGAGGAAATTCCATACTATTTTCCACAGTGACTGCACCAGTCTGCATTCCCACCAGCAGTGCACTAGGGTTCCCCTTTCTCCACAGCCTCACCAGCACTTGTTGTTTGTTGATTTATTGACAGTAGCCATTCTGGCAGGTGTGAGGTAACAACTCATAGCAATATTTTTGCCTATATAACTCCTAGAGCAAGGGAGACAAAGGAAAAAATAAACAAATGGGACTTCATCAAACTAAAAAACTTCTGCACAGCAAAAGAAATCATCATCAAAATGAAAAGGGAACCCACTGTATGGGAGAACATATTTGCCGATGATACATCTGATAAAGGGTTAATTTCCAAAATATACAAATAACTTATACAACTCAACACCAGGAATACGAACAAGCTAATTAAAAAATGGGCAAAGGACCTGAATAGACACTTCTCCAAAGAGGACATACAGATGGATAATAGACATATGAAAAGATGCTCAGTGTCACCTCTTATTTCATTCATTATCTCCCTCCTCACCTGTGCGCTTTTCTCTTCTTTTCTACTTTGTTGCCACTAGGGCCATCAAGTTATATACCTTCTGTCCTTAAGGGCTATGAAAATTATTCTCCAGTGAGCGTCCTCCAACTAAATGGAAATTGTTGCTTTTTCTCTCCTTTATTGCCATTTCCATTCATTTTCAAACATTTGCTGTAACACTAATAGCAGGGTCTGTGGATATGTGATTTTACTTTCCTGTAAAATGGTGAATTATTTTTAAATGATTAAAATAAATAAAAATTTAAATAATAGGTATCATTTGTTGAATATTTATTACGCAGAAGACAGTTAAGTATCTTATGTTGATTGAATTGTGTTGTCCTCATAAGAAACTTCTGCAGTAGATATCATTATTATCTTCATTATACAGATGAGAAAACAAAGATCCAGAACTTTTGGTGACCTGCCGTAGTTCCTCAATTGGTTCATGGAAGACCCAGAGATTCTGAAGCCAGTCTGTACTCGTGACTGTACTCTCCATGGCTTCTCAACATGTGGTCATAGATGTCACTCCTGTGACGGTGTGCTGCATGAACATGTACAGAAAACAGGTTGTGCTTGTTCGTGAGATAGAGCAAGAGCCACTGACAATATCCAACTGAATATTAGACATTAGCCTACAACCATTAATTGCATTATTTTCCATGTTCTCTTTGCCAGGAATTGTCACTCAGTAATGCATTAAAATCCTCTTGTTTCTAGGGTCCGACACTGCTTCAGAGAAGCAGCAGCAGCCAACCGACGCATTAGTGTGACAGATGACCCCAAGTCTAACTCCAGCACTGACAGCATTCTGTGCTTTTTCAGCTGGGAGCCTCCTTGCAATGTATTTTTATTAGAAAGAGTATTGTGCTTGTTAGCACTCCATTATAAAGTTTTTTATGTCTTGAGTGGAAATTGCATATACTTTGAGTGGTTTAACCCCCATACAATAACTTTTTGTGTGTGATTTGTAAATTTGAGTTTGTTTTTTTTTTTTTCAGGAATTATTTCACTTATAATTTGAAACAAAACACTTAGGAAACAGCATTATAAAGGCTCACATGCATCAAATACTTACTATATGCCAGGTACTATGCTAATTCCATTACACATATCACACTTAATTCTCCTAGTAACTCTATATAATTGGACTAATCTTATTCATACTTTTTAAAATAAGAAAATTGAGATGAAGACACTAAGTAATTTACCAAAGTCACACAACGAGGAAGTAATGGAGCCTAGCTTTCAACCCAGACAGCGTGGCCCCAGAGCCTGCCCCCGACAAGAGCACAGTAACACAGAGGCTCCCTCCACGTGTGCCTGGTCAGCGGGAGGCACTGGGCGGGAGGTGCCAGCCTGGGAAACATTGTGCAGCAAGATGAGTGTGTCTTGGTCTCTCTTTTCTGTCGCTGGGCAGTACTCTTGAGTTATACTAGTATTAAGGAACCTCAAATTTGATGGCAGGCAGTGAAAAGTGTATAACTCAAACTAACACATACATGCTTTAAGAGATGTTATTTATTATAGCTTTCTTTGAAAAACACTTTCAGGGAACTAAAATGAGGTGAGTATGTATGAATTGATCCTTATGCTTCCTTCCTACAAACACACACAAAAGGAATAACTTCTCCTTAAGTCCTCTTGGTAGCAGACTTCTCTTACTGGGACAGAAGCACTCTAACTCTGAAATATGGACATGCCATTTATGAAGCCCTTTCCTACATAAATGCTAAGAAGGGACAAGGTATTGGGTCAAAAAAAAAGAGGCCTGCTAGATGGGGTTAGGAAGATGTGTGCCACACTATTCAGAATTTTTACAGCCTGAGAGCATATATATCAAAATCTCAAAGAAATTATGTATATGATTCATGTAAGTCAATGCACATTTCTTTTTTCTCATAGAGACACGGAACTTCATCTTTTGGTCTATGTATCCAGATGAAATCTATACTTTTCCTTGCCTCTGGTCTAGGTCTTTGGAACATCAAATAACTACCTTCACTGTCATTGGTTTAGTGAAATCAGTAATATAAACAAAGCAACAAAGCATACGGCTTAGAATATTGTTTGTATGTGGATATTCACTTTCAAACACAGGCAATCATTTTAGATGCAATTTGGGGTACGGAGCTCCTTACAGGTTTTTTGTTGTTGTTGCTATTTTCTCCTTCAATTCAAGAATCAATTTTAACCTTAATTCAACATCCATATTACCGAAAAAAGAAAAACTCAAATCTACAAAATCACACATTAAAAAGAATTGTATCAGAGTTAAACAACTCAAAACGTATCCAATTTCCACTCAAAACATATAAAACTTTATAATGGTGTGCTAACAAAAACAATATTCCTAATAAAGATATAGTACAGTGTAAAAACTATTACACAACTAATAAATAAATAAATATTATTGTGTAAATAGAAGCTTGCGTTAGAAAAAAACTTGCATTTAAAAAAAAGGACTAAAGGTAGCTGTGGAAGGGAAGGACTGCTGGGTTATGGAAATGGGGGCCAAATGCAAAGATCAGGGAGAGCCACGCCTTGAGCTCCTCCTCAGGAGCGTGCAGCCAGAGGGGGCCAAGAGGAGGACCTTGAAGAGGTGGCACAGTGCTACGCAGCCCAAGAGGCTCCGCCGTCTTAGTGCACTCTGCATGCAGCTGCTGTTACACAGCAGCACAAAACAGTGACCTGCTGGGAAAAGTCACACGTGAACCAATGAGACCTCCAAGATAACATCATACACCCCTTGACCCCAGTCACACAGGAGCTGATTCACATCGCAAAAACACACATTACAACAGAGCAAACTTCAGAGTAAAGTACAACAATAAAAATGAAGATACTAGAAGCTATGAATTATGTACAAAAACAATCACTAAAAACTTTCAAATAAATAAAAGGGGAAAATAAAGTATAATTAAGAGAGAATATATTGGTTAACTTTGTAAATATGCTATATTGAATTTGAGTTCATAAATGTTTATAGAAATTTAAATACCAATATGAGGTGTAATTAATAAGACATGGAGAAAATTATGGAGAACTATGTGCCCCAAAATAGCTTGCTTCTCCACCAACTTCAGTCTAGTCATTGTTCATTTAGAAACATCAATATACACTAGAGCTGCTAAGATACTATTATTTCTGTGCTATTCTCTCAAACTTTAGAAATTTGACTATGAAACTTTTTATAATACATTTTTATAATAAATGTTGATAATAATTCATATTTATTCCCATGTCCCAGAATTTCTATTAGGATGGTGAAATTCAGTGTGACTCAGCTCCAGCTTAATGTTGATTTTAATACTCAGCCACATAATGTATTTTATATACCTCTGTCCTTAATGAAGAAAATTATTAGGGTGACTCTGAACAATTTCTTATGAACAATAAAATATAATTTAACTGTTCTAAAGTTATGTTGTTTAATATGGTAGCCACTAGCCACATGAGATTATTTAAATTAATTATAAAGAATTAAAAATGCCATTTCTCAGTCATGCTACCACATTTTGGGTGCTCAATAGCCTCACGTGACTAGAGGCTACTGTAGGGGACAGTACAGACATGTAGAATATTCCCATCATCACAGAAAGTTCAAGTGAAGCATGATTCCATTGACCTACCAGCTCTGCCAAATTTCAAAAACAAAACAAAACAAAACAAGCCCACAATAGTTCATGCATCAATGATGCCATTAGGAAGCATTAGCATACACTCAGCCTCCTATCCCCCTCCTCTACAGTGGTAAGTATTGTAAGATTCTCTTCTCCTGGTTTTGCCTTGGGTGCCAGGGAGAGAGTGAGCCCAGCCAAGCACCCTTGCAGACAATGGAGAAATTTTTGCAGTTTCTGTCATTGAGTCGCCCATATCTTTGGCTATTATGACTCCAGTATGCTCCAGCCATCTTCCAACTGCCAGTATTTCCATTCCTTTGCCCATGGCCGCTTTCTGAAGCTGCTGCAACGCACTCTCCCTATACACTTGGCAGGCCAGAAGAGCCAAAAAAATAACACCCAGAAGAAATCTCAACCAATAATAGATGAAAGCTGGTGTGAAACTACTCTAGCTCTCCCATTCCTTAGGTGGGAAACCTCTGAGCCCTGTGTTTGGTGGCATTTTCCGGAGTGGCCCAAGGTAGCAGCTGGCCCAATGGCACACCCTATATTAGCCATTTTTCCTCTCTTCTATCACTTGTGATTCCTTGTACCTTTAAATAAACCCTTTCCAGTCAAATCCTTGTCTTAGAGTCGGCTTTTGAAAAAATCACAACTATGACAACTTAGAAAGAAGGGGGGACTTGCAGTTCTAAAGATAACCAATATCTGTAAATCACTAGATTGTGAATTCCTTGACAGCAAGGATTATATCTTAATTTTCTATGTCCAATGTCTAGCACATACAAGGTACTCACTTGAATTATAGCTTAACTGTGTTTTACATATGTTGTTTCTTTAATTTCCCAACAATCCTATTCAGTAACTATTACTGCCATTTTCAACTGAGTACATTAAAGATCAGATCATTTAAATGAATCCGCCCAAAGTCACACAGTAAGTGTCAGTGCTCAGCCTGGTCCAGGGCCTTAGACTTCAAGCCCCATGCCCATCCCTCTAGCTGGTGGTGCTCTTGCGTGGCCGTCGCATTGACTTGCCTGCGGGCCTGATAGTGGGCCACAGCAAGCCCACGCCACGCTCTGTGTGCCAGCCTCTGCCTGACTGAATAGGGTGAACTAGGCTATTTCTTCTGCTCCTGTCCCATGTGATAAGTGTGTGTTGTTACCTGATACGGTGGTTTCTGTTGTTGGGGCCATGGTTCTTTATCTCTAGGCTGCATCCTCAGAATAAAATACGAAGACAACAGGGAGTTCCTTGGCTCCCCACCATCTCATCTCTGCAAGTCACACTCTTTCCCACACTCACTCTTGGAAGTCTCAAGGACATGCGCTGTCATATTCTGTCCTAGACTTCGCCGCCCAGGCAGGGCCAAGGCTCTGAAACTATCAAAAAGTGGGAGGAACCGCTGGACCTCAGGGGATCCCTCCAGGTTCTGCCCCTCCCCTCAATTTCTATACTTCTGCTTGCTGCATGTTTTGCTCAGACTGTTAGCTTGATGAAGGTTATTTTTCCTTTGTGGAAATGTTTTTCATTTAAGGGATAGTATGATGTTTTGGTCAAGCTGGTTCATACTGGAGAGAAAGTGCCTGGATTGGAATTTATTTCATTAGCTTTACTCGACAGTGACTATGAGCCTTGGGCCATTATTTTAAATTCTCTAGATAATGAAAATACCCACATATTTTTTTAAGTACCCATAGGTTAGAAGGATTAATTTTAAAATAATTTTTTATCTTCACCCAAGGGCATTCTTTCATTGCTTTTTGAGAGAGAGGAAGGGAGAAAGAGAAATATTGATGTAAATGAGAAGCATCGATCAGTTCCCTCACATATGTACTCAGACCAGGGATCGAACCCACAACTCAGGTATGTGCCCTGACTGGGAATTGTTATGGGATAATGCTCCAACCAACTGAGCCACACTGGCTAGGGCAGGTTATGAGGATTAAATGAGATAATCCATATACAGCACTTGGCACACTGTAAACAAGTCATTACTATTAGACACTATTATTGGCCACCTGTCTGCATGTCCCACTCTTTCACTTACCCCTCTTAAGCCCAATTTGGACCCCAGGAAACTCAACCTATAATTGAGGGGGTTTATCTGGAATTGGAATTTAGATGAATGTGTTACCTCTTTCAGGATTAACAGGAACCCTGGGATTTACAATTCCTCAACTGAAAGACATGCATTTTTAATGAGAGCCATCTAGGAAGAAAGCCCATTTGCGAGCAGGGTGCTGCAAGATGGTAGGAGCCATTTGCCTTCCTGTACCCGCCAAACTGTTTATCTCCCAGTTGCTCACGAGACTGTGCTAAATGCTCAGTGTCGGTTAAACAGTATGTCCTGCACGTGAAGGTGGCAGATACATTCTGATAAACATGTATGCCCATGTTTTTATATCTAAACCCTGCAGAAAGAAAAGGTGGAGCTTCTTCAAATAGAATAAAGCCTGAGCTTTTGAAAATAAAAGTCATCTTGTGAGCTATATTGTTTCTCTTTATGTACTTAGCTATAGGTGTAATGATGATTTCTTATTTACGACTTTTTGTTCTTAGAGTGCAGATCCAATGAATCTATGATATCATGTTTCCTGAGCCAAAAATTTGGGCTCAAATTCTGACAAATGGTTTTTTCCAATTTTTAGATTCATGTAAGTAGTCAACATTGCAAATGCGTAAGAATTAAATTCCACTTGACTACATATTTAATGAAGCACCTAGGGAAAATTTATAAATATATAAAATTGGGAAAGCCCCAGAAGATCTGGGCACCACAGTAGAAAATCCTCAAGCGTCGCTGCTTTAATTTCTTTTTCTAGGCTTTTCTGCAGCAAAGCTCACTGGCCCACTCTCAGACACTTTCAAACTGGAATGATTTCAAAGAAAATTTGGCCACCATCTCTCCTATATCCTGTGATAAACTATAGTCCTCGGGAAAACAAGGATTTGGTCACACAATTGGAGTCGGCAGAAACATTTTTCAGCTTCTTATTACCAAACAAGATGGAGTCATACCTGCTCCACAGAAAAGTATTGTTCGGGCAGAAGCGCGTCTTTCAGTCTGGGTGGTTTATAAATTTTTAACAGGCTGTCCTGAAGATGGCGCCACGTGCTTAGCTATGTTACAACCTATATCTTTTGTGATTCCATCTGAAATCACCCAGTCCTTAACACAGGTTTACGGAAAGATCTGTAGGATAGGCAAACTGGAAATGATCTTCTTGTATTAAAATGCAAAGATTAAAGTAAGTCACTCAAGGAACGGACGTGATTTATATCATCTCTAAATTTCCAGTTAAGGGAAGAAATGACAAGAACAAATACAGCAAATGTTGACTTAGACCAGTGGCACGTTCTGACCTTGTTCCTTCTCCTTTGCTCCCGTTTGCTGTAAGCAGCCCCACCATCTATCAAGTTGACAGAGCCAAAGACTGAAATGACATCTTTGATCCTTCTCTCTACTTTGAACGTACCCACCAGCAGCCCCACATCCAGTTGGTCTATTCCAGTCCACGAATACCCTTCCAGTGTGCCCGTGCCCCTTCCCTCCCTCTGCTACCAGTGAGGTCCAAAAGCACCACTGCCTCCTGCACCACTGCAGGATTTCCGTTACCACAGCTTGCTCCTCCCTATCGCGCACCTCGAGTGATCTTTCAAAAGACAGACCTAATCAGGTAACACCCCTGTTTACAATCTCCCATGGCTCCCTAGTGCTCTCAGGGGAAGTCTCAACTCTTGCATAGCCTGCAATGCTGTTTATAATCTAGCTGACCCCCAGCCTCCACACACTCCTAGTGACACCACCCCACCTGTTCTTTGGCCTTATTCATAATACCTTCCTTTTTATTTCTAGCATGTTCACCTCAGGGCCGTTCATTCTTACTGCTCCTACTTTTGCACCCGGCTCTAGCTGCAACTCACCCTTTGCCACACCTGGAGCCGCCACCACCCCCACCCACCTGACTCAGCTCTTCCCGCAGGTCTCAGCATAAACACCACTTCCCCGAGGAAGAGACCTCTAGAGCACATTGGGACCCAGCTGTCTATGATTCCACGACACTCTGTGCCTTCCTATTTTTAATAGTCATCTCATTTTACCATATCATTCAAGTATTTTTACCCATTAGATCGTAAACTCTGTGAAAGCAGGAACAGTGTCTCTCCTTGCACCACATTCTCACAAGGACCTGGAAGGCCTTCCACCCTCTGCCTCCCTCTCCTTCTCTTTCCGCTCTTACTGCCTGCAGTTCTCTCTCACGCTTTGCTTCGGCTTCCTTGTGTGTTCCTATAACTTGTTCCCTCTCGCTTGGCCTCTCGCACTGCTCCTCTCCCTTTCCAGACACAATCCCCTCTGCCTAGAATGCACTTCCTCTTCTCACCCTCCCCTGCTTCAGATTCTTATTCAAAGACCACCTTCTCGGTGGAGTCTTCTCTGACCATCCGATCTATCCCACGCACGCCTGGCGTTCCTAGCTCTCTCCCTGCTTCATTTCTGTCCTTAGCGCTCACCACTGTTGGACACACTTTCCTGGTCTATCATCAGTCTCCGTCCACTAGACGGGAACCTCCAGGGGGGCAGGGACTTTGTCTCTGGTGCGTTGCTGCATCACCAGGGCCAGGAACTGTGCCTAGCACAGAAAGTCAGTGCCGTTGTTCGTTCCAGTCCCACCCTAGTGGTTTCGTAAGCTTAGTCTTTTCATCTTTTTCAGTTCTAAGTCATTCTATTTCTGGGTGGGGAGATTTTGTCTTTGCCAGGAAAGCGGTCCCTCTTCCTGATTACATTAGCTCCCTAGTTCCAGAGCTGGTATGTCTCTGGCGAGAGGGAGATAGAGAAATAGGCACTTAAAATAAATATTCCCATTAAAATACAAATACACAAATTCATTGAAGTCCTTTAAATTTCAGTGGTTTCTAAAAAATAAATTTCCTGAAAACTATGAGAGCACTTGGTGTGAGGCCAGAGCCTCCATTTTGTTAAAAAAGGTCTCCACCTGGACAGATCCTGTGGCGATGGTTCCTCATCATCCTGTTAGTTGATGAGATTCTCAGAGAGAAACTCCGATTCCCTCAAGTCACTGGGGCACGTTTTCTATTGAAACCCCCGATTTGCCTGGCTGTACAACCAGCTTGACGCTTTGGGTAGATACGTAAGGTTTGTAAAGCCAAACCAGCTGGGCAGTTAGATGAAGCCTAGTTTCCTGAGCAGGAAATAGCAAAGAAGAATCAGGTTCAATGGCCCGAAATATGGGCATGTAAATATTTTGTAAAATCGCAACACCTTGCAGTGATCAACCACTCCAGAGGAAAACAATATTCAGTCTCCCAATAAGTAATGCTAGTTCATGGCTAATGATTTATCACTGATGTTTGATTCTACTTCCATTGTCAGAGTGACAAGGCGAGCCAGCAGATGCTCACCACCTTCTAATGTTAAGGGAGCATTATATTGCAACTGCATTGAGCACAGGTTCTATATGAACATGAGAAATATTGTATGGAAAAAACTGAGAATGATCATTTATAATATAAAATAAAAGTGAAAGTAAATATCTTAGACCAAAATTTGAATTTTTTAACAGAAGATAAAGACCCTAGTTAATTAAAACCAAAGGAAAGGAGAAAATCTATTGCTATGTTTGTTTGGCAGTGTAAACACAAGATTGGAAAAAACAGCTTATGTTATTTCATTATTACAACATAACATGACTTGCCAACAAAAAGGAAATCACATGGGTACAATGATAATAGGAGGCGAAAGAAGCTACTATTTAGTTGGGCATTCTAACAATGGTTAAGATTTGGGTTATAATTAGGTTCTAAGTGGTCAAAATAAAGTTTAAGGAAACGAAAAAGAAAACAACAGTCATCAATTGCATATTTCTGGAATGAAATTCAACACAAAAGAAAGTGAAAGTTTACACGGTAATTAAATTAAAGTAGACATCCAGACCAACAGAAATGAAGGGAAAAGAGAAAGATGTGAAACTAGAAAAGATAACCTCCGACGAACAGCCCACAGTTGGGAGAGATCAGGTGGAAGAGCAGAGGCATAATCAGGGTTCAGAAAAGAGGGAGGAAAAGTGGCCACGGAACAGATGTAAGCTAAGCTACAGAATTATCTTCTTCATTTCAAAGGACTGGTCTTTGACATTTGTCAAAGGAATCATATTTTCAGAGTTTCTTTGAATTGACAGAAAGGTAAAGATCAGACAGAATGAAACAGACCTTCTGGAAAAGAAGTGTTCCTTAAAATTCCAGCAGACATTCCACTCAACAGATTCCTAAATGACAAAACTGGCACTACAACTAATGATAGGGAGATCTACAGCCATCCCCTGGCCTTGGAAGTGACTATTTTATACCTTGACCAGAACATAAATAGCGTACCTGAGTCCCAAACCTGGTTCAAAGACAAACCGATTGGAAGGGAGTGGTAAATCCTGGAAAGAAATGCCTGCCTAGTCCCATGTTGGAAAAATGTACCCATATGTGGATACAATCTTTTAAAAATCCATAGAGATTTTGAACTGCAATATAAATTTGTCAGTCTCGAGTAGGCTATAATTTGAACATTAGGTTTTTTAAAGGAGGCTTGCATCAGTGTCATTTTGGGGAGCAGGGCAGGGTCTGATAAGCCATCTGGCAGTTATGTCCCAAACAAACTCCTCATTCCCGTGAGGACATTTTTGGAGGGGTCCCAACAGAACAAGCAGGGCCCTGGGCTTCAGCCTTGAACTTCCTGACTCTGCTGCATGCCAGCCTTGCTGGTCTGGTGTTTTTATTTATGTTTTTGTTCCATCTGTTAGTTATTTAAGCAGGAATCTGGGAGGTATGGCTCAATAATTCTTTCATTTATGACCATTTTTGCTTGAAAACAATGCATGTTCCAATGTTGTGACTTAAGTAACAACTTTCTAGAAGCTTTTTATCATGGTTACTTAACTTATACAGGCTTTTGCTCTGTCTTTGTCATCATTTGGGGAAAGCTACTCAGAAAGAATGAACTAAGAGTTTTTGTACTTGCACTCAGGGTCTTGTACTACAAAGAACTGAGATTTTTCCACTAAAAACAAGTCTTCCCCTGTGGTGTTGATGCTGTGTTCCACACACAGCAGATCTGACGCCACAGCAAGGCCCAGCACTACGTCCTCTTACGATAGCATTTCAAACATCACCGTGCCAGAGGGGCTGCTGTAAGAAGCACATGAAACATTTCAGCACAGCCAGTCACGTTCCTTGTGCTTCAAACCAGATCTCATTTACTATACTCTTTCTGGAAGAAAGCTTTTTTGGGTCAACCAGCTCTCAGGTCTTGTGTCATGTGCAGGGTCATTTTCATTCATAGAAATCCTCTAAATAGTCAGCAGTCTGACCCTGGTTATAGACATTGTATGAAGTGCTGGGTCCCCTGGGCCTGAAGGATTCCAAATCACCAGAACACATGAGCCACTCCTTCACACATTCCTTTTCCAGATTCCTATGTGGTGGAAGTTCAAAAGCAACGAGAAATTAATATGACTGCATATAGACTGTTCTGTTCTCAAAAATAAAATATACCAGCAAACTTAAAAATAAGACTCCATTGATTTCCAGTTGCAGATGTGGCTCCCCTTGGGCTCCTTCTAAGTCTCATGGCAATATACTAGTCCTTCCAAGGATTAATAGCATTTTGTGACATAGGAGAGTCTTGTAAACATTCAGGATCCTCAGGGTATTGGAACTGAACCTAAGATAAGTTACTCACTGGCAAATTATCACTTCCTCCTCAAAAAAAGAATAAATTCATTTTACTTTCCAAAGAATCAAGAGAATTTTTACTGAAAAATCTTCCTTCCATTGGAACAGATGGAACAAAATATTTTAGTAGTGAACAGTTTTTGTTCCTTTGTTTCATTTTCTCTTAAGGATTTTTAAAGAGAAAATTGCATTAGTCAGAACCGAGTTAGTAGGAAAAGCACAGGTTGCTCTTCAAAGGCCACCAGAGTTGCACTTGTATAGCACAGCGTCCCTTGGGTTCTGGGCAGGAAAACTCTTTTAGTGACCCCGTTCTGCTGCTGCCAGAATGCTGATAGTCATTACGGATGTCTTGTTTAGCTCAGGAATTCACGTAAGTTTTGTCTCTTCTCCTGCGTTAGCATTTCTTACTCCTTTTTGGCAGCCCCATATGTATCACATGGCCTTCCTGGCTAAAATGATGCTCACTTTAGATGCTGTTGATGCCCTGCCCAAAGCTTCCAGGACCTTGTGGTGGCAGTGCATGCTGCCCATACTTTCTGCTGCCAGTAGCACCTGCATCTCACTGCAGGTACCAAGGACTGACAGAAATCGGTGTTACAGCGCTGAATAGCCTACAATTTTGTTATCAGTTATACCTCAGTAAAGCTGGGGAAGAAAAAAAGAAATTAGTGTATGCACACCCCAGCTCCTCCCTCTCAGGTGGAATAACCCTGAGGCCGGTTCCACAATGGCTCCATCATTTCTCCAGCATTATGAAGCTCCAGTTACCCTCAGTAGCAATTATCTGATAACACATCAGTTTATTAACTTCCTTCATTTTCCTGTATCACTTAACCATTCCCCTACTTTTGTTTTCTGGAATAACCTCCCAAATAACCACCAGAGCTGCTTTTAGAGAGCCTTAATCAAGATACTGCCACTGGATTTCTAAAATTAGACAGCCAGCTCCAGCCCCCTTCATCCCTACATATTGTGGGGCAAGGTAGAGAATTAGATGTCATGTCTGTGCTTGAAAGGTATATTTTCATATGCAATATACTTATATCTGTATCTCCTTAGATGAATCAATCAGTTACATTAATATGCTGATGATGTGTAAATTTGTGCCTGCAGACCAGAGCCCTCTCTCAATTTTGAACACATTTAGCGAATGGCCTACTTGTCACTAGGATGTACCCACACCCATCCACTTAGCATAAACAATCTCTAGCCAGACAATTTCTTTTCAACCCTGTTCGGCCCCCAGGCTTTCCTGCGCCACTTATCCAACTGCTTAACCTGGAAACCAGAGAAAAGCCTTGACAACTCACATTTAATCCAACATCAAAGAGGCTTCTGTTCAGCTGCAAGTACAGTAAGTACTCACTTTGTGTCATTGATAGGTTTTGTGATGTTAAGAGAAATTGCAAACAACAAAACTAATTTTACTGCAGGCTAATCAATGTAAAAAAGCCTTAAGTTCCTGTGGCATCTCACCCGTGTTATAATGAAACGGTGTGGAAGGAAACGGCGTTATTTAATAACCTGCTGTAGCAGACAACTCAATTTATACATCCTTTAGTAACAGCAGCCTAATGATGTTGCTTTGTTTTTCTCCCAAGCAGGTTCGAGGTAGGTGGCTGTGGTACTGATTCAGTAACTTAGAAACAACC
This sequence comes from Tonatia bakeri, assembly GCA_004024845.1. Classification (NCBI taxonomy): domain Eukaryota; kingdom Metazoa; phylum Chordata; class Mammalia; order Chiroptera; family Phyllostomidae; genus Tonatia; species Tonatia bakeri. Next base: position 295,525 of record PVIA01000161.1, read on the forward strand.
AGCAGTATTTCTGCAATTCACTTGGCCTTCCCCAGCAGCACGGAGACAGAGCTGCACCACCTTCTCTTTCAAGGAGAACAAGCAGAAAGGAGCAGGAAGGGACGAAGGAGACTGAGAAAGCAGGGAACAGGACTGATATGGTTGCATTTTCTGGTCAAGATCCATTGACTTGAGATGGGCACATTAGCACCCCCAAGACCCAGGAAGAAAATGTAAATAGCTATTAAGTAATTTGCAGCATGTGCAGCAAAGTCCATCCTCCTTCCCATCACACATCACGTTGGGTCTAGAGGCATACCATGTTTTACTGAGCTTTGCTTTACTGTGCTTCACAAATGCTGCTTTTTAAAAACACTATAGGCAAATCCTTCACCAGCAAAAATATTACAGAAAGTAGAATGGTGGTTTCCAGGGGCTGGAGAGAAGGAAAATGGGAAGTTATTCTTTAACGGTTATGTTCAGTTTTGCAAGATAAAAGGAGTTCTGGAGGTGGATGGTGGTGATGGTTGCGCAACAATGTGAATGGGCTTAATGCTGCTGAATTATCAACTTAAAAATGGTTAAGATGGTAAATTTTATGTTATGTGTAATTTACCTCGGTAAAAAAATGGCTGGGCATCAAGTTAAAAGAAGTTGCACTGTAATGCAGCTAAGAGATAAAAAGGGGAGCTGAAATAGGGAAAGGAAAATAGAGACAGAAGTAGGTTGATTTCAAGGATGTTAGGGGTATGATTAACAAGAATTATTGGTGATTGATTTTAGTGCATTACAGGGGAGAATCAGGAGTCAAGCTCTGTCCCAGGTTTCAGCAGGAGAAAGTGGGGTGGGCAGTGACGGTGTTCATTGAGGCAGGAAGCAAAGAGAAGACTTCGATTTGGCTGGAGCTGAGAGTGAGGGCAAATAAAGGGTTCACCTTCAGAAACATTGATTTTCAGGTGCTTGCAGTGAATATAAGAGAAATTGTCTAACAGGGAGTTGGAAATACAGGTCATAATTTCTGGAGACAGATCTCGGAGCCACTCTCAGACAGAGTATGATTGTGATTAAATCTGTAGGAGTGGAATGGTCACCAAGGAGCATGCCATGAACACTTTTGGATTGTCTGCCAGCACATTTCTCTTGGTGTTGAGTATTTTGCACTTCCTCACCAGCAGTCTGTGTGATTTGGGTGGGGAGCCCTCTCTGGCCCGGTGTGTAGAACAAAGATCCAGTTCTAAGTTAGGTAGCCACAGTGATAGGGGTGGAGGATTGGCAGCCTAAGCTAGGAAAGTAGATGGGAATCCAAGGATTTGCTCGGGGGCTACTGATGATACGGCCTCCTCCACTTGATCCTGTTAAACTAGAACCAGGAAAAATATGAAATTAGAGCTGCTGAGACCATCTTGCGACCATGGAAGTGGCGGTCGCTGGAGGCCACCACACAGAGCACAAGAAGGTAACCAATGCATCAATTTGAGATGAAAAAGTAATTGGTTCTCTTCATGTAATTTCAGTTCTGAATCCAGTCATGCCAGAAACAAGACTTAACCCTGAAGTTCTCCATTATGTGAACTAAAAAAAAAAAAAAATGCCTTTTTCTCCTAAGCCCATTTGGCTTGAGCTTTCTGTATCTGTATCATAATGTGTATAGACAGTCCTCATTTTTCATAGTAGTCCAGGACTACAAACGTGACCTTGCAAACTGAAACCATGCAGTGATCAACACAAAAAAATCAAATCTGGTCTGCAACCTTTAAAATGCTTTGTCAAAACATTAAGAAATCATTGATTGTTGGGAAATGAAAAAACTAATATTTATTTGGTACACAGAAGTTTAAAACATTAGAAACATGGAGAATTAAAATGTTTTATTTACCTGTACAGAACTCTCAAAAGGAGTCGGATTAGTTTTTATCTTCTCATCATGTAACTTAAGATGTAAAGTGAGCATGTTCACACACCTTGTTGACTTATCATACTCCTTCCGACTGTGCATCAGCTCCCAGCGCTTTATCTTTCGCACTTTCGATGCCTGAAATCCCTGTGATCTCCTTCCACCTGAAGTGTTTCCTTAGCATCACTTCCTCTCAGACGCCATCCTTTCTGCCACAACCACTTCCCTCCTTTAGGTTGATACTTTCCCTTCTAGAGCCTCTTGAACAGCAACAATGTTAACATCCCCACAGTTGGCTATTTCCTTTTAACTCTCCCTTCCATGGAATTTTGAAAAATCTTGCTAATTTCTGAAACAATGAAATCGACCTTTACTGGCAGTGAGAGGGTCTTCCTCAGTCTTCTCTAGTTACTTATTTCTTCCAACACAGCACTTAACTTCGGTGTTTGGCCTGAATGCTAGTTAAACTGATCGGCACCTTTAAAAAATGTTTGTTTGTTTGTTTGTTTAATCTTCAGAGAGAGGGGGAGGGAGGAAGAAAGACATGGAGAGAAACATCAATGTGTGAGGGATACATCAATCTATTGCCTCTAGTTGCCTCTCACATGCCACCAACTGGCGACCTGGCCCACAGCCTAGGCGTGTGCCCTGAATGGGAAACGAACCCGTAACCTTTCAGTTCACAGGCCATCACTCAATCCACTGAGCCACACCAGCCAGGACAGTTTTTTTTCTTTATTGTGTTCAAAGTAAAAGTAAGTGCTTCACTTCCACCATCAGCAGCTTCCTGTTCTGAGTGCAACTTGACAATGTTGAAGCTATTTTACTGGTTTTGATTTATTGGACTTTTTCAATATCATTCATTCAGTGTCTTCATGCAGCCCAGGTCTTGTCCTGGCTCTGTCCTGTCTCCATTTTCAAATCTAACCACATCCAAGTTCACTCCCAGTGGCATCACTTTTAATTTCTTTGCTGCACTTTCATTTTTTCTGTTGTAAGTTTTTGTAATGTCACCTGGGCTTACCCCTGACAGATGACAACTGTGCACAACTGTGCATTCCGGTGCACGAACGGAATGACTGATGTGCAATGGCCAATGCCCAGCAGACTCTGAGAGAAGTGACCTGTTATTTAGGTAGGGATTTCTGGAGCTAGCCACAAAGTGTATGTAATTACTCACAGTTAATATACTGTGTAAGTGAAACTTGAACTATGTTACTCGGGGGCTGCTATTTAACTAAACCACAGTAAATGAAATTTATGCACACTAAAACTATTCAAAGCAAGACTGTCTTACTACCCAATGTAGAGATTATGAAAGAAGAAAACTTGGAGAGAGCCCTCAGGAAAGCCAAGATTTGAGGGACGGCCAAAGAAAAGGAGCCTGCACACAGCTCATAAAGAACAGCCAAAGAGGGAGCAGGAAAGCCAGGAGCACATGGTGTCACATAAGGCAGGAAACGCGATATTTCGATTGCATCTTCCACTTCTTTAAATTGAGATATAATTCTCATCCCATAACATTCACCTGTTTAAAGTATACATTCTAGTGGTTTTTCATATATTCACAGATTGCACCCCCATTACCGTGATCTGATTCCGGAATATTTCCACCACCTCTAAAAGAAGCAGTCGCTTCCCAGTCTACCCTCTTCTCAACCTTCCTTCTACCCTACCTTCTTCTAGTTTCCCTGGAAACTAGTTTCTGTCTCTGTGGCTATAAAATAGCCTGGAAGTTTCATATAAATGGAAATATGCAATATATACCCTCCTGCATCTGACTTCTTTCATTGTTTATCCACATTGTAGCATCCATCAGGACTAATGACTTTTTATGGCTGATAATATTTTATGGTGTGGATATACCACATTTATTTATCTGTTCATCAGATGATGGACATTTGAGCTGTTTCTACTTTTTGGCTATTATAAACAATGTTGCAGTAAACATTTGTGTGGAAGTTTTCATGGGAACATACGTTTTCAGCTTTCTTGGGGACATACCTAGGAGTAGAATGGCTGGACCATATGGTAACTCTGACTTTTTGAGGAACTGCCAGACTGTTTCTACAGTAGCTGTGCCATTTTAGATCCCCACAAGCAAAGTGTGAAGGTTCTTTCACTCCTTTTAAAAAACCTCGTATGTGAATATTACTCTTATTTTCTTCTGCTTGTCTATAATTTCTCATTTCATTTCACCAAGCATATTTCCTCCTTGCTTCTTTGACTTCCATACTGCACATTTGATAAAGTTACCTTCCCTCTCTGCAAAGAATAAGTTTTATTCATACTGCAAATCATTTATGGCTACCTTATCCCCTACTGTATGCAATTTATGTAAACTATGTAGGGCGTGAGTTCTCCCACATCTCAAGTCATTTGACTAAGCTGTTTATGACCACCAAAAGCTTTTCCATGGTTGATTAACTGCAGATAAGAACCCTGGCTGGTCCTGGCTGGTGTGGCTCAGTGGGTTGAGCATTGGCCTGTGAACTGAAAAGTCACCACTTCAATTCCATGTCAGGCACATGTCTGAGTTGCAGGCTGGGTCCCCAGTTGAGGGCATGCAGGAGGTGGTCAATCAATGTTTCTCTCTTCTTTCTTTTTCCCTTCCCCTCTCTCTAAAAAAATAAATAAAATAAATAAACTGTTTAAAAAACTTTATTTACCTTCCTTTCCTCTTCAGTTGACTCTAACCCAATTCAATATTTTTTATGAAAAATATGCATAATAATCTTAGTGGTAGGTGGTGCAAAATGAAGCAAGTTGTCTTCTACTTTGAAAGAAACGTCCCAGTGTGCCGCACTTCAAAGGACCCCCAGACTCTGCACTGAGATGTCAGGCTCCGAAATTGTCCTTGGATTTACTTTCCATCCTCTGGCGTGCATAAACACCTGCAATGCAGCTAGGGTGTCTATGACGCCCTCCATTCCACATCTAATATAATGCCACGGGTGTAGAGGACCAGCACTATGTTCTGCAGAATGGTGAGGTGATCAAAGTCCTTGAGGGCTGAATTATCACACACCTGAACTGGAATATGCCAAAGCACACTGCTTTTGGTGTTCTCTGCTTATTTGGATAAAGGGGGAAAGTGTCAGGACAATCACTGAATGCCAGGTATCAGGGCTGTGTTAACTTACTCAACTAAAGAAAATACGTGCAATGGCTCCTGCATTTAAAATCATCACTTGTTTAAATTTACAGGACATGATTCACTGAGATTCTCCAAGACGCATCTGTCACCTGCACAAACCAAAGAAAGGTTTGTGCTGTTTTTTTTTTTTTTAATGGGGATATGACCAGAATCACTACCTATATTTGTTAGCATATGGGTTCATTTGCTAGACAGAGATCCATGATGATGCAGACATAAACAATGAAAATGTATTTCTCTGTAAATGAGAGTCCTTGTATAAGCAGCCTAGAGCAGCTCTGGAGGTGCCGTCAGTGCCCCAGTTCCTTCTCTCTTACTCTCAAGACGTAGAGGGGGCAAAAAGAAGGGGTAGACACATCATGTCCTTATAATGGCTGGATTTAGAAATTGCTCTCCTCACTTTCATGTCCCGCTGGCCAAAGCTGTCACATTGCCATTATTGCTACAATATGGCAGGAAAATGTAGACCTTCTCTGAGTGGCTATTTTCCTAGATAAAATTTGGAGATACTACTTTTATAAGAGAAAAGGGGAGCACAGCTAGTAGTGGCCATTGTATCATTTTATACCTTTCAAATCTATGATGCTGTACTAATCTCTAAAATTCTCCCAGTGTCAAGTTTTACTTTGTGTAAAGAACAGGAAGTTTTGTTTGACTTTTGTTACATAATAACAGTCATTTTGAGAGTCAAGGGGCCAACCTGAATATTCAGTCATCTCTATGTGCAAGAAATGTAAAAACAACCACAGTATGGGTCTGCAGACTCACAGATACCACTAAAGCAGAATTAGGCCCAGAAATCTGAGTGTCACCTCACCCTCATATGTCCCCATTTTGTCAGGTAAATCATAATGACATCCTAGACTCTGTAACTTCAGAGGCAGGGGCCAATAATCCCCAAAGATCCAGCTATTCCCTTTTCCAACTACATCATCACCTAGGTGAACAGTCAAAGACACTTTCTGAGAAAGCTGAGAAAAATATTTGTGGGATGTACTTGCAATGCTAACACAAGGTCTTACTTCTAGGTTGGATTGTTTCCTCATATGCAAAGAGCTACGGTTTTAGGGGTAGACTCAATTTGGGGAATTGAGTGAGCAACCATGATGACATCATGGTGACTTGTGACGGGCCTTTATTGGGTTCATTATTATTACTATTATCATTACCCATTTTATTCCTAAGGACCCCACTCCAGCTCTGCTGCACACTATGGTAAAAAATCTCAGCTTACCTGGGATTCTCAAGTGACGCTCCCTGGGCTGTTTTCCTACACACCTGTGATCGCCATTGCTATCAGGGATCCCAGTTCAGTAGTAACATTATCCTCATTCCTTCCCAGCCTGAAGAGGGGACTTTCATTTTTCTAAGACGCTGTCGGCTTCAAAGAAATACACACGTTAGTCATAGTTAGGCAGATTAAGGAGGTGAGCAAGAAGGTTTATGCTAATCTTTTCTGCTTAAAATTTTGATTGCTTTTTTTAATTTTATATCAAGAAATGTTTTGTATTTCAGCTTCACGTCTTGTTGGCCATTTTTGGACGTACAATTCAGTCATCCCCTGAACAAACACTGAGAACGAGGGGCATCAGCAGCTCTTTGAACCCAGAATTACTGATAATTACAACAGTATCCATAAATTCAGCCTCATGTAAAGCAATACTCTATCCTTCCTAGGCTATTATGTTCAGAATCTATTCCCACACACTTGCCCCCCTGTTAGGGAAAAGTGAACACAATGTTGCCATCATTTCCCAGCCTTCTCCTGAGGATGCCATTTCCCTTGTGCCACCTGAGCCCTGCTGAGGTCTGACACCAGTCATGGGATGGTGGCACTGAGAAGTGGCAGGAGTGGGGCATGAAGACAATGTCCATGCTCCTGCAAGCTGAATACTTCAAGAAAGCCTTCAAGCCAGCCCAGGGCAGTCTCACTGAATAGGGCAGGAAGCATCGCTGGACAAGGGGGCTGTCAGAGTAGTTTGAGTATTCGGAGTCGTTGAAATCATCTATACCTCCCCAAATGTTGCCATTACAACTCTCAGTTTTTGCTCTTTTACACAAGAGATTTGCAGGTGGTTGTGGTGGAGTATTGGTAACCTTTAATGGTTCTCAATCATTAGCATGCATCAGAATTACATGGAGAGCTCCGTAAGCCAGGATCTCAGGCCCCACCACCAGAGTTTCTGTTTCAGTAGTTCTATAATGAGGCCCGAGAATTTTCTTTTCCAACAAGTCGCTGGTTGTAGCTGATGCGCCAGATCCAGGGACCACATTTTGAGTGCAACTGGATTACCTTGTAACTCAGCAACCTCTAACCTGGGTATCTGGCTATATCAGTTCTGTAGTTACCAGTGATTGGAGTTTGTTTAAGAAAGACCAGAAATTTCTTATCTTCCTCACTGTCTTGAGTGAATTCATGCTCTTTCCTGAAGTTACTCAGCGTAGTTAATGGCAGACAGCCTACCTCTACATACCTTTCCCATATGGTTCACTGAAGCAACAAGGGGGGCACTTCACTCCAGGTGACAAGTTAATCAACTAATTTAGTGCTAGATGCCATGGATTACTGTCATCTCCTCTAATAGCTTTATCCATATATATTTATATCAACTGATTACATGTTCTCATCTTCTTAATTTTCTGTTGCCCATAAACTGTTCTGGTACAAATTACTAAACAGGAAACTGTTTTTCATTGTAGGCAATATAATTAACTTTACGGAGAATCCATATGAATTTCATGATGGTTATAGCTAACTCACAGAAATACCGAGAAGCCTGAAGAAACAGACTCTAGTGTGACATTCCAGGCACAATATCTAAAACTATATTACAGAAGTAGGCTATTAAGAAAACTACCACCTTTCTAGAGTTGTGACGATGACAAATTAGAAAGCTGTGGCCACATCTGCTGGCTTCCGTACTGCACACCAGAATTTGTGCCAGCCAAATAAATCCCCTATCCTCTGACTCCCTCATGGCATGGTTCTAAATCAAAGATCAGTGCATGTGATTAGCAAAACATGTACCACATCTAGGAAGGGCAGAAACTATTTAAAATGTGTATCCCTTTGTGGGAGCTTTCCAGCCTTTTCACTCTGGAATGACGTGCAGGAATAGATCAGACTGGGAGCTAAGTGAACGGATGCATTTGTACTGCTGCAGGTGGAAGGTGCGGCAGGTGTCTGATGGCTGTGTGTGGTGGGCTAAGAGGGCACAGGAATGGAGGGGGTCACGATGCTGAAAGGAAAGGGCTTCAAGGACATGGTGGGCCACAAAATTTCCTAAAATACTTGCTATTATTCATTCTTAATCAAACTGGTAGTCAAGTAACCTGAATAAAAAGTTAAAGAGCTCCACCCTTTTCTATATGTGTAACTTTGAACAATTTACCTTCTCTGTTTCCTCACCTATAGAATGGCAATAATAATGAAAGTAGTAATACCTATTAATAGAGCTATTTTGATAGTTGAATGACATAACTTTTCTAAATCATTTAGCACAATCCTTAAAACATAGATATTAGTTTAATGTTTACTATGAGATGTCAAGTTTAAAATTCTTGAGATACACCTGTCACTCAAGGTACACTACTGACTGTAACAGGAAGACAGATACCTGGCATCTCTGACAGGAAGTGATGCTACTTGCCTTCCTCTGCTGAAGAAAGAAAAGATTCCTTCTTCTCCAGTAACAGCTCAACCAATGGGAAACTGCCATAGCCTAGCCAATAAAAAGTCACTACACGTTGAACTTTCAGTTTCCTCCAATGGACTCTTCCTTTACAACAGCCCCTCCCAAGTCCCTAACATAAAACTTTTCCTCATTGTTTCTCTGGACTTGCAACTGCTTTGCCTATATACAACATGTCTGCAACTGCAATTCTTTGTTGTTCCCAAATAAAGTCCTTTTTCTAGGAAAAATTTCTTTTTTAAGGCGATTTATTTATTTATTTACTTACTTACTTATTTATTTCTTGAGAGAGGGGAAGGGAGGGAGGAATAGAGGGAAAGAAACATCAAGGTGTGGTTACCTCTAATGTGGCCTCCACTGGGGACCTAGCCCTCAACCCAGGCATGTGCCCTGACTGGGAATCGAACTGGCAACTCTGGTTCACAGCCCTTGCTCTATCCACTGAGCTACACCAGCCAGAGTGGAAAAAACCTTGAAATAACTTGTAAGTATAGGATTATAATGGAAAGTCTCACTTAAACAGATATTTTTTAATTAATCAAGACATCCAAATCCCTAAACAATCTAGAGGGGAAATTATTCCTAGTAGTGTATCATTTAGGTATTGCTGCTTGGCAAACAACCCACCAACTTCATGGATTAAAGTGCCAGATATTTATTGTTTCTCATGCATCCGTGGGTTGGCTGAATGCTGCTGGTGGTCTGGGCTGTGTTTGTTAGGACTCTCATGTAGCCCTCCTGTCTGTTTTCATGGTCCCTGGGGTAGCTCAGACCACATTGCTCCAAAAATGTGTATATGACTCTCTTCCCTGTGTATTAATATTGGTGGTTGATTATACATAGTGGTTTGTGGATACTAATGAAATTAGAAAAATAAGAAATTAAAGCATGTACAACTGTCAAAATCCAATTGTTAAAACTCAATTAAAATATCTATAAATGTAAATTTATAATTTTCAAATACAAATATTCATGAAACATATCTGGTTATGCCAATGAAAGAATTCTATTGCATTGAAAACAGAAATAAGGTAATTTGTTAGTTCAATTATGAATGTAAAAGAAAAACCTATAAGTTCCCACTGACTATGTACTATAATGAGGCAAAACTTTTCCTAAATTTATGGTTTATTCAAACACTCAATAATAACTAGAAATATTACACATGAATTGGGGAAACCGAGAATTTACAGACCAGATCTGGGGCTAATGGGGAAAAAAGATTCTTAGATGACACACATATGTGTGTAGAAAGGAGGCGGGTGAAGGATATTAGTGGGTGTAGAAATGTTTGCAGAACAAAGAAATAAGGGTGTTTAATGTACAATATAAACTTAAGGCCACACCCAGGACACTTTCTGAAATAGACAACATTTACAATATGGTCTCCACAAAACTGGCATTGACTTTCTTCAGAGAAGGGAAATTTAACTTTATTTTTCCACTTTTAAATTGAAACACATGTATTATTGTCTACTGAAGTCTTCCCATGTTTAGAAGCTAAGGAGATAAGCAAAAATTAAGTTTATTAATAAAACATGCCCATTACAGCCTCTCCCTTTGCCCTCTCTCCATCTCCATGGGCAAGCCCACTCCTTTGTAAGTATTTAGGCAATGAATATCCAAGGAACAAGGCCTGAGTTGTAATTAAATAAGACATTTTTCCCCACTGAAAACAAATCTTCAATTCTTTATTAGAGGCTAAAGTACAGGCATGTGAAGTAAGGATCACTTATTTTGAACTAGGTATGTCCTGAACTCTTCAAGGATAAATTTTAGTGTAATTTTTGAATATTGAGGTTTTTGTGAGAAAAGTTATCTTATGATGTAGGACAATTCGTCTGCATGACCTCCTCCAACCTGATTGATTCTCATCAATTAAATTAGTTCACTGCAAAACTTGAGTGGTTGTGACTAAATTATTGCCTATAATTCGTCCATTCTTATTTCCAGAAAGACTCAGCAATTTATGTTATAGTTGTATTTATTATTAAGGTTATTTTTATACTAATTGAACCAGTAAACACCAAGCTTAAAACTATTTGAAACAAAATTAGGGTGTGACACAGCATTAAAAAGCAGAGCTTTGAAGTCAAGTAGACCTGAGCTTTGGTCTCTGTTCTGCCACTATTTAGCTAGGCAACATTTGGCATGCCACCTGAACCTTATCAACCTAATTTTCCTCAACTGTCAAATGAGAATTATAGTTATTAACTCAGTGCACCCAGAATGTCTTCAGTACTCAATAAATGTACCCTGTTATTGTTCTAGGATTTGCTCAGCAAAAAAGGCAATACTTTTAGATTGTAGTTATGTTAAGGGTTAACAGGTCCTTGTCGTTTTTTGTTTTTTTTTTTTATTCAGTATATTACTTCTGAGGAAACCAGTAACATTCACCCAACTTTACAAGGAATCGTGGTTTTTGTTGGCCATTGGGCAATTTATGTAAAACTAGGCTGTGGTTTCAGGGAAGTCTTTGTAAATACCTTGAAATATGTTCTCTAACTTCTCTCACCTCTACAACTAGACTCGTCCACGTACCATCGTCTCTTGCTGGGGAAACATTAACAACCTCCCTTTACCCAACTCACCTGCTCTGCACACAGATTTCTACCCTGTGGTTAAAGCGATCTTCTAAGAATTTAAATCTTACTCAAGTTTTGTTCACACTCTTCCCAACAGCTCAAAGCTCTTCAGTGGGAAGCAGGCTCTAGGTCCTGTCTTTCTTTTTGCCACCTCACCTCGTACCATCGTCTCTTAGTCCTTTGTGCAACACTGAACATGTTTCGGCTTCTTTAACTTCCCATGGTCCTCTTGCCACAGGGGCCCTTACATATATTCTTCCCACAGTTTAAAGGACTCTCCCCAGGGCAGCCTCCTTCACTGGGTAGCACCCTGCTCATTTCTTTAGAGCTCCACTTACTCAGGGAGCCCTCCTGCATCAGTCTTTGCCTGGTTCCTTTGTCCTCAGCTTTCACGGGCTGGTTTTGTTTGTTTCTGCACTTATCTAAAGTCAGATAGATGAGAACTCACTTGTGAGTGAATCTTATTAAAGCCTATCTCTTTCATTAGACTGAAAGCTTTGCGAATGCAGAACTAATATCCATTTGTATTTATTCCTGTACCCTTAGCATCGAGCAGCACCGTGCCTGGCACAAAGTGGCATTCTATTAATTTGCTGAATACGTTTATTACTCAGCAAAGCAGGCAGGTTCTGAAGGGAGGAGAATGAGGGAACGAGCTCTGCAAACACTGCCCACAGACACATGAGAAGACGCTTGATGTCACTAATCGTCAGAGAAATGACATTAAAGCCACAATGAGATACCACTTCACACCTGTGAGAATGTCTGTCATCAATAAATCAACAAACAACAAGTGCTGGTGAGGATGTGGATGAAGGGGAATGTTTTGGCACTGTTGGTGGGAATGCAGATTGATGCAGCCACTGTGGAAAACAGTATGAAGTTACCTGAAAAAATTAAAAATGGAACCGTCTTATGACCCAGTGATTCCACTTCTGGGAATATGTCTGAAGAAACCTGAAACGCTAATTTGAAAGAATGAGTGCATCCCGATGTTCATTGCAGCGTTATTTACAATAGCTACAGCCATTGTAGAGCCTTGTTTTTGCCTGGCTCTGGCTCTCTACATAGCCTCTGACTAAGAAAACGCATGATTATTGCCAATGACTAAGAAAATACATGATTATTTTCCCAATCAGAGATCATCTATCTTGTCCATGTCAAAATGTATGAAGTGGGATATAGGAGTGAATACAAAGGAGGAAAACAAGCGTGTTTGACTTAATAGAAGGCTGGATAGATAAAAAACCAAAATATGCTTGACCTTTTCCTTTCACCATCAAAGCATCTGAAAGTTTTGGTAAATAATGGCTAGAATATCCACATACTAAACCATTATTGTTTCAATGTCGAAAAATCAGTACATATGAACCATTTTCTCTGACAAAAATACAAATAAATTAGAAGGTAATAACCAAAAAATTTCCATGTAATTGGAAATGAAACACACATTGTTGAATAACTCATAAATCAAAAACATTTTAAAAGAAGTTGAAATATTTAAATAGAATGATCATGGTACATTCAAATAGTTCTCAAAGAAAGTTTTCAACCTTAAATTCTTGAGATTATGCCAGCAAGTTAAGAAGTTAAAAAAGCCGAGTTAAGTCACAAGAAAGCAGAATAACAGAAATGAATTTAAAAAACTGTTAAAACAGAAAAACTTGTGACCAGATTGATTAAGAGAAATAAAGAGAATATTCAAATAAAAGATATTTTGAATATAAATGAGAACATAACTACAGCTACATCAAAGATTGAAAAACAATGAACAGATATTCAGAGAAATTATGGAAAAATAAATAATGGGTAGAGAGAGCCTCCATAGAGGTTGTACCCTCCTCACCCCCAGTCACACATGCACGCTACTGCCTCAGGACCCATCTCGAAGGGAGGCAGAGAGACTGCAACCTATGTAGTACAACTGCAGCAAAACATGATATGCCCCAGCCTCCATCCAAAATATACCTCCTTAGCCTTTATTCATCTCCGAATGTCACTGTTAAATATTCATTTCTTTTTCTTTGTGTCCTGTGATTTTATTTTACAAACACTCCAGGTGAGAGCACAAATTATGCACCTTTATCTTCATCATTATATTATCTCTCTCCCTCTCTCTCCCTCTCTCTCCTCTTAAGATACATGGATGTATTGCTTCAACAGTAGGCATGGACCCTAAAGGGCAAAAAGCTGTTGAGAGCACCTGAGGGGACTTGGAAAGGTGTTGCCAGTAGATTATAAATCTAGGTGTTGCCAGTTAGATTATAAATCTAATTTATAATCTTGGCAATATTGTTTGTAATCTGCCTCATCAAATTAAAGTTTTCAAGGAAATGGAAAGGAGTTTTGTAGAAGCTCATACACTTATTACCAAACCATACCTAGGGTATGGTTTGTCACCATACCCTAGGATAGAAGGGGTGGCCAGTTCCCTGCAAAATGGCTCTTGGCATTTATATTCCTCCCCCTGATGATTTTCTGGCCTCTCTTTTTGTTTCAGAACTACCTTGCCTGCCTAGGAAAAGGATAAGCCGATGAGTAGGTGTGATAAAAGAGTCTCAGACTATCAGACCATCCTACAAAGGAGCAAAGATCTCACAGGAGGAAAGTAGACTGAAGTGTACACCCGTAACCAGGGAAGCTGTTTTACAACATCTAGTTGTAACAACCCCTGGGCACAGACAACAGGGAAGAGATTAACTGGGAGTGGGGTGGAGGGAGTGGCAGGGCAATGGAGAACAACAGTGGGGGGCAGAGTTGGGACAACTAATAGAACAGCAATAAATACTAAATTTTTAAAAATCTAGTTCTGTTACAAGTAGATCCTCTGTTATAACATAATTGTGTGCAAGACTTAAGCACATTTGTGTCATTTGATGATGTACTGCATGGATGTGTTTATTTGTTTGTTATTAAAGTCTAGCAGAATCAGACTGTCCTGGTTGGGCCCCAGAAGTGGCTTGTCACTGACTGAAAGTAATTTCCCATGGCAGGTGCTCTCAGCAGGTGGCTGCTCACAGTACCTGCACTGGAAAAGTAGGTTTAGTCAGAAATTTTATTTTAATATGAAATTCGTATTGCAGCCTGAGCCACTACTGGGTGATGTGCCAAAATTCATGTCTGCAGCATGATTTATTATGTGAAAATACCACAGAACTAATCAGTGGAGTTACTAATTAATACAAATCTGCATTTTTTGCATAAGCAATTATGCAAGGAGAAAGCAGTGATAGAGGAAGTTTGACTCCTTTAATCTCAGTGCCTGTTCAAGCGGAAAGACCCACTAGGGCCAAACTCCAAGATCTATATTTGGAATTTTCCCCCTTTGATTAGTTAAAGACATAAAAGGTCAAATTATCAATATTTAATTCATGTGAAAATGTATTTGTTAAAAAGAAGAGAAAACATTTTATTTAAAGAAGGCAAGGCTCTAGGAGTGAATTCTTAAATTAAAATTTTATATTTTTCATCACAGCAAATTCTGAGTAAAATTAAGGATTCTGATTGCTAGTAATGATGATGTTTGAATAGTAGATCAATAACAAGGGAGGGCACATGGCGTTATGTTTCTAAGATGTTTAAATTAACAAAGGCACTTGTTCTTATCAGAGTCCCATCTCTCCTGGACTTTTCCCGATATATTCTGGATGGTGTGCGCATTAAGCTGTAATATTTTAAATCTATATGTTTTAGATTGTGTAGCTCACCAAATCTGAACAAATAATGCCATTTAACTTTAGCTGGTTTATTTCCCCCATTAATTTAATAGAAATTATTTATAATATGAAGTAACTGGAGAGTTTACAAGATGTTGATAAAAAATATTATCACTAAAATGTGTGATCTATAAAACAAATATCTAAAACATATTTAAATATTTTATTGTTTCTGTGGACAGAAAAAAGTGTTCATTATGGTTTTTGAATCTGTATGGCAAATACATGCAAATAAGAAGAACGACTGTCTCTCTGAAAGTTATTCAATATATCATTTCTTTGTTTCTGACTCACTATCTCAAATTAGAGTTTAAGCCCTCCCTGACCCCTAAACCCGGATAAACATCTACCTTTGCGGAAACTTACTCTGAAAAGAAGGTGGCTAGCTACTTGCAGGTTCACGGAGCTCTCTGATGCAAAGTTAGGATGTGGTAGGTAGTCGTTTTGAGAAAGGAGGCAAGCAGGAAAAAGCGAAAGCTGCTGGAAAGGGAGTGATTTGGCTGAATTTTGACGCTGTGAATAAATACCAGGGCCCGAGACGGGGGAATTGTCCAGGGTGCTGATTCTTTGAGGAAGTCACTTTCACAAGCTGCCTGGAGCTCTCGACCTGGCTTCACGGGCTTCTCACTTCTTCAGGGACTTCAGGGATCTCTCCCTCCACAACCTACTGCAACAGCCATTGTTCAGGGGACGCCCACGTGCCCTCGGTGTGTCTCTGCTCTCCACACCCGCAGCAACACCCAGTTACCGAGGGTTTTTATTTGTTGCTTTCTAAAGCAAAGGTTGACACACACAGGGCGCTTGCCAGTTGCCTGGTCCTTCGTTCCCATGCAGACAGCAAACTGCTCCTCAATCCAGCGGAAACAGGTGCACGCCCCCCACTTAGGCTCCACGCCTGGGAGCAGGAGCTCCCGCAAACACACACTCACTCATGCACACTCACACACCCTCACATAATTCACACACTCATTGATACAAATTGTATACACATTTCATACATAGCAACCACACATGTTCATACATTCATATACACACTCCTGTTCACACACAATCTCACATACATTTACACACTCTTAGATTCACACACACTTGTCTACTTAAGCTACACACGCACACAGTCCATGTGATGTACAGGCCTTGGGCAATCGTGTAGGTGCTCCGAACTGCGTTGATTTTACATTATTGATATGAGCGTTGGATGGTTTAAGGAAAGCACCCCCACTCCTGGCCCGGATCAGAGATGACGTCCCTCAGAGGCCTGTGGCCGCCATGAGGGGCGCCACCCAGGTCCCAGAGGAGCCAGGAGGACGTAAATAATGAAAAAGTCCAGGCAGACGGAGCTGGGGAAGCCCAGCACTAAATCACTCCCAAAATCACAGCCGTGTCCTGCTCCATCCAATAGCTCTAAGCGATTTGTGGGGTTGAGGGTTGGAATCAATTTTTTTTTCTGTTCTCGCAGGTGCAATATGAATCAATTATCTTAATTAAGATTATGCCGCAAGCCCAGGAGATTTGGAGAGGACGGGTTTTTCGCTCGGGGCGACGGCGAGGCATTTTAATGGGTTCTCTTTGGCTCCCGGCTCTCCCCCGCCGTCTGCCTGGCGAGGCCGGGCATCCCCAGCTTCCGTTCAGCACCCAGGCTCCCCGTGGCCGTCCTGTAGGCGGAGATGCAAACCCGGCGCAGGGCCCGAGATCTGGGTAGAACCAGCACTACCTCCTCCGGCCTCCCTAGGACCTCGGAGATGCAGGGCCTACGAAGGACCTACAGCTTTCGGCCCTAGGCTCCAGCGGTTCCAGCGCCCTAAGGTCTCTCCCGCCCCTCAGTCACCCAGCACCCACCGCCCTTGGAACTGGCCCAGGTCAGGGCACCCCCTCCTAGGAGGGGTGGGAAGAGGACGCGGGAGCCGCCCGAGGCCTCTGAGGCAGCCGTGGCCAAGCTTGATTCTTTCATTGAACGCAAATTCCCCTTTGCAAGAGCGAGCATCTGTTTCCCGGAGAAACAGGTCATCGCCGCTGGGGACGCCGCCCGGCCCCTGCTCTTTATCTTGGCCTTGTGAATGAGTCGCACCCCTGCTTCCCCGCCAGCTACTAGCTTCCCACCCCGTACGTCCCGACCGCATGCCTCCTTCTCACCACTTTCCTCGCCCAGGCCACACTCCCTTCTCCCCACTCTCGGCCACACGCCTCCTCCCGCCCCCCCCCCTTCCCGCCCGCACTTCGGCTGCCGCTCTAACGGCCTGGACCGCCAGGCCCTCGCCGCGCGCTTGGAGCGGGGACCCGGGGGGCGACAGATTTGGGGCATTGCTCGAGGGCAGTGAGTCATGAAAGCGGCTTTTGTTGCTTGCGCGTGCGGTTCGCGTGCCGCTCAGCAGCCTGCAGCGCCCAGTGGGGACCCGAGCTGGAGACGGAGGGCCGCTAACGGGCAGCGGGGGCAGAGGGCAAGGGAGAAAATTTACGGAATCAGGAGGAGGAAAGTGTGCAACCGTCGAAACAAAGTTCAAAGAAAGAGAAGAAAATAAGGAGGCGGGGCGGGGCCTTGGCGATGGTCTTGGGTACTGAGCCCCGCTGCGCCCTAGGGGCCTCTCCCAGCGTTCCTGTTGCCACGTTCTCTGGCCTGGTTTTTTGTTTTTGTTCTTCCTCTCCCTAAGCCTCCCAACAAAAAGCACCCCACTTCAGGCCCAACCTTGACTCTTCCCTTCCAGGACTGCCTTCCTCGATGCAGCTTCCTAGGGATCGGGCAGGCTCTCTGCGCCCCCGATGCAGGGGCGGGGTGGGTGGACATTCCCATTGCGGAGGCAGGTTGGCACCTGAGTGCCCGGGGCTTGGAAACCCAACCTCATCAGGTCTCTGGAACCTCCAGGAAAGATCTTTTCTTTTTACAGATTCCCAGGCCTGGGCGAATGACGGGCTGTGGGATTACAGGTGAATTTATGAGGAGGAGAGGGAGGGAACAAATCCAGTAATTGCTGCACTTTATGCATTAGGATCTGGGCTGGTGAAACACCCGGTTTACTTCCCAGACCGACAACAGCTGGCTCCACCAAGAGTTACTTGTATTCCACAGGATGTGGCAAACTGGGGAAGTTTCTGCTTCTGGGAGTGGAAGGTAAGGTGGGTAATCTCTTAGGCTACCCTTGGGCCCCTGTGGCAGCTGGAGCTCTCCCCTGACCCAGCTTCTCCTCTGGAGCTGCCCTTCCTCCCCTAAAGCTGAAAAATGGGAAGAAGGACACAGGTCCCATGTCGCAGCCACCAGGTGGGCTAGCCTGTCAGGGACCTGCCGGGGGAGTGGCAGCACTTGTTCCGCAGACCCTGCCACAATTGTCCTCAGACATCTGATTTGTGCACTGGTCTCTGCAGGCTGTTGATCTCATGTCCCTCCAGTTTTAACACACCATTAAAGATACAGGGGTAAATACTGACACTATGTTCTTAGATTATCCTTCTCTGCTGTGTGCACACCAAAGGGACAACGCAGAAAAGCAAAACTCCCTACAGTTTGCTCTGGAAACAACACAATCCAAGCCACGCTTTAGGCAAACAGTCAAGTCGCACACCCCCCTTAATTCCCCTTTAACATTTACTCTGGAAGGGGAAGGCCGCTTCCTCCACCTTCCAGACACCAGCGATCTGGTTAGGACCCTCTTCCCCTCCCTGCCTCATCCCCCTTTCAGTTTCCAGACACACCCAGCTCCACCTGCTCAACCTTGACACTGTTTGCAAACTCAAGGGGCTCTTAGAGCAATTGCCCTTAAATAAGCAATTCAAGTTGGATGCATTCATCGCAAGAGGCTGCCGGTCTGGAGAGGATATGGGGTTAGTTAACAGAGGATTAGAGGTGAAACTGGCATAGACACTGTGGACAGGGAAGGGGTCAGCCCAACTTATTTTTGTTAATGTACCATTGAATACCATGCCTTTTGGGGAATGAGTGAATAAAAGAACCACCATTTAAACGCAAATATGGCTCCTTCAGCATTAGTGGTGAGTCTCTGTGGCCTTTGCATGACCCAAACGTGGAAGCCGAAACAGTTAGAGCCTTTGGGGTCTGGAGAAGTCCTGGCCCTTAACATTTCCCAGAGTGGCCTTTCTCTAAAGAGGAGCGCAACAGACTCATTTAGCACAGGCTCTCTACGACCACTGTTTTGAGAAGTCCTCTCTGAACCCAACACTTATTTACAGAGTGGGGATTATGGGGACAAGGCAGCCTGTGGCAGGGAACCAAAGACGTCTGGGTGAGGCCACACTCTGCAACAATCCAACGGCCTTGGTTAACAGGCATAATCCTTGCGTCAGAGAAACCTGCCAGCTCTCACGCAAAAGAGCACGGAGGCCAACGGCGCCGAGGCCTGAGCTTAGAGGACCAGCTTGTTCTGAGGACGAGGACCTCGGGGAGTGTGGGTTGGGGGAGAGTGACGGTTGAGTGGCCCGATGTCGCGAGCGGCCTCTGGGGGCAGGAGTAGCTGAGGGTCAGGGCGCACCGGGTGGGGTAGTGTGACAGGTACAAATTACTCCACCGGAACGGAGGGGAGTGGGCCGTCCAGGGAAGGGGGCTTTTACAGACCAAGCCGTTTTACATGGTGCCTGTGTTTGCTCAAGGGGCTGATGGAGATGAGGGGAAGCCACCCTTTGGCGCCAAGGAGGAAAGCGTCTGCCAAGGGGTAGAATCCAAGAGATGGGCCCTGCGAGGGGGCAGGGAGTCCCGGCGCCCAGGATGGCGCTGCCTGGCCAGGCGGTCGACGGGAGTGGCGAAGCTTCACTTCGCGCCTCGGTCTCCGCGTTTCTGCCTCTCCCACCGCTGCCCACTTCCCGCCCCGACGCGGGCTTCTCACCCGGACCCCAGCCCGGTCGGTTAGCTTTCCCGCTTCTGCTCATCGCGTCCCCGCTCCCTCCTCCCCCCTTCCCCGGCGGCTCCTCTCCCTTCTGCCGCCTGAAAGGGTTAATCTCTCCAGCGGGTAAAAACAGGTCCGCGGAGCCTCTAACTGGCGACAGATGGGCCACTTTCTTTTGGCCACAAAGGGGCCGGAATGGAGCGCCCCGCAGCATACAAATGGGCAGGTCACGTGGCTCCCGGCTCTTGGCTGGACTGGAAGGACCATATGGCGCATGCCGGGGAGGAAGAAGAAGGGGCGGGGGCAGGGGTGACTGGGGGGGGGGGGAAGGGAGCAGGAGTAGACCAAGGGTGGGAGAGAAGCGGGGCTGAGGGGCGGGGGAGAAGCGGGAGGCGGGAGGGAGCGCTCAGCCCGGACGCGTGCGCAGGCGCCGGGCGCGGGACCTGCTCCCGAGGCGCTCCCGGCCCCGCCCGCTCTTGGCTGCACCACCCGGGCTATAAAACCTGAGCGCCCGTGCGGACCGGACACGAGGAATTCGTTCCGCGCAGAAGGCACGACGTCCGGAGGCCCCAGGGTTATGAGACCACCACTGCTCAGGACCTACTAACAACTACAGGTAATTACAATCCTTTCATTTTTGCTTGGAAGTAAAAGCAGCAATGGAAGGCCCGATGTCCCTAGATATTCTGTGTGTGGACGTTTCTGAACATGTGTATGTGTGTTGAGACGGGCATTCTCACCCATAATTGCAGGCACATTTTGACTCGTGTCACTCAAATAGCTACTGCAGGCTCTTTAATTTAAAAAAAAATTAATTTTGGGGGGTGTAAGTGAAGAATAGGAACATCTTTGGATTTTTAATAGTGCACAGCAACTCTGTGATTATTTGGTAGTGGTGATTTCAAAGTCCTGAAAGCAATTAACTACTCCACTGTCTTACTTCTTTCAGAATGAAAAAAAAAAAGCCCTTGTTATTAGCAAGATTTATTTTGCATGCACGTATTTCACGCACTTTGGAAGTACCAAGATATTTTTCCAGTGAATAAAAGGGGCATCGTTATCTTAGGTACACACAACCTGGGAAATAAATCGAGTCGAGAGAAAGTTTGGCTGAGAGGAGGGGGAATGTGGGGAAAGAGAAGGGAACCCACTCCTGCTACCTGTTACCACTCTGGAGGCGGCCAAGTCGCCAGCAGCCGCTGCAGGAGCCAGAAATTCAGTGTTCGGCACTAAATGCTTTTTATTTCCCTTATTAGAAGCGGCAACCTCGCCATTGCCAATCGCTGACCATTGTAATTACTCAATCTTTTAAAGGGAGGTTTGAGGCGAACTTTGAAAAGCCCCAATAAAGAGCGGGCAGCATTTTCAATGGGCTGTTTATTAGAGAGGAGCCTTCCGCACCTGATCCCCGGCGCGTGGAAGAGCGCTCTGCGCCTCGCCCCCAGCTCTAGCCGCTATTGTACAAGGTGGATTTTCAGCAGAGGGCTAAGGGTGGGAGGCAAGAAAAGAAAGGCGAGTGTGGAATGGAAGATCCCTGCCCACTTTTGTTGCCAAATGTTTTGTTGATGGTGAAATAATTTGATTGAAAGTACTTTCCCTCCACCATGCATTTGCTGTTCAATCTCCGGTTAGTATAATCTTCTTAAAAATCACTGTCGGCATTGGTCCATTACGTAATGGCTCTTCAACTTTAATCGCTTAAGTATTGAGAAACCAGGACAGAGATGGGAACAGAATTATGATTTTAAAACTCATTTTTATGTGTGTAGAGTTGTGACTTTGAACTCATGCACATAAGCGTGAAGTCCGCGAAATGTACACTAATTTTCACACATATTATCCTGCCGGGTAATCACCATAACCAGACTTAAGGTAGTCACTAGAAAACATGCGCACATGAGAGTACATATACACGGAGTCACTCGCTCCCCGCACCTCCAGTTCCATCTCCTCTGGTCCCCTACGTACCAGCGGGGCACACACTCACCATCATAAAACCCCGCATGTAACTTTCTCTTAGGAGCATCCATTTTGCAACGAGCTGGTACTTCTTTTCACATGCGTTTTTAGAGGGTTAGGAAGTGGGAGCTGAAAACGTATGAAGTTTTTGAACGTAGCGTTTTTCCCCTTTTCTTTCTCTTTTCCTCTTCCCCTATTGGATGTAGGAAACCGAAACATGACCAAATCGTACAGTGAGAGCGGGCTGATGGGCGAGCCCCAGCCCCAGGGTCCTCCAAGCTGGACAGACGAGTGTCTCAGTTCTCAGGACGAGGAACACGAAGCTGACAAGAAGGAGGACGACCTAGAGACTATGAATGCGGAAGAGGACTCCTTGAGGAATGGGGGAGAGGAGGAGGACGAAGACGAGGACCTGGAAGAAGAGGAAGAGGAGGAAGAGGAGGAAGATGATCAGAAGCCCAAGAGACGCGGCCCCAAAAAGAAGAAGATGACCAAGGCGCGCCTGGAGCGTTTTAAGCTGAGGCGAATGAAGGCCAACGCCCGGGAACGGAACCGCATGCATGGTCTGAACGCGGCGCTGGACAACCTGCGCAAGGTGGTGCCCTGCTACTCCAAGACCCAGAAGCTGTCCAAAATCGAGACGCTGCGCTTGGCCAAGAACTACATCTGGGCGCTGTCGGAGATCCTGCGTTCCGGCAAAAGCCCTGATCTGGTCTCCTTCGTACAGACACTCTGCAAGGGCTTATCCCAACCCACCACCAACCTGGTTGCGGGCTGCCTGCAGCTCAATCCTCGGACTTTTCTGCCTGAACAGAACCAGGAAATGCCCCCGCACCTGCCAACGGCCAGCGCGTCCTTCCCCGTGCACCCCTACTCCTATCAGTCCCCGGGCTTGCCCAGCCCGCCGTACGGGACCATGGACAGCTCCCACGTCTTCCACGTCAAGCCGCCGCCGCACGCCTACAGCGCTGCGCTCGAGCCCTTCTTTGAAAGCCCCCTGACTGATTGCACCAGCCCTTCCTTTGACGGACCCCTCAGTCCGCCGCTCAGCATCAACGGCAACTTCTCCTTCAAACACGAACCGTCCAACGAGTTTGAGAAAAATTATGCCTTTACCATGCACTATCCTGCAGCGACCCTGGCAGGGGCCCAAAGCCACGGATCAATCTTCTCGGGCGCCGCTGCCCCTCGCTGTGAGATCCCCATAGACAATATCATGTCCTTCGATAGCCATTCACATCATGAGCGAGTCATGAGTGCCCAGCTCAATGCCATCTTTCACGATTAGAGGCACTTCAGTGTCACCATCCCCGGAAAACGAATCCACTGTGCTTACAGTGCCTGTCGTGTTTACAAAAGGCAGCCCTTTGGGCACTACTGCTGCAAAGTGCAAATACTCCAAGCTTCAAGTGATAGATGTATTTATTGTCGTTACTGCCTTTGGAAGAAACAGGGGATCAAAGTTCCTGTTCACCTTATGTATTATTTTCTATAGCTCTTCTATTTTAAAAAAGAAAGTAGTACAGTAAAGTAAAAAAAAAAAAAAAGCACCACAAATTTGGTGTAGCTGTATTCAGATCATATTAATTATCTGATCGGGATAACAAAATCACAAGCAATAATTAGGATCTATGCAATTTTTAAACTAGTAATGGGCCAATTAAAATATATATAAATATATATTTTTCAACCAGCATTTTACTACTTGTTACCTTTCCCATGCTGAATTATTTTGTTGTGATTTTGTACAGAATTTTTAATGACTTTTTATAATGTGGATTTCCTATTTTAAAACCATGCAGCTTCATCAATTTTTATACATATCAGAAAAGTAGAATTATATCTAATTTATACAAAATAATTTAACTAATTTAAACCAGCAGAAAAGTGCTTAGAAAGTTATTGTGTTGCCTTAGCACTTCTTTCCTCTCTAATTGTTAAAAAAATTGCACAATTTGAGCAATTCATTTCACTTTAAAGTCTTTCCCTCTCTTTAAAATAAAAACCAGATCCATAACTCTCAAGAAGATGAAAAAAATGTATTTCCTATCAAAACATATCAATTCATTACTTGCACAAGCTTGTATATACATATTATAAATAAATGCCAACATACCCTTCTTTAAATCAAAAGCTGCTTGACTATCACATACAATTTGCACTGTTTCTTTTAGCCTTTGACTCCTTTGCATTCCATGACTTTACAGAGAATCTGAAGCTATTGGTGTTTCCAGAAAATATAAATGCATGATTTTATACATAGTCACACAAATCGTGGTTTGTCATATATTCATGTAATGAATCTGAGCCTAAATCAAATCAGGTTGTTAATGTTGGGATTTATACCTATTGTAGTCAATTAGTACAGTAGCTTAAATAAATTCAAACCATTTAATTCATGATTAGAACAATAGCTATTGCATGTAAAATGCAGTCCAGAATAAGTGCTGTTTGAGATGTGATACTGGTACCACTGGAATTGACCTGTACTGTAATCTTGTTTGTAATCCTGTATATTATGGTGTAATGCACAATTTAGAAAACACTCATTCAATTGCAATAAAAATAGTATTAAAAATTTGAGCAATTGTTGCATTTCTTCTTAAAGTTATTCTTTTAGTATAAATAATTCCTAAGTGGTCTAGTTGCTTTATTTGCTGAGTTAAGAAAATACTAAACAGTCTTTGTAAACTAAAAGAAAAGAAACAGTTTACTTCAGTATTCTCTCTAGTTTGTTTGTCTTGCTTAGGGAGTCATCGGCTCTCCATAGGTAATGAAAGGATCTGATATATTATTACCTGGAAGTTGAAGCTGTGTGTGTGGGGAGGGGGAAGGTTGTAGTTTTTGTTTTTCTTTGCTTTAAGTGTCTTCATATTTAGCTTTTGGGTTTCATGCTTTTAGATTATTGTTATATGTTTTCTTCAATTTTTAAAGGGGGATTTGGTTAATTATTTACAAACAAGGCATAAACAAGTACCCTACCTTAGTTTGCCTACATAATTAAAACTATATTTAAAAAAAACTATCATTTTCTTGCTGCTTTGTTATCTGTACATTTTCCTGAGCTTAAATGTTCTCTAATGCAAACCAGTACTATCCCAAAAAGAAAGTTATAGTTATTTACTTTTAGGAAATGCCTGGGGGAAATAATTTAATTAATTTACAGAATCCACGAAATGACACTTTATAATTGTTCTGTAAATATCTTGTGATGATTTCAACAATTATTCCAAGAAAAAAGATAATGAATTACTTGTCCTCAGGAACTTACTATTTTTACTATAATATGTTGGAAAGTGTAATTGCTTTCCTGCCCCCTTTGGTACACCAGTCTGCTGTTTCATAAAAAAAAAAAAAATCATTGGAAAAACTTACAGATGATTCTGTCCATTGTTAAGTCCGCTAAAAAAAAAAAGTTTGGCATTTCTGTTACTCTGGATGCACTGACTGACAGGGACGATTCCCAGGGAATACTGCTTTGGCACTTGTGCTCTGGCTGTACTATGGTGTTCTGATTACTGTGATTAGTTACTCTATTGTTCCTCCTCTGATTCGGATGCCACATTGGATGACTACCTCCCTTCCCAAGCTTGTGCCTTTAATCTCCTTCTCATTGGTGATTTAGGGGTTCCAGAAAGCTGACCTCATTTAGCAAGCTGCTCCAGAAAAATGTGAGTAATCTAATGGACGGGAACAATTAGCCATACTAATAACATTGCCAATGGGGCTACATCACGCTGTGATGGTAGCAGCAAGGAATATTTCAACATTAAGAAAACGTTTGAGTGCAATTTAAAGTATATTATTTTAGCATGTTTTCCATCAGCCTTCATCACATGACAGAAATTCTTTTAAGTTAGTCCCAACTTTATCCAAAATGCAATAATATCCTTCCAAGTGAATCAGAGTTGTTGTTTTGGAATCAAGCTGTTGCTTCCTACATCCAAGATTGCTCTCACTGTTCTTACTTTAAGAGAAACAGTTCTGCTATGATATCTGAACACTGCCATCCTCCCAGCCTAGGAGACCTGAAGTGAACATTCAGATCTGATGTGATCTATTCAGCAGCTCAGTTTCACCTGTGATTAAAATTAGACAACTGATGCACATTAAAAACTGTTGCTGTAGTGAGCAGAAGAAACAAAATAATGACAGTATAAGAATTAAAAGAATCCAGCTTTTAAAACAGCAAGCAGGAGAATCTATACTGTGGGGGGGTTTTTTGGTGAGGTGGAAGTGAAGACTGCAATTAGGTTTGATTATTTTTTCCCATTTTGCTTGTATAACTTTTTTCTAAAGAATAAGGATTCTTTCAGTCAGTCAAGGAGTAACTCACATGCCACCATCTTTTATTCAAAGGCAGGCACAGATGTTCCTTCTGCAGGGGAGGTTTTAATTTATGAAAATGATATTGTTTATGCATGAATGAACTGAATGCACTCTGCATAACACACAGCACTTCCATCTGATCAGAGAAATACCACAGAACCAGTGCCAATGTCAGAAACATATTCTACAAATTTACTCACTTAAATGTTTAATGAATATTTGGAAGGCATTTTCAAACCACAAGAAACCTTTTCAATGATCTTTTTCTTTTTGTTTTGAATTATTAGCTGTATGTAAAAGACACTCTTATAATTCTCATAATAAGCTAATACCTATATTTATCTGACTAGGTAAGAAAATGTTTTTCTAAGTGAAAAGCAACCAAAAAATAAGGAGGAGAAGAAGAAGACAGAAACACTGGCAATTTTAGCTTCATTGAGGAAAAAAAATATTCCTATCAAATAAGGTGCTTAGATCTACTTATTTAATATGAAATGTGAAAATGATCTGAAGAGTTATTTCCAGAAAAAAGCTGGAATTTAAATTCAGTGAACCATTTCAAAGTTAGAGACAAAATTTGGCTAAATATTTTAACAGGTACATAATTCCTTTTGAACAGAACACTGCATAATTTAGACTTCATTCACATGACATTTATATAATATGATCTTTCTAATTTTAAAAAGACAAAGGCAATTTTTAATTTTTTAAATATTTAATTTATTTATTTCTAGACAGAGGGGAAGGTAGGGAGAGAGAGAGAGGGAGGGAAACATCAATGCGTGGTTGCCTTTTGTGTGCCCCCTACTGGGCACCTGGCCTGCAACCCAGGCATGTGCCCTGACTGGGAATCTAACTGGTGACCCTTTGGTTCACAGGCCAGCACTCAGTCCACTGAGCCACACCAGCCAGGGCTAAAGGCAAATTAAGATGAAGGACTAGAATACCTTAAAAATGTTCTACTAATTTTAGGTTTATTATATGTTACACTAAATTAACATTTGAAACAAATTTGTGTTCTAATTTATTAAAACTCCCTATGTTTTCACATTTGAAAGTCTATAATTCTTACAAAATTAATGCATTTCTGAAAGCAGCTAGCAATTACTAAAATGATATATGGATCATTAGCTAACAGTTTGAACCAAGCTGTTTTAGTTCTATAATTAAACAAGAGATTTAAAGTGAAAATATCTATTAAGCAATTAATAAAACCAAACTTAAAAGCATAGCCTGATTTTGTCCTAATGGGAATCATAAAATAGCAAAGCTATTTCTTAAGCTACACTAAAGTCCCCCTGTCTTCTTTTTTCCCTTCCCTCCTCCAGCACTCACTTCCTGAAAGCAATCTAAGTAAGATCTTTAATTCCAGGGTCTGATAAAGAATAAAAGAGCCAAAGCAACATCTTGTGGAACACCAGGACTGAGAACTCTCATTGTTATCATTGCACAGAGGCGTTTTGGCATCAGATGCACAGTGATTTGTATGGTGGCACAATCATTGGCTCCTGGCCAGGCATTATGTTCCAGAGGACACTATTGTCAAGATCCATTCAACTAGAAATCTGCACTGTATGCACTGAAAAGTTGAGATCATCTGACTTCCTATGTCAGAGAGAATTCTGTGCTGGCAATTGACTCATGGACTCTCTTCACAGACACTAACACTTGGTTCAGTGGCTCTGGTGGAATTAGCCCTGTGACCTAACTAGTGGCATCAGCAAGACAAGGCCACAGCCTCTGGGGACTTCTGTATAAATTGCTAATCTTAAAATGCAGAGTATTATGTTAATGCTGGACTACATTTTCAGATACATGACGTATGTATTTGGTCATCTAGACATTATCATGCTATTTGTCCAGCTAATTCAGAGGTAGGCGGACAGTGACCATAGCCATCTTTACAGATCATTAGGTTTGGAGGGATTCAAAAGCATGGATCTGGTTGGGAAATGATATGTAGAAATTCAAGAATAAGTTTAATCTCACATAGGAAGTGACTTGGTAACTTTACTGTTAACAAGATTAAAATCTAACCCTGCTTTAGCCTTTGATGTCTTAAGGATAAACAGCCAGAAAGATGCTTACTGGGCTTCACATGCTTACTACTTCAATGTTAAGTGCTTTCCATTCATTCACACATTTTATCATAGTAGCTGAGTTCTTTATTTTGTAGATGCAGAAACTGCAGGAAGCTGGAAACTTGTATTATAGGTTTCCTTTCTTCATTCAGGTTTTTGTTCAAATAGCACTTCCTCAAAGAAGTCTTTCTTGATATTTATCTAAAGTAGCAACCACCATCAACCCAACTAAATCCATTATTATATTGCTCTTCCCCTTTTTAGAGCATTCATTTATCTGCTGTTATCTTGGTTATTTATTTTGTTTAGTTTATTTTTAAATTATCTATCTCCATAGCAGAATAACATAGTAAATTATCTGTCTCCATAGTTCTC
Source organism: Tonatia bakeri (assembly GCA_004024845.1). Classification (NCBI taxonomy): domain Eukaryota; kingdom Metazoa; phylum Chordata; class Mammalia; order Chiroptera; family Phyllostomidae; genus Tonatia; species Tonatia bakeri. The sequence continues at coordinate 324,121 of PVIA01000161.1, forward strand.
CTGTCAAAGAACAGGAACATTGTCTCTTTCATTTGTTGCTGTTTCTCTGGTGCTTAGAAGACCTAGGAGATCCTCAGTAAATATTAACATCCTAAGGGAATGAAACCACACTGATGCAAAAGCTTGTTGCCTTAACCACTATGCTACAAATCAAGTCAGCTGAGAATGGAGAGGGCTATACATCATTCTCAGCCCAATGAAAGTTGTATGCATAAATTCTATTTAAAAAATAATAATTGAGACTAATTTCCTACTGCATAGCATGGCACCAAACTCTCTACCCCTCATTCCTTTCAAGGATCAGAAGTCATGAGTTATCAGTCATATTTTGTTTATATTTATATCGATTGGTTAAATATATTTCAGAACTGAAATAAACAAAGAACTAGCATATTCTTGGCTCTTTCCAGACCATATCATTTTTTGTTATATTCATTAAAAACTTGAACATGTGTTACTTTTTTTCTGTTCATCATTCTTCTAGCAGTTGTTCTTGTTCTATTATTATTCTTATGTAAAATTGTCCCAATTTCTTCTTATAAGCATTGAAAAATTTAGATTACAGCAGATCAGAATCCAACCCATAAGGATTATGTATTCCAGTAATGAGTTTGGGAATTTGAATAGCATTCAACAAATTAAAAAGTAAAAATAGGCTGCCCGTAGGCAGGTGATAGCACAGAAATAGATATCCACAATGTAGAACAAAGTACTTTATAGCCTTTTTCCAAAGTATCAAGTAGACTAGAAAAGTGGTAAGTTTATAGGAAATATGATATTTTTTGTGAATACAACACAATTGTAGCAGATAGAATTGCTTTTAACAATATCAGGTATTTACTTGAGCTCTACACGCAAATTCTGGTGAGATCTGCTTAGGGAACAAAACATACAAGGATCAGTATTCTTGAATGATGATATAGTATAAAATAACTGAGAACTGCATTGAGATAAATGTAGTTGAATTAACTAACCTATAATTTTTACTTTAAAACATTCACTGTAGAGATTTCCAGTCAAGATGGCAGCATAGGTGAACATGGGTCACTTTCTTGCACAACCACAGCAAAATCACAACTAAAACAAGGAATAACCATCACTCAGAGCCATCAGAAATAGAGTTTAATGGAAGTCTGAGAACTACAGAATTTAAGAAACTACATCCATCCAGACTGGTAGGAGGGGTGGAGATGTAGAGCAGGCCAGTCCCACATCCATGCGTGGTAGATAAAAATTCAGGAGGACTATCTCAGGAGTGGGGAGTCCCAGCCCTACATCAAGTTCCCCAGCCCAGGGTTTCAGTGCCAGGAAGATAAGTCCCAAAAACTTCTGGCTGCAAAAAAGTGGAGATTGAGTCAGTAGAAGAAACTTCCAGAGTCCCAAGCAGTTCTTAAAGAACCCACACATGGACCCATCTACTCAAACCCACTCCCTTTGAGCTCCAGCACTGGGGTAGCAGCTTGAAAGGCAACGATGGCATACAGGGTTTAATGTAGGAGATCCAAACTGGGGAACTGCTTAAGTGTTTGTGACATTCAAAAACTACCCAGAGGACTAGAAGATGTGGACATTTATTACTTACATTATAGGGGAATGCACCAATGGCAGCAGGTTGGTGTGAGAGAGACCACACCCCTCTAGTCTGAGGTTCATTATAAGGAGTTCAAAACAAAGGCAGCACAGGTCCAGGTTGCACAAACCTGTGTGTGGCTGGAAGCTACATTACACCCATATGCATGTGCAGAAGAAAAGGGTTAAGAAGCAGTCACAAGACAAGAAGTTGCTCCCAAAAGAAGGAAAGGAAGGAGGCACAATCCATTCACAAAACAATACACATTCCTTCTGGTTAGGGACCTCTTGGTCAGCCCTTGTCACAGTTGGTGGGAAAGTTATGTATTGACCCCACACAGGGGTAAATAAGTGCCTGGCATCAAGGCAAAAACTGGGGGAGAGCTTCCTCCCATACAGAAAGGTGGTCAGAGGTCATTGTCCTTTTTCTGAACCCTTCCCTCAAAGCCACAGAGCTAGTAGACTGGTACCATATCTGAGACTCCATCAACTTGGCTAACACTGTTTGCCCTGCCCTGGAGATCGCCTGAGACTCAGTCCCACCCAACTTATGGACTCACCCAGGCTGCTTTTCCATATGAATGGCTGGTCTTGGCTCCTGCTTCACAATGTCCTAAATCCTCTCAAACCAAGCATCAGCGAGCCTCAGTGAGCCCTCAGCCCCTGTACTGCTTGCTAAGTGGCTCCAGGCCCAGCACTAGCAGCAGCCAGCCTAAATTCACAGCTTGGCTTCTCCTGGGAATCTCCAAGCCCAGCACAAGTAGTAGCCATATCAGATTGCTTTATAGCTCAGACAGGCTGGCCTTGGGCAAAACACTAGTGGGTCTGACCTTAGCCTGAACCACCTGGGAAACCCCAGAGCCTACACACCCAGTGGACAGCTATAGACCACATTGGAGGACCACCACCCTGCACAGCTGATCCTCCATGGACCACAGAGGTTGGTGGTAAGATGTCACAGCCAATCCTTGCAGCTGACTGGCCTGGCTAAATCCCTCCCATTGACCTGACAAAGGCAATCAAGGCTCAACTATAAGAGGAGGGTATACTCAGCTCACATGGAGGGCATACCTTGAGGACTCAGCTTGGGTGATAGGGGAGACTGTGCCACTTGAACCTACAGGAAACCTACGACATTAGGCCATGATACCAAGACATAGCAGCTCCATCTAATACACAGAAACAAACACAGGGAGAATGTCAAAATGAAGAGACAGAGAAACATGGCCCAAATGAAAGAACAGATCAAAACTTCAGAAAAAGAACTAAACAAAATGGAGATAAGCAATCTATCAGATGCAGTGCATCTTTATAACACTGGTTATAAAGATGCGCAGGAAACTTAGTAAGGATCTCAATAGCATAAAAAAGATCCAGTCAGAAATGAAGGATACACTAATTGAAGCCATAGTAATCACAAAAGACAAGAAATAAAAGGTATCCAAATTGGAAAGGAATAAGTAAAACTGTCATTATTTGCAGATGACATGATACTTTTCCTAGAGAACCCCAAAGATTCCAAGAACTACTAGAACTGATAAATGAATAAAGCAGAGTAGCAGGATACAAAATTAATATCTAGAAGTCAGTTGCATTTTTACATGCTGATAATGAACTAACAGAAAGGGAAGTTAAGAAAACAATTCCATTAACAATTGCTACAAAAAGAATATAATACCTAACAATAAACCTAACTAAGTGTATAAAAGACCTGTACTTGGAACATTATAAGACACAAATAAGTGGAAGCATATACTGTGTGCATGGATAGGAAGGTTTAATATCATTAAAATGTCCATACTGCCCAAAGTAATCTATAGGTTCAACACAATTCCTATCAAGAGTCCAATGATGTATTTCATAGAACTAAAACAAATATTTCAAAAATTTATATGGAACCACAAAAGTCCCCACATAGCAGCAGTGGTCCTGAGAAGGAGGAACAAAGTTGGAGAAATCATACTGTCTAGTATCAAACTATACTATAAGGCCATAGGAATCAGAGCAGCATGGTACCGGCATAAAAACAGACACATAGGTCAATGGAACAGAATAGAGAGCCCAGAAATAAACCCGCACCTTTATAGTCAACTAGTATTCTACAGAGGAAGCACACACATACAATGGGCTGAAGATAGTTTATTCAATGAGGGTGTTGGGAAAACTGGACAGGTATATGCAGAAAAATGAAACTAGACCACCTTCTTATACCACACATAAGAATAAATTCAAAATGGATCAAAGACTTAAATGTTGGACCTGAAACCATGAAAATCATAGAAAAAAACATAGGCAGCAAAATCTCAAACATTGCTCCTAGCAATATTTCATCAGATATATTTCCCAAGGCAAGGGAAACAAAAGAAAAAAAATAAATAAATGTAACTACATCAGACTAAAAGGTGTTTGCACAGCAAAGGAAATCATCTACAAAATAGAAGGACAATTCACAGAATGGGAGAACATATTCTCTGATACATCTGATAAAGAGTTAATATCCAAAATTTATAAAGTACTTACAAAACTCAACACCAAAAAGATAAACAACCCAACTGAAAAATGGACAAAGGACCCAAACAGACACTTATACAAAGAGGACATACAGATGGCAAAAGACACATGGAAAGATGCTCAATGTCACTAATCATCAGAAAAATGAAAATTAAAATCACAATGAGATAATATCTCACATCTGTCAAAATGTTTATCATTAATAAATCAACAAACAACAAGTGCTGGTGAGGATGTGGAGAAAGGGGAACCCTTTTGCACTGTTGGTGGGAAAGCAGTATGGAGATACCTCAAAAAATTAAAAATGGATCTGTCTTTCGACCCAGCAATCCCACTTTTGGGAATATATCTGAAGGAACCCAAAACACTAATTCAAAAGAATATAAGAGCACCTGTGTCATTGCAGCGTTATTTACAGTCACCAAGATATGGAAGCAGCCTAAGTGTCCATCAGTAGATGAATGGATAAAACAACTATGGAACATTTACACAAGGGAATACTACTTGACAGTAAAAAAGAAGAAAATTTTACCTTTTGCAACAGTACGGATGGACCTGGAGAACATTATGCTGAGTGAAATAAGGCAGTCAGAGAAAGATAAATACCATATGATTTTACTGATATGTAGACTCTAATGAACAAACTGAACTAATGAGGAAATGGGGACAGATTCACAGATGGAGAACAGGACCACAGTTAGGTGGGTGAGTGGAGCTTTTGAAGAGAGAAGTTGATGGAGAAAACTGAAGGTTTGGAATAGTTTGGGAACAAAGGGAGCTAAAACCAATCAATAATAGCATAACAGAGCTTAGGGCCAAGCATAGTTCAGAGGCCATAATACTGCAGGAGTTTGTAGAAGCCTCAACCTATATGCTTCAGCTGAAATCTCTCAGTAGCCCACACTTCATGGTGAGGACCCAAGATGGCTGCAAGTTTTAATAATGTTTTAGATCAGGGGTGTCAAACTCATTTTCACTGAAGGGCCACATCAGCCTTGTGGTTGCCTTCAAAGGGCCGAATGTAATTTCAACTCCTCAACAGTTAAGGAGTAGTTACATTTATACAGTCCTAAAATTATTTCGGCCCTTTGAAGGCAACTGTGAGGCTAATGTGGCCCCCAGTGAAAATGAGTTTGACACCCTTGAATCAGATTGAAGAGGTGAAGGTGATGACAAGAGAGAAGTTGCAGCCACATACCATGGACCCAGGAGAGTGAACTCATCTGGTAGACAGGCAAAGATGGTCTCCGACAGTTCTCCAGGAACCTGGGAGATAGAGAAATGACCTAACAAACTCGGTATCTGGCTGTGATCTTCGGCAGACTGTTGTAAGTGTTCATTGACTGCTTTTAGCCACGCAGGACAGGATTTCACAAGCACAGTTTAGAAGAACTACACAAGGACAGATACTCTAGCTAAGAAACAAAAATGTGCTGAAGGCAAGAAACGGCCTCAAAGCAATGATAACATATAGGCTGATTCCAGTTAAACACGTCTGTAGGTCAAGCCCCAGTCAAGGGAGTGTGGCCGGGAGACACAGTTCACCAGATAAAAATACTTCTAAAAACATCGTGAGCATTATACCCCAATAACCTAACTTGGAGGGGGCAATCTCAAAGAGATTTGTGGGAATGGCTTGTGTTTATTATATAATATGATTATATGTATATAACATGACATGCATCAGTGAGCTACATAAAAAAACTCACAAAGTTTCTAAAGAAATTGTATCCATTTGGACTGAAAGGAACAAAAACAATTCAAAATTTTTGAAAAACCAAAGACCTTGGAATTCTCAAGTTTTTATGGATAGAGAAATGACTGAAACAGCTACTCAGCGGCCATCATGAACCATTTCTTGATGAAAAGAAGAATGGACCAGTGACTATGACGTACTTTCTGGGTTTTTCCCTCCCTTTTTAGGCTGGGAGCATCCATTGTGGTTATCCGCTGCCTGCCTTACCCCTGTATGTGGATGCATGTGGACGTGTTGGGGAGAGGGCGTGATGCTCAGAGCCCCTGCAGCCATCTGGGAGCCGCTGGTGGTGTCCTTGTTCACACCTGGGCATAGTGAAGTAGAAGGTTGGGAAGACCCTGATTTTGTAATGACCAAGCCAGAAACAGCCTGACTCTGGGCCTCTGTTTATGTGCAAAGTAAAATCTTATTTTAAAACCACTTTCAGCTGGGTGTTCTGTTATTTGTAAATGATAGAAAAATAAGCAAGTCTTGTGGTAAAAAGGGCAGGGGTAAAAGGTAGGAAGAAGAGGAAAGAACACTCACTGATTGTCTAAAATACATGGAATCAACTAGTGTGCTTGTTTAAAATACACATTTCTAGGAATAGTTCAGTTATAGATTCAGAATCTGAGAGCATCAGTGAGGGGTACAAACTCAGAATTTTCATCTAAAACAAGCTGAACCTTCTTAAGCATATACAAGTTTGAAAGGAGCAGGAGTTTGTGATCAGAAAGGGGGTTATTTTGAGTTTAAGCATTCAAGAAGTCTACGAGGTCCTGCAATGGAGGGCACCAGAGATTGTTGGGATGAGTGTCATGGAAATTTAAGACTCTCAGTGGTGTCCAACCTGCATCCCATGGGCCACATGCGGCCCAGGATGGCTATGAATGTGGCCAACACAAAATCGTAAATTTACTTAAAATGTTACGAGATATTTTTTTGCGATCACGTGTCGCAATGTATTTAATGTGTGGCCCAAGACAGCTCTTCTTCTTCCAGTGTGGCCTAGAGACACCAAAAGGTTGGACACCCTTGGTAGGGTATTGTGTGGGACACCGGAGTGCCCCAAATGGTAACAGAAAATGATGTAAAAGTCAAAGACAGCGAACCTAGTACCAAGCTCTTTGACGTCTATTCAGCAAGATGCCTGAAGACAGTGGGCTAGTTTCAACAGTGAGAAGGGACACTGCCTCCTCTGTGCAATGCCTTTTCCCACAGCTACAATAGTGTGAACTATAGAAAACGAGGGTAGATTTCTGATTTAAATTTTCTATGTGCATATCTGGTTATACCTACTTTAAGATTTTACATTATGGCATTGCTAGTAGTTACCACGGGAGTTTCAAACTCTCTATTTGGTGGAAATATGTTTGAAATAGTTTGTTCTAAGTTCATAAATATCAGTACCTACCTGAAAGGGGGCCTTAAAAATTTAAGGGAAAGGGAGGAAGGGTCTATTCTTCATTCCTGTGTCATTGATTGTTATTGTTTTTGAGGAGCTAGAGAGCACATGGTCATTGTCATCACATATGGGAGAGGGAGGGATGCATCCTACAACACCGAGTGTCTACAGTTCTAAACAGAGCTTCAGTCTGAGTGACCTGAGTGTGAAAACTGGCACGTGAAGAAAATTTGATATTCCGCAATGGTGGAACTTTGTTTTTTTCTATTTTTCTCTGTAAGTCTGGCAGTGACATATGGCTCTTCACCTTTTCGGCAGCGGGAGCAAGAGTAGCAGGGACATTCCAACAAAATCTCCACTCACCGTCAGAGGAAAGCTGTCCCCCTGATACATTGAAAACATGCCCATTTAGTATCAGAAATGATTGAGAGATGAATGTAATCAAAGATCACTTTACCAAAACATAGGTGACATGAGGGAATTGCGTCATGATTTTTTCTCACCCATGAGATATAACATGTTGAACAATATCAGCATTTGATACAAGAACTCAATTTAAAAAGTTATTCATTCGTGCATTCCACAAAAACACATTCATTGAGCATCTGTTTTGCTAAAAGCACTAGACAGAGTCATAAACAAGCAGACTAGGTCATTGTTGTTGTCGAGGTGCCCAGCTAACATGAGAAGACAGACAGGCAAGAAATAAGTAAGCAAATAAGTCAGCTACAGACTTTTAGACAGTGGGAAGTGCAATGAAGAAAGCAACATTGAATAGGGGTGAACTTTTTTTTTTGAGAGAGAGAGAGTAGGGAATGATAGAGAGAGAGAACCTGTTGTTCCACTTATTCATGGATTCATTAGTTGCTTCTTGTATGTGCTCTGCCCAGGGATCAAACCCACCACCTTGGCATATTGGGAGGATGCTCTAACCAAATGATTCATCCAACCAGGGCCTAAGGGTCAACATTTGATTAACCGTCCAGGGAAGATCCTCCAGGAAAGTGACATGAAGTTGATTTGGGCACCACGCAAAGACATGCCGTGATGATAATTGTTTTAGGCCAAATGAATGACAAATGAACTTGGTTTATCTGGGGTACAAAAAGAAGGCCAGTGTGGCTGGACATAAGTATAGTAAAAGTGGGGGAGAATGATAGCAGATGGGGTTTGAGCAGGGCAGGAATCAGATCACATGGGGTCTCACAGGTCAGGGTGGGAGTTTGGATTTCAGCCTGCCATTAATGAGCAGTCTTTAGTAAAAAAAAATCTGTAAACTAGAGTTTGAAAAATAATTATTTTGATGATAACTTAATAACACAGGCACTCAATCATTTGTCACATAAACTCCAAACTCTGAAGCCAGTAGAGACTTTGGGAGGTCAAAGGGAGTGACATAGAATTGTCCACTGGGCATAGCTCAGGCATTAGACTTCCTTGTCCCCTGCCCTTGAAGCAGGAGATCTGAATGTGTCTGTTGGCTGTGGTTTTACCAGTGTCCATCTGTGGTACTGAGAAGGTGGCCTCAAGTTCAGGAGGCTACACCATTAGATCTACATCCCTGGGATTTACTGGCCTCCTGGAAAGAATGTTAATAATAGCATAGGTCTTCAAGGTCTGTTCAGATGTAGATTTGTAAACCTACAGGAATATCTGTCCCAGGGATAGAAGACTGTGTTTCTAGACCTAGCCAATTGTCTTCCAAACAGAAAGCAACTCTGTCTGTAACAAGTAAGGACAGGCATTGGTTAATGCTCTGAAAATAAATACTCAAGCTTCACCCAAAGCAGAGAAAGCAATGTTCAGCTTCCTGAAATTTTTCAGAGAGCAATTTTCATGCGTTAGTATTATAGCATTAGTATTTTATATATATGAATCACTTATGGGACAAGTAATCCTCAGGAAAAAACTATTGGGCCGCCTTCCCATCATTGTTATAGATAAAAGCAAAAGGAGTTCATTCATATTTTTCCCAGACATTTCCTGAGCACTATGTACTACGTACTGTGCTAGGTACCGAGATTCAGTGGAGAATAAGATTAATTGTCCACCTTCAAGGAGCTTTTATTTGACAAGTAATAATACAACATTTATTGAGTGTTTCTTATATTCCAGCATTGTTACTAAATGCATTAAGTCATTCAATGGGGTACCTAAGGAGTAAACAAATTGGTAACTATATAAGAGGTAATAATAAGGAATGGAATATAAAGAAAAATAAAGCAGAGAGATTAATGGTGGCCCCAAGATGTCTATGTCCTAATCCTCAGAACCTATGAATACAAGAGGGGACCTCCACTAAAAAAATGAAATTATCTTCTGGAGGACAGGCCCTTTGTAGTACAGGTTTCCCCCGCTAGGTGAGTGTTCTAGGAACCCACCTGTATCAGTGTACCAGCTGGTGGTGTTGTGAGAGGCTGCATTCGGCTCCAGTGCATTTTTTTTTGAAGACTTTTTCAATGCCTTTGTCTATTTCATGGTGGGTGATTCATGAGCTCACCTGCCCACACCATGCTGAGTGTTCAGAAGTTTTTGACCAAAAACAGCATGACCCCCATGCCCCTCCCTTCCTATTCACCTAATCTCTCCAAGAGTAACCTTTTTTTTTTTTTTTTTTGGTTTCCCTAGATGAAAAAAGTCCTCAAGGGGAAATGCTTTGAGGTGTATTGCATCACATGGAGAGTACTTGGAAGGTGACTGAAGTTTAAATAATGTAAGAATAAATATACACATATTTATAAATTCTACTTTTTGAGGTCCCCCTTGTATGCCACCTTACATAGGAAAAGGGAATTTGCAGATGTAGTTAAGGACTGTCCAGAAAGGCCCATGTAATAACAATGGTCCTTGTAAGAAGGTGAAAGCAATGTCAGAGACAGAAGATGTAAGAATGCAGGCAGAAGGAAGACATTATGCTGTTGGCTTTGAAGGTGAAAGAAGGGGCCATGAGCCAAGAAATACAGACAAACTCTAGAAGGTGGAAAAGACAAGGAAGTGAATTCTCCCCTAGAGCCTCGAAATAGAATGCAGGCATATTAAGTCTTGATTTTAGTCCAGTGAAACTGAATTTGGACTTCCAACCTCCAGGAGTGTAAGAGAGTAATACATTGTGTGGCTTTAAGTCACTAAGTTTGTGGTAAGTGGTTACAGCAGCAACAGGAAACTAATACGCAGGGTTATAGGCTATTGAGTGTTGGGCAGCTCTCAGCATTAGCCCCTTAGAGAAGATAATTTTAAGCAGGAAAGTGAATGAAGGGAAGGAGGGAGCCATCTGGTTGGCTGTCCGGAAAAGCATTTCAGCCATAAGGAACAACATGTCAAATGCTCTAAGAAGGGACAAATTTCACTTTTGAGATCTAGTAAGAAGACGTGTGAGTGAGCACGGGAACCTTGGAGAGGTAGCCAGGAGCCAGATCATGTAGGACCTTGTAGCACCGATCTAGATGAGAGCAGGCTGACATGAGTCTATGTTGCAGAGAGAATTGACAGCTTTTGTTGATGGATTGGATGTGAGCTGTGAGAGGAAGAGGGGAGACCAAGATAACATCAGGATTTTGATGAGTATATTTGCTAAGATTTGGAACATTCTGGGAGGAATAGGTTTGAAGTGGGAAATCATGAATTTGGTTTTAGATACATTATGTTTCAGATGATTATGGGGCAGGTTGGCAGATGGACATAGTGTCTGATGTTCAAGGGAGTGGTTGGGCTGGCCACGTCACTGGAGGGGCCCTGGTTTGTAAGTAAAGCCATGGAACCAACCGATGCCTGTGCAGGTAGACCTCGAGGCCAGAGCCTCAGGGCACTGACATCATACAGCCTGGACGAGGACAGCTAATCGAAGGAAAAGAATGGAGTATAGACATTACTTTCATCCTCAAGAAATGCAAAGCCACTATTTCTGACCTTCTTGCCTGACTGAATTTTAAAAAATGATAACTTCTCCCTTGCAAAGGTCCTAAGAAGTAGCCACTGCCTTGGTAGGTTTGCTAGGGCTCTCAGTGAGCTTCTAAAAGGCCAGTGGGCTCTGATTGTGTTGATTGCCTGACAGCTGTGAATACAAGATGCTGACTCCAAAACTGCAACTCTTTCTGCGGAGGGCACCAGCCTTCCCCGCTAATGACTGCTGAGCTGAGCCACCTGAAGCCTGCATGAGGTTTAGCAGCAGCTGCACTTCTGCTCCAAGAAACAGCTCATTGCAATTAGATCAAACTGAGGCTCTTCCTCACTTCACCTGGGTATTTGTTGGGTAGCTTGGGTATTTGTTTTCAGAGCATTAAACAGTAAGAGTCCCAGTTTAAGGGGTACACAGGTGTTTTAAGTCTGGAAGGGATTTGGCTAGGCCGACAGTCACCCTCTCTGTTTTCATGATCCAAGTTTGAGGAGAGAACCTTGAGACATGCCTGCTTCCATTGGCTCTTCTGTCTGACTGTTCAGTGTGACAAGTGATGAGGACAGAGTAAGGAGTGGCTGCCTGTCTGGAACTAGATTTACAATTCTATTTAATCTAATGTCCTCTTTAATTCCCTGACCCCTAACTTTTTCTCAGTACAATTATTCTGACCTTACAAAAAAGCCTGCTGATCTACTACTCTGCATTCTGCTCTTCCTCAGAAGTCACTTTTTCTCCCTGTTTCACCACACATTGTCAGCTCCCGGTGACTACACTCCTTAGAGCAGCTTTTCTCAGCCCTGGCTGAACATTGGAACCACCCGGGGAGCTTTTAAAAATCCTTAAGTCTGGGCCTCTCCCCAGAGATTCTAATTTGTCTTCCCGTGTAGCCTGGGCACCTGGATTTTAAAACTCTCCCCAGGTAACTCTGATGTGCAGCCATGACTGAGAGCTGCTGGCCTCCAGACTCTCTGTCCTTTCCAAATTAACGATCAGCTAATTTCATGCGTCTCAGCTATCAGGAGAAAGTGAGAGATGAACCCCCAGGGTTCCCTCCATTTCCAGGTAACACTATATTACAGCAGTAGCCTTCCGGAGAACAAGTCCTGCTGTTTGTAATCTCTCTCCAGGGAGTGCCAGGTCCAGGCAAAGACAAGACTGCAGAGGAGAAGGTATCTTGGGGCAGGAAGCACCTTCCTTTACTACTAAATCTGTCAGGTGAGAACGTGTCTGTGCAAACCAGGGACTTATCTTTGACTTCCTCTCAGGGCATTTGGAAATTGAGCTCGTCCTCTCTCTATACCAGCTACATAAAGATCAGCTACTTATTGAGGGCATGCAAGCGTGGTTATAAAGCGAGATTGAGGGCATGCAAGCGTGGTTATAAAGCGAGACCTCCGCTCTCCAGGACAACCCACTGCAGAGGAAGTTGAGAGACGGAGGCTATGCCCTTGTAATCCAAAGTGTGTTCCGCGGTCCAGTGGCATCGGCAATGCCCGGGAGCTTCTCAACAAATAATGTGACTTGGGGCCTCAACTCAGACCTATTCAAATAAGAACCTGCATTTCAACAAGACGCCCAGGAAGGTGAGTGTGCTAGTCAAAGTTTGAGCATCGCTAGTTTCTTCAACTGCGGGTAACGCGGTGCGCTAAAACGCTTTTAACAGTAGGGACTAGGTGGAAGGAGCAACTTACTCCTTTTTTTTTTTTTTTTTTTTTTTTTGGTAGTTAGGAGCAGAGACTGGCAAGCGGCGGGCAGAGGTGCCGGTCTAAGTCTAGATGGCCCCGCCTGCCCGCCCCGCCTCCTTCCTAGGTATCAGCCTGGCGCGCGGTTGCTGTGGCAGCGCCGGACGCGGCTCAAGTCGTGACTGCCAGCGCCTCCAGCTTTTTCTTCTCCTCCAAAGGCTTCTCCGGACCCCTGGCTGCGACCCAGTCCGAGGCTCAGCCATGCCCCTGGGGAGACGCAGCGGCCGGGTGAGCGCTCTGGAGGGCGAAGGGGAGGAAGAGGCGCCCCCGGCGGCGGCCACAGCGCCCTGGGCGCCTCCGCAGCAGCCGAAGGCGGCAGCGGAGCAGGTCCTGCTCCGGGGCATCTTCGAGATCGGGAGGAGCAGCTGCGACGTGGTGCTGAGTGTGCGGGCTCTCAGATGGCGGCCCATCCAGCCGGAGCGCCCCACGGGTGAGTGCGCTGGTCCCAGAGCCTTCGGCTCCTTGCGCTCCCTCCCTCTCCCAGCTCAGCTCTTTGCACTGGGGCGTGGCCTCCCCCCTCCCCGCCCTAAGCTCCTCCTCCGAGGGCCTCGGAGTCCCGGAGCCGCCTCCTTCCCAGCTGGGGCAACCCGGGCCACTCCCAGGGGCCTCCCGCCTCTCGCCACCTCCAGCTGGTCTTGCCGCCTGGGGGTGCGTTCCCTGGGCCCCGTCACGCTTAGGTTCTTCTTTGTGCCAAAAAGGAAAGAATTGATCCCCAAATGGGTGGTGTTTTCTAAGGGCGGGAAGGGCGCCTACTTTTCCCGCGCCAAATTGATGAAGTTTTAATCTGTCAATTTCTGATCGTACCCTGAAAGTGCGGGACTTTTCAGAACCTCCACCAGAGCTCTGAATTAAACTCTCACTTTGCTGACTTCTGAAAGTTTCATCACAGTGCTCCGGGGTCTCTCCGAACTTTCCCATCCTTCACACCCCCTCGGCGTTGTCTAGCATCCACGCTGGCTCAGTCTGGAAACTTTCGGTTTTTGGCTTTAGAATCATCATCATGCTGTTTACTTACATTTGACTTCCGTTGACTCAAAAACTTAGTTATTTAGGACGTGTTATAATGCTGTATTTTACAATAGAAATATTTCAAGTTTTAGTATAGAGATGATTTAGAGAAAAACTTTCGGATGTGGTACTCTTCTAGCTAAATACAAACTCATGAAATTTTAAAATGGCCTTCCCCGTTGACAAACAAGACACACACAGTGTACTGTTTACACTACAGCATAGGAAAACAACACTGTTTTAACGTGTGTGTGTGTGTGTGTGTGTGTGTTTGTACAAAAGTCGAAATGAAGCAGAGGAGCTAGAGACCCAGAACTGGTTGTGAGTGTGAATTCAGCTTCTACATATGCCTTGCTCACTCCATGAATACTTCCTTTGAACTTAATTTAAATATATTTAAGCATTTTGAAAACCAAGATGGAATATTTTCTCAAACTTTTGAGTTAATATCTAGGGATATGGACAGAATTATTCTGTGTAGTTTTTAAGTCACTTTGAATTTGGGGGATATAGAAGTTTACAATGAGAGTTTAGGTTAGTATACAAGAGCCAATTTACCCTACAGCAAAGCTGAAATCTTAGAGAATTAAAATGAAATATTATGCAATGAGAGGTCATAAAAATTACTATTGCAATGCTGGTAAGCAAAAAGTTAAATAATGATGCAAAAATAAATGCTGGGTTTTTAAAAAGATTTTATTTATTTTTAGAAAGAGGGGAAGGGAGAGAGAAAGGAAAGGAGAGAAATGTCAATGTGTGGTTGCCCCTCATGCACCCCCAACTGGGGACCTGGCTTGAAACCCAGACATGTGCCCTGACTGGGAATTGAACCAGCGACCCTTTGGTTTGTAGCCTGCACTCAATCCACTGAGATAACCCACCCACAGCAATAAATGCTGTTTTATATTGAGTGGTGACTGAGGAAAGGTAGGCTTAATTAGCATAACTGCGGGTAACATTTAAAAAGTCACCTTGACAGTTATAACTTAAATATTGCAAGCATTTGTTTAATTTGGGCCTAAAACCCTTTGGTTTTCTTTTCCTTAATCTAGATGTACCACTTTTTCTTTGTAACTAACACTAGTATGCAAATGACATTGGGCCCCTGAATTTGAAGGTACAGAAGCCTAGCACCTTAGTAAGTACTTCTATTTATAGAAGAAACCAAGAGATGCTTCACTTAGTAAAGTAAGAGTGGGAAAAGAAAAGGAGGTATTAAGACGTGATATGTTTAAACGTGAGAAATAGTGCCTGATGTGGAGTTAGTTTACATGTAAGTAGTAAATGACAAATGAAATTGGTCCAGAATATGGAGGAAAAACTACATCAAGGTTACTGTACTTGGGAGGATGAAGTGGGGGGTGACCGCGTCCGTTGCAAGTTGGCCACTTTCTGGCTACTCCAGAAGAGGGTGAGGGTAAGGTCACTGGGCATTGTTAGATCACACATATGAGGTGTCTTGAGATCACTCAGTTTTTAAACCTCATAGTGCCTTAGTAGTTGTCTTTTTAAATAGACTTTATTTTTAGGGCAGTTTTAGGTTCATAGCAAAATTGGGCAACAATGTGGAGACTTGCCATACACCCCTGTCTCCACACAAGCTCAGCCTCCCCTGTTATCAGCATTTCCCAGCAGAGTGGTGTCTTTGTTGCAACTGATGAATTTACATGGACACATCATTACCACCCACAGTTCATAGACATTAAAGTTCACTCTTGGTGTTTGTATATTTGATGGGTTTTGGCAAATTCATAATGATGTTTGTTAGAATTCTCCGGAGAATTGATAGGTAGATGATAGATAGATAGATAGATAGATAGATAGATAGATAGATAGATGGATGATAGATTAAATGAGATTTATTATGGGATAATGAAGGCTGAGATATGCACTGTATGTTGTCTGTGAGCTGGAGAACTGGGATGGGGCTGGTGGTATAATTCAGACTGTTTTGAAGGCCCAAAAACCAGCCTAGCTGACTTCCAGTCTGAGGCTGAAGTCCTGAGAAATGGGGGTTGGGAGGCACTAAAGTAAGCCTCAGTTTAAATACTAGGAGCTTTTCCTCTGAGGGCAGAAGGTGGAGGTCCCAGCTCTAAAAGAGAGCAAGAATTTGACCTTCTTCTGCCTGTTTGTTCTATTTAGCCCTCAACAGATTCAATGATGGCTGCGAATGTTGGTGAAGGTGTATCTTTTTTACTCAGTCTACTGGGTCAAATGCTAACACACCCAGACACAATGTGTTACAAGTTACCCTGGTATCCCTTAGCCCAGTCAAGTTCACATAAATTAACCAACATGACATGTATCCACTATTATGGTATCAGATAGAGTAGTTTCATTGCTACTAAAAATCCTCTCTGTTTTGTTTATTCATTCCTCCCTTTGCAAGCCCTGGCGACCACTGACCTTTTCACTGACTTACAGTTTTGCCTTTTCCAGAATTTCATGTAATTGGAATCATACAGAATGTCACCTATTTTCGGATTAGCTTGTTTTACGTAGTAACAGTCCCTCCATGTCTTTTCATGGCTTGACAGCTCATGTCTTTTTAGTGCTGAATAATATAGTCTGCTGTCTGGATGGAACACCGTTTGCTGCCTCATTCACCTACTGAAGGACATCTTGTCTGTTTTTAACTTTTGGCGATTATGAATGAAGCTTCTGTAAACATCTATGTGCAGGTTTTTGAGTGTATGCCAAGGAGTATGATTCCTGGATTGTATGGTAAAAGTATGTTTGGTTTTGTAAAAAGTGACTAAATTATCTTCCAAAGTTGCTATACCATTTTGCATCCCCACCAGCATTGAATAAGTTGTTCCACATTCTCACCAGCATTTGGTGTTTGTGGCATTCTGGATTCTGGCTGTTAAATAGGTGTGTAGTGGTATCTGATTTTAATTTGTATTCCCCCAATGACATATGATGTGAAGCATCTTTTCATAGGCTTATTTGCTCTCTTTGTATCTTCTTTGTGACACGTCTGTTAAGCTCTTTGGCCCATTTTCAATCAGGTTGTTTTCTTATTGCTGAATTTTAAGTTGTTCTTTCTTCCCCACATTTTGGGTAACAGTCCTTTGTCAGATGCATGGGTTGTTTTTTTTTTTCAAATATTTTCTCCCAGCCTTGTTTTCAATGATGAGATAAAATACCGTGTGGTCTTACCCTAATATTCCACCTTCAGCAATGAGCAAAGACATTAATGTATATTATGAGGGCTGTCACTGCCAAAATAATGACTGCTTGATGGTCTTGTTGGCAGGGCAAATGAGTGTGACCATCGTTACCATAGTTCTCTTTACTGGGTTCCATGGTGACTTGGAAACTTGGGATAATGGTTGTGTTACTGGTCCCCACAGAAGGGAGGAGTGTTCAGGACAGCCTGCAAGTCAGGATGGGAGGCACAAATACACCAGTGCTTCTTTTTTTTAGTGGAGGAAATGTCTTCAATTTAGTATAGTAGATAGGTAGCAGTTATTCCCTTAACAATTTAACTTAAATATTTTCGTGCTAACTTAGTGCAGAACACTTTGCTAGATGCTATAAAAATGCAAAACAATGACCTGGTCTTTGCCTTCAAGGGCATTTAACGTTTTTGGAAAGACAGGACTGTAAGCTATGATGTAAGATGGTATGTTACCAAACTGTCATTCATCAAATATGAAGCACCTGTGTGTGCTTTGTACAGTGATATAAAGATAAGTAGGTTGTGAGCTCTTTCTTTAAGGATTTCTGTCTTCAGAGGAAGGAGAGCTATTCTTGGCAGGAGTTTTTTTTCACAGAGGATTAATCTTCTTGTTTACTTAAGTCTTCATTTCCAAAAGGAGCTTGAGTTGAATGGTAAAGAGTATTTTATGAGGGTTACGGTGTTATATTAGTTTCATAGGGACGTGCTAGCAAAGTACTGCAAACTTGTCAGCCTGAAACACCAGAAATGTATCCTTTCACAGTTCTGGAGGCCAGAATTCAGAAATCAAGGTGCCTGTCCGGCCACGTCCCCTGTGCAGGCTCTGGGGGAGCATTCTTTCTTGCCTCGTTCAGCGTCTGGTGGTTCCTGGCATTCCTGGACATGTCGCGTGTCTCCGACCTCTGTCTTTGACTTCACATAGCCTGCTCTTCTTTCTGTGTCCTCTCTGGATATAAGGGCAAAGGCATTAGATTTAGGATCCACCCAAAATCCAGGATGATCTCATCTTGAGATCCTTGACTTAATCATAGCTGCAGAGCCCTATTTACAAATAAGGTCACATTCTGAGGTTCCAGGTAGACCTAAATTTTGGGGAGGGGGCACTGTTTGGCCAGGTGTGATGGGAGTGGAAGAAAAATTCTAGGTTGAGAGAATTAGATGAAACCAGCAAATGGAAGGCCATTTTCAGGGCACAGTGACTGCTAAAATGTGACAGGGCAGCAGGAGAATGTTGAACAGGAAAGCAGAGGCCAGAATGGGAAGAGGCCTGAAGACAAAGGTAAAGAATTCGGGTTTTATTTAGTAGAAAGAATGAAGATGATAATTCCCAGCCGTTTTCTTGTATTTGTTTAAACCTGTGTGATCTAATTCACTGTGTCTCTCATTATCCAGAGTTCTGCCATTGGAGATACTCGTATCACAATTACATTTATGCTTCAGACATTCTAGACCTATTTCAGTGACTTTTATCTTCACTCCGTGCCCTTTGCCCCCAAGCCGCCACACCATAAATGTTGGCCACCTCCCTTCAAAACCAACCCATCCCATCTCTTCAGCCTCATCTGGAAACTGCGGTCATCTCTTCTGCCCCCTTTCTTAGGTTTGTAGCCCTTGTTCTGTTACCTTTCACTTAAGCACAGTGATGTGGTCAGGACTCTCCTATCCTAACCACCCCCTGCCTTGGTCCTGGAAGATTCTCTTTCTGGCTGCTACTCTGCCTCTTTTCTGAGTTTCTTGGATATACTCCTAGCAAAATCAGTTTACTCTCATTGCTTCCATCAGTTCACTTCTAAATTAGTCCTCAGCCATCCGAGACCTGGCTTTGTTTTTCTCTCTGCTAAAAGTGCTTGGGCAAAGGTTAGCAGTCACCTTCCAATTGTCCAGTCAAATGGACCAGTTTCAGCCGTGTATTACGTTTTTGGATTTCTCCTTCACTTGACTTTGACTTTGCTGTCTTGGTTTCTGTGACACCACCAGAACATAGCTTATCAGTCTCCCATGGGGAGTTCTTTCTGTTTGCCTGTCTAATTTTGTTGTTTTCAAGACGTCTGCTCTTGCTGACCGTTGTCACTTATATATACTCTCTGAGTTAAACCATCCATTTTTCTCATCTGCCCTGAGGCTCACCATTCAACCTGTCCTTTTTGTGTGTGTGTGATTATGTGAAACAGAGTTTATTCTTTTTTTAATTTTTAAATTATTTATTTATGTTTATTTAGTATACAAATAACTTTTTAAAAAATTATTTTATTGTTCAGTTACAGTTGTCTGTATTTTCCCCCCATCACCCCCCAAAACCCCCAGCCAATCCCACCTCCCTCCCTTGCTTCCACCCTCCCCCTTGGTTTTGTTCCTGTGTCCTTCACAGTAGTTCCTGAAAACCCTTCCCCCACTGTCCCCTCCCCCCTCCCCTTCCCACTGGCTATTGTTAGATTGTTCTTAATTTCAATGTCCCTGGTTATATTTTGTTTGCTTTTTTCTTTTGTTGATTATATTCCAGTTAAAGGTGAGATCATATGGTGTTCAAACCTCACCGTCTGGCTTATTTCACTTAGCATAATGCTCTCTAGTTCCTTCTGTGCTGTCACAAAGGGTAGAGGCTTTTCCTTTCTGCTGCCTAGAATTCCATTGTGTAAATGTACCATAGTTTTTTGATCCACTCATTTACTGATAGGCCCTTAGGTTGCTTCCAGCACTTGGCTATTGCAAATTGTGCTGCGATGAACATTGGGGTGCATAGGGTCTTTTGGATTGGTGTTTCAGGGTTCTTAGGGTATAATCCCAGCAGTGGAATTGCTGGGTTAAAAGGCAGTTTCATTTTTAGTTTTTTGAGGAAATTTCATACTGTTTTCCACAGTGGCTGCACCAGTCTGCATTCCCGCCAGCAGTGCACTAGGGTTCCCTTTTCTCCACATGTTCACCAACTCTTGTTTGTTGATTTCTTTATGATGGCCATTCTGACTGGTGTGAAGTGGTATCTCATTGTGGTTTTAATTTGCATCTCTCTGATGGCTAGTGATGCTGACCATCTTTATATATGTCTCTCGGCCCTCTGTATGTCCTCCTTGGAGAAGTGTCTGTTCAAGTCTTTTGCCCATTTTTTAACTGGATTTTTTGTCTTCCCAGAGTGGAGTCGTGTGAGGTCTTTATATATTTTGGAGCTCAAACTCTTGTCCAAGGTATCATTGGCAAATATGTTTTCCCATATAGTTGGTTCTCTTTTCATTTTAATGCTGTTTTCTTTAGTCATGCAGAAGCTTTTTATTTTGGTGAGATCCCATTTGTTTATTCTTTCCTTTATGTCCCTTGATTAGGGGACACATCAGTGAGGAATTGCTGCGTGGCATGTCTGAGATTTTCCTGCCGATGTTCTCCTCTAAGACTTTAATGGTGTCACAACTTATATTTAAATGTTTGATCCACCTTGAATTTATTTTTGTGTATGGTGTAAGTTGGTGGTCGAATTTCATTTTTTTGCATGTAGCAGTCCAGATCTCTCAACACTATTTGAAGAGGCTATTTTTACTCCATTTTATGTTGCTGCCTCCTTTGTCAAATATCAATTGACCGTAGAGACTTGGGTTTATTTCCGGGCTCTCTGTTCTGTTCCATTGGTTTATGTGTCTGTTTTTATGCCAGAACCAGGCTGTTTTGATTACAGTGGCCTTGTAATACAGTTTGATATCAGGTATTATGATCCCTCCTGCTTTGTTCTTCTTTCTCAAAATTGCTGCAGCTATTCAGGGCTGTTTATCATTTCATATAAACTTCTGAAATGTTTGTCCTGTATCTGTGAAATATGTCATTGGTACTTTAATAGGGATTACATTGAACCTATAAATTGCTTTGGGTAGTATGGCCATTTTGATGATGTTAATTCTTCCTGATCCATGAGCATGGTACATGTTTCCATTTGTTTGTGTCTTCCTTAATTTCTTTCTTCAATGTTGTATAGTTTTCTGAGTATAGGTCTTTTACCTCCTTGGTTAGGTTTATTCCTAGGTACTTTATTTTTCTTGTTGTTATATCAAGTGAGATTTTTTCCCCTGATTTCTATTTCTGATATTTCATGGTTGGTGTACAAAAATGCCTTTGTTTTCTGAATATTGACTTTGTATTCCACTGTTTTGCCAAATTCATTTCTTAGGTCGAGTAGGTTTTTTGGTGTTGTCTATAGGATTTTCTATGTACACTATCAATATTCAGCCTGTCTTTAGTCCTGACCTCAAATATTTCCTGTATACATCAGCTTGGGAGTCCCACAAATTTAATACATCTACAAGAAAAGCAACTTTCCTGCTCCTCAGAAATAACATCTGGTCTTGTATTCCCTACTGTAGTTTTGGAACTCACTAATTAGCCAGTTGTCAGAATATTTAACTTTGCTTATGAGGTGTGTGTAAGCTATGGTACAATTAGTAGGATTCCCTGAAGTTTATATTGGATGGCTATAGGATTGCATTATAATTAGTAAACATGCTATTTATGAGAAGGGGCATTCAGAAAGCTATCTGAAAAGTTATCTGAGCCAGGATTCTGAAGGTAAGTTCAGACTCACTGTCTCTCACTCACTACTTCTAGTCAACCACCAATCCTATTCTATTTACCGTCTTCCTTTGTTGTCCAGCCAATCACCACCATAGCTCTGGCCATTACATACTTCTACTTGACCCACTTTGTCACCTCCCTTGAGCCTGTATTCAAATGTCATCTTCTCAGTAAGGTTTTTCTTGTCTTAGAATTCCTGTTTAAAATTCCTTCCTCCTGCACCCTTTCTGGTTCTTATCACTTTCATATTTCTGCACGGCATATATTATCCAATATGTCATATAATATTTACTGTCTGTCTTCCTTGCCACCACCCCAGTTTTGAGGGTCCTACTAGTAAATAAATGGCGCATTTGTAGTAGGATAACTTTTTAAGAGTTTTTAAAAAGCAGTATTTATAAAGGTGTAAGTAAGATGTAGGGATAATGAAGTACTCTTGGGACTAGACGTAGAGGAATGAACGGGTGATTCCATTCTTAGGTCCAAAAGGGGAAGAGTTGCCTGAGCCTGGATTCAGAGAGACTGTGTAGGGAGGGCCACTCATCAGAGTCTATGGCCCTTGCTTTAATTTGGCTGATTTCCCCAACCAGTTCCACAGGGAGGGAGTCAGGGACTCAGTACCCATGCTCTCTCTTTTTCTGGTCCTCACCATAATCCAAAGCCAGAGTGCAAGGGACCACCTGTTGCAGGCACAGAGCAGGGGGAGAAGGACAGAGAGTGGATCTAGGTGGGGAAAAGGAAAGATGTTCGGAACATCTGTTTTGATTACCATCAGCACCTTGAAAAGTGTCTTACACATAAAATAATGTATGTTGAGTGAAGGAATTTGCTAGCTGGTCTCATCAACTTTAGTTTTGCCTATTGCACTGCATTGTGATTACTATACTACTGCTTATACATGGCATCATGTATCATGCCAGAAGGTTCCATCTTACTCAACTGCAGGGTAGGAAGTACCAACCAAGGCATAGATTGTCCAGGATGTCACCACTGTAATGGAAACTGTGTACACAAAAGACACCATCTGTTCGGAAATATCTTCTTTATTACCTACAATGGTGTCAGTGATGTCTATATTGGAATCTCAAATTGTAGCCATTTTACTTGTGGAATAATGCACAGGTTTACTCATGTTAACATAAAGTAATTACCAACTTTCTAGCTATCTGAGAGAAAGAAATGGAAGATGGATCAGGTGAGTTCTTTGAGGAGATCCAATGAGAAAAGGCCAGACAAGTCTGGGTCTTGAGAACGTACCCAGGCAGAGCTGATCAAGAGTAATGCTGCATTGTGGGCAGCCCCCAACATAAGGCCTGGGCCTAGGTGTAAGGTGTCAAAATTGAGGAGAGAGGTCTGAAAGGGAACATGAGCAGGTGCCATAGAAAATTTGCCTATTTTGTAATT